>JAKWIY010003060.1:16798244-17240302 GCA_027704805.1 Solanum corneliomulleri | reverse complement strand
CTTTCTTTCGTGCTATTACTGTGATCCAATTGGTATCTCAGTGATACAAATTAATATCTGACATCCTCACTCTATTTCGCGGATGGTTAGACTAGAGCAACAACTGTGCCAACACCAACACCGGCAAGACAGGGTGCGTCTGAGCCAACCATTGCGGCTGTAGCTCGAGGAGGAGCAGTGGCAAGAGGCCGTGGTAGAGGTCGCAGTAGGACGCCCTCTAGAGGTAGAGGACAAACACCTGGTCCAGCTAGTAATAGGGCGGTGATTCCTCCACCGACTGATGAGGTAGTGAGAGAGGGTGAAGAAAGGGAAAACGAGAAGGTTCAAGATGAGGAATTACCACCCAAGCCTACCACAGAGAGGATTAACCAGGTTCTTACTTATCTTAGTGGGTTATCTGATCAGGTGTAATGACCTGTTTAGTCGTTTTGAGCAGCAGATTTTATTTCTGGAAAAATTGGCTGAGACGACGGACACCACGACGGACCGTCATGGGCACGACGGACCGTCGAGGGTGTCTCGTTCCAAAACACTTAGGAATTCTGAAATCTGAGTACTGAAATCGACTCTCTGAACTTTGTGACGGACCTGCAGGACGGACCGTCACAGGTACGACGAACCGTAGGGAGCCCCTGTTTCAAAACACTTTAACTCTTGAGCATTTGGTACAGGGAACGAGTCTCTGAACATCGTGACGGGAGTGCAGGATGGACCGTTGTAGGTACGACGGGCCGTCACAGACTCCTTAAGGAACTCGAGTCCCTGACGAACCTGCATGACGGACCGTCGGAGGCACGACGGGCCGTCACAGCTTGCGTAATCCTAGCCAGAATCGGATTTCTTTACACATTTTAAGGGACGTTTTGGACTATTCCTTCTTTAATTATAAAGTTAGAGGGTTAATATTAATAAGTCTAATTAATTTGGGGGTTAAAAGAGTAACCTTAAGTTAATTAGTGGGTCATTATTGCCATCTTTTATTCTTAATTATATGTTAATTAGGGTAAAAGAATGAGGGTTTGAATAAAGAAATAGAAAGAACAAAGAGAGAGAGAGGGGGTCGAACGAAACGAGAAAAGAGAAACAAGGCTTGGGAAATTGCTTGCTTGATCAATCTTCGGTGGAGGTAGGTTATGGTTTTTACGATATTCGTAGTGAACTCTTAATAGTGAATGATATGTATTGATAGTATTGTAAACCCTGCTATGTGCTTGATTGTATGCTTGTATGGATGTGATTATATAATTGTGATTATATGAGTATGATGAAGTTATTGAATCCCAAATGTTTGAAAACCCTAATCTCTTGTTTAATGATGATGCCTTGGTAATAAAGAAGGCTTGATAAACTAAAGTAATGAGATTGATGATGCCTGGTAATAAAGAAGGCTTGATGAACTAAAGTATGAGAATGATATACCTTTGTATAAGAAAAGGCTTGATGAATTGGTAGAATGAATTAGGGGATCGGAGTGTCACGTTCCGACACATAGAATTAAGGGATCGGGTGTCACGAACCGACACATAGATTTAGGGGATCGGGTGTCACGAACCGACACGTAGATTTAGGGGATCGGGTGTGTCACGAACCGACACGTAGATTTAGGGGATCGGAGTGTCACGTACCGACACATAGTATTACGGGATCGGGTGTCACGAACCGACATGTAGAATTAGGGGATCGGAGTGTCACGTACCGACACATAGTAGTAGGGGATCGGAGTGTCACGTACCGACACAAGAGGAAGAAAGATAATGAATCTTGAAAGATGATAAATATACTCAAGTTAATAAACCTAATTCCCAAATGAGTATGGTATTGAGGCTTGAGTCCTCATGCGTGAACTTGACGGTAATTGTTAATGATATAGTACTTGTTGTTGCTACATGTTAAGCATCATAGTTGACTTCATAATATTACTTGATATATATTGTCTTCTATTTTGAGTTGGCCGATGATATCTACTCAGTACCCGTGTTTTGTACTGACCCCTACTTTTATGTTTTCTTCTTTGTTATTTGTGGAGTGCAGCAAACGTGCCGTCGTCTTCAACTCAACAGTGATTCTAGCCAGTCTTCGTCACACCGGATATTCAGGGTGAGCTAATGCTTCTAGCTTGGACTGGGTCTTCTTCTTCAAGTCTTGATGCCTTGAACTTCCGGCATGGACTAGCTTTTTACTTGTTTTTGCTTTCTTAGATACTCTTAGTTTAGTAATTTGAAGGTAGATGTTCGTGTGGTGATGACTTCCAGATTTTGGGGATAATAATAATAGTTTTGAATTTTTTTTATTAATGAGTTTAAGTCTTCCGCATTATTTTCTGTTGATATACATTGAAATGTTAAGGGTTAGATTGGTTGGTTCGCTCACATAGGAGGGTAAATGTGGGTGCCAGTCGCGGCTCAGTTTTGGGTCGTGACAAACTTGGTATCAGAGCCTCAGGTTCGTTGGTCTCATCACACAAGAACGAGTCTAGTAGAGTCTTAAGGAACGGTAGGGGGACGCCTTTACTTTTCTTTGAGAGGCTATAAGACTTTAGGAAATTTCCATTCTTTCATTCTTTCCTTCGTGCTACTACTTGAGTCCAATTGGTATCTAGGTGATACGAATTGGTATCTGACCATCTTCACTTTATTTCAAAGATGGTTAGAACTAGAGCAACGACCACGCCAGCAGCGACAACGACAAGACAGGATGCGTCTGAGCCAGCCACTGGGCTGTAGCTCGAGGGGATAAGTGGTAAGAGGCCGTGGTAGAGGTCGTGGGAGGATGTCCTCTAGAGGAAGAGGACGAACACCTAGCCCATCTGGTACTAGGGCGGTGACTCCTCCACCGACTGAGGAAGTGATAAGAGAGGGTGAGGAAGGGGAGAGTGAACAAGTGCAAAATGAGGAATTACCACCCCAACCTACCCCAGAGATGATCAATCAGGTTCTTGCTTATCTTAGCGGGTTATCTGATCAGGGTCAGGCACCTCCAGTGGTTTTTGCACCAACACCTCCGGTTTCAGAGATACGACATGCGGCTACTATGGCTCCTCGTATGGATGCCTCATTGGAAATAGGCACATTTCAACGTCTGACTACTGGGCCTATAATGATAAATGATCAGCATGAACTTTTCAGTAAGTTCTTGAAATTGAAACCTCCAGTCTTTAAGGGTGCAGAATCAGAGGATGCCTACGATTTTGTGGTTGACATGCCATGAGCTACTACACAAGATGGGTATAGTAGAACGGTTCGGTGTTGAGTTCGTGAGTTATCAGTTTCAAGGGAACGCCAAAATGTGGTGGCGGTCACATGTTGAGTGTCAACCGACAGAGGCAACACCTATGACTTGGGCCTCATTCTCTAGTTTGTTTATGGAGAAGTATATCCCCCGGACTTTGAGGGATAGGAAAAGAGATGAGTTCTTGAGTCTAGAGCAAGGTAGGATGTCGGTTAATTCATACGAGGCTAAGTTTCGGGCATTATCCAGGTATGCCACCCAATTATGTTTCAGTCCACAAGAGCGGATTCGCCGGTTTGTGAAGCGGTTGAGGTCAGAATTGCGGATTTCGGCCTTACAGGTAGCGGCTACGGCAAAATCCTTCCAAGAAGTGGTAGACTTCGTGCTAGAGGTGGAGGGAGTGAAGCCCGATGACTTCACCACGACTTCGACATCAAAAAGGTTTCGATAGGGAGGTGAGTTTAATGGTTCTTACTCTAGAGGACAGGGTTCCGGAGGTTACTCAGTTCGACCCATTCAATCTTCACTACAGACTGTAGTTGGGGGTCCACCTCAGACCGGTCAACACTTCTCTGAGAGACCTATGCTTGACTCTAGAGAGTGTTATGGATGTGGGGAGACTGGACATATTAGGAGCAATTGCCCGAAACAGAGTTATAGACCCCCGATAGCTAGGGGTAGAGGTGGTCATGGTAGAGGCCGTTATTATGGAGGACGTGGTGGTCGAGGTAATGGTGGTCACCAAAACGGCAAAGGTGATGGGCAAACTGGAGCCACTACATCACAACATGGTAGGGGCAACGGACAGACAAGTAATGGAGCCCATTGTTACGCTTTCCCTGGGCAATCTAAAGCGGAGACATCTGATGTTGTTATCAGAGGTAATCTTTTGGTTTGTGATTGCATGGCTTCTGTAATGTTTGATCCCGGATCCACATTTTCTTATGTATCTTCTTCATTTGCTAATGGCCTTAATTTACCTTGTGAATTGCTTGACATACCTATCCGTGTTTCTACTCCGGTGGGTGAGTCTGTGATAGTCGAAAAAGTATATAGGTCTTGTTTGGTAAATTTTGTGGGGAGTAATACTCATGTAGATTTGGTCATCTTAGAAATGGTCGACTTTGATGTAATTCTGCGTATGACTTGGCTTTCTCCGAATTTTGCGATCTTCGATTGTAATGCTAAAACTGTGACGTTAGCCAAGCCTGGGACAGATCAGTTAGTGTAAAGGGCGACTACACTTCCAATCCGGTTCGTATCGTGTCCTTTCTTCGTGCCAAGAGAATGGTTAGTAAGGGTTGTTTAGCCTTCTTAGCACACCTCAAGGATGACACTACCCAAGTACCTTCGATCGAGTCGGTTTCGGTAGTCCGTGAGTTTTTGGATGTGTTTCCTGCAGATCTTCCGGGTATGCCACTAGATAGGGATATTGACTTCTGTATTGATCTTGAACCGTGTACTCGCCCCATTTCTATACCCCCTTATAGAATGCTCCCGCGGAGTTAAGAGAGTTAAAGGCACAACATCAAGAGTTGTTGAGCAAAGTCTTCATTAGACCAAGTGCATCTCCTTGGGGTACTCCGGTGCTATTTGTGAAAAAGAAGGATGGTAGTTTTCGGATGTGCATAGACTACCGGCAGTTGAACAAAGTAACTATTAAGAACAAGTATCCCATTCCTCGCATTGATGACTTGTTCGATCAGTTACAAGGTTCTTGTGTCTTCTCTAAGATTGACTTGAGATCCGGTTATCATCAATTGAAAATACGGGCAACGGATGTGCCAAAGACTGCTTTTCGAACTAGGTATAGGCATTATGAATTTGTGGTAATATCTTTTGGTCTTACAAATGCCCCTGCTGCGTTCATGAGTTTGATGAACGGGATTTTCAAGCCATATCTGGATCTCTTTGTGATCGTATTTATTGATGATATACTGATATACTCAAAGAGTAAGAAGGAACATGAGGAGCATTTGAGAATGGTGTTAGAGTTATTGAGGAAGAAGAAGCTTTATGCCAAATTCTTCAAGTGTGAGTTTTGGCTAGATTCAGTGTCCTTCTTGGGACACGTAGTTTCTAAGGATGGAGTGATGGTGGATCCATCCAAGATTGAGACAGTGAAGAATTGGGTAAGACCTACAAACGTGTCAGAAATAAGGAGTTTTGTTGGTTTAGCTAGCTACTACCGCCGATTTGTCAAGGGATTCTCTTCCATTGCTTCCCAATTAACGAACTTGACTAAGCAGAATGTTCCATTTGTATGGTCGGATGAGTGTGAGGAAAGCTTTCAGAAACTCAAGACCTTGTTGACTACTGCACCAATTCTTACCTTGCCAGTAGAAGGTAAGAACTTCATCGTCTATTGTGATGCATCCTATTTGGGGTTGGGTGCAGTGCTAATGCAAGAGAAGAATGTGATTGCTTATGCTTCGAGGCAATTAAAGGTGCATGAACGTAACTATCCGACCCATGATGTGGAGTTGGCCGCGGTAGTATTTGCACTAAAGTAATAGAGGCACTATCTATATGGGGTTAACTGTGAGGTCTATACGGATCATCGTAGCCTACAGTATGTCTTCACTCAGAAGGATTTGAATTTGAGACAGAGGAGATGGATGGAACTACTGAAGGACTACAACATCACTATCTTGTATTATCCGGGAAAAGCGAATGTTGTGGCGGATGCTTTGAGTAGAAAGGCCGGAACCATGGTATGTCTAGCTCATTTGCAAGTTTCTAGACGCCCATTGGCTAGAGAGGTTCAGAATCTGGCTAATGACCTTATGAGGCTTGAAATAAATGAGTAGGGAGGATTGTTAGCTTGTGTGGAGGCGAGATCTTCTTTTCTTGACAAGATCAAGGGAAAACAGTTTGATGATGAGAAGCTAAGTCGAATCCGAGATAAAGTGTTGCGAGGAGAGGCTAAGGAAGCACAAATCGATGAGGAAGGCGTTTTTAGAATCAAGGGAAGGATATGTGTGCCTCGTGTTGATGACATGATCCACACTATTCTTATAGAGGCTCATAGTTCCGGATATTCTATACATCCTGGTGCAACCAAGATGTACCATGACCTAAAGAAACACTTTTGGTGGAGTAGAATGAAGCGTGACATTGTGGATTTTGTTGCCAGATGTCCAAATTGTCAACAAGTAAAGTATGAACACCAGAGGCCCGGAGGAACACTTCAGAGAATGCCCATTCCTGAATGGAAGTGGGAGAGAATTGCAATGGACTTCGTGGTTGGTCTTCCAAAGACATTGAGTAAGTTTGATTCCATTTGGGTAATTGTGGACAGATTAACTAAGTCCGCTCACTTCATTCCGGTCAAGGTGACCTACAATGCAGAGAAGTTAGCCAAAATCTACATCTCAGTAATCGTTCAATTGCATGGGGTTCCACTTTCCATCATATCAGATAGAGGTACGCAGTTTACTTCTAAGTATTGGAGAACATTGCATGAAGAATTAGGTACTAGGTTGGACCTTAGTACTGCGTTTCACCCTCAGACTGATGGTCAGTCTGAGCGAACGATTCAAGTCTTGGAAGATATGCTTCGTGCATGTGTGATAGAATTTGGTGGTCATAGGGATAACTTCTTACCCTTAGTGGAGTTTTCATACAATAATAGTTATCACTCCAGTATTGACATGGCTCCATTTGAAGCATTGTATGGGAGGAGGTGTAGGTCTCCCATTGGTTGGTTTGATGCATTTCAGGTTAGACCTTGGGGTACTGATCTGTTGAGAGATTCTTGGAGAAGGTGAAATCTATCAAGAAAAGCTTCTAGCGGCGCAAAGTAGGCAAAAGGAGTATGCAGACCGAAAGGTTAGGGACTTGGAGTTCATGGAGGGTGAACAAGTCTTGTTGAAGGTTTCGCCCATGAAAGGGGTAATGCGGTTTGGTAAAAGAGGTAAACTAAGCCCAAGGTATATTGGTCCCTTCGAAGTACTTAAGCGAGGAGGGGAGGTGGCTTACGAATTAGCCTTGCCTCCAGGGCTGTCCGGAGTGCATCCGGTATTTCATGTGTCTACGTTAAAAAGATACCATGGGGATGGAAACTACATTATCCGTTGGGATTCAGTTTTGCTTGATGAGAATTTGACTTATGAGGAGGAACCGGTTGCTATATTAGATAGAGAGGTTCGCAAGCTGAGGTCGAGAGAGATTGCATCCATCAAAGTTCAATGGAAGAACCGACCGGTTGAAGAGGCCACTTGGGAGAAGGAGGCAGATATGCAAGAAAAATACCCACATCTGTTTACAGATTCAGGTACTCCTTCTCGCCCTTGTTTTTCATCTTTTGATCGTTCAAGGACAAACGATGGGTAAATTGGTATCTAATGTAACGACCTGTTTAGTCGTTTAGAGCAGCAGATTTTATTTCTGGAAAAATTGGCTGAGACGACGGACACCACGACGGAACGTCATGGGCACGACGGACCATCGAGGTGTCTCGTTCCAAAACACTTAGGAATTCTGAAATCTGAGTACTGAAATCGACTCTCTGAACTTTGTGACGGACCTGCAGGACGGACCGTCACAGGTACGACGAACCGTCGTGAGCCCCCGTTTCAAAACACTTTAACTCTTGAGGATTTGGTACAGGGAACGAGTCTCTGAACGTTGTGACGGGAGTGCAGGACGGACCGTCGTAGGTACGACGGGCCGTGACAGACTCCTTAACAAACTCGAGTCCCTGGCGAACCTGCATGACGGACAGTCGCAGGCACGATGGGCCGTCAGAGGTTGCGTAATCCCAGCCAGAATCGGATTTCTTTACACGTTTTAAGGGACGTTTTGGACTATTCCTTCTTTAATTATAAAGTTAGAGGGTTAATATTAATAAGTCTAATTACTTGGGGGTTAAAAGAGGTAACCTTAAGTTAATTAGTGGGTCATTATTGCCATCTTTTATTCTTAATTATATGTTAATTAGGGTATAGGAAAAAGGGTTTTAATAAAGAAAATAGAAAGAACAAAGAGAGAGAGAGAGGGTCGAACGAACGAGAAGAGAGAAACAAGGCTTGGGAAATTGCTTGCTTGATCAAAATCTTTGGTGGAGGTAGGTTATGGTTTTTACGATATTCGTAGTGAACTCTTAATAGTGAATGATATGTATTGATAAGTATTGTAAACCCTGCTATGTGCTTGATTGTATGCTTGTATGGATGTGATTATATAATTGTGATTATATGAGTATGATGAAGTTATTGAATCCCAAATCTTTAAAAACCCTAATCTCTTGTTTAATGATGATGCCTTGGTAATAAAGAAGGCTTGATAAACAAAAGTAATGAGATTGATGATGCCTTGGTAATAAAGAAGTCTTGATGAACTAAAGTAATGAGAATGATGATGCCTTAGTATAAGAAAAGGCTTGATGAATTGTAGAATGAGATTAGGGGATCGGAGTGTCACGTTCCGACACATAGAATTAAGGGATCAGGTGTCACGAATCGACACGTAGATTTAGGGAATCGGGTGTCACGAACCGACACGTAGATTTAGGGGATCGGGTGTCACGAACTGACACATAGATTTAGGGGATCGGAGTGTCACGTACCGACACATAGTATTAGGGGATCGGGTGTCACGAACCCACATTTAGAATTAGGGGATCGGAGTGTCACGTACCAAAACATAGTAGTAGGGGATCGGAGTGTCACGTACCGACACAAGAGGAAGAAAGATAATGAATCTTAAAAGATGAAAAATATACTCAAGTTAATAAACCTAATTCCCAAATGTGTATGGTATTGAGGCTTAAGTCCTCATGCGTAAACTTGACGGTAATTGTTAATGATATAGTACATGTTGTTGCTACATGTTAAGCATCATAGTTAATTTTATAATATTACTTGATATATATTGTCTTCTATTTTGAGTTGGCCGATGATATCTACTCAGTACCCGTGTTTTGTACTGACCCCTACTTTTATGTTTTCTTCTTTGTTATTTGTGGAGTGCAGCAAACGTGCCGTCGTCTTCAACTCACAGTGATTCTAGCCAGTCTCTTGTCACACCGGATATTCAGTGTGAGCTAATGCTTCTAGCTTGGACTGGGTCTTCTTCTTCAAGTCTTGATGCCTTGAACTTCCGGCATGGACTAGCTTTTTACTTGTTTTTGCTTTCTTAGATACTCTTAGTTTAGTAATTTGAAGGTAGATGTTCTTGTGGTGATGACTTCCAGATTTTGGGGATAATAATAATAGTTTTGAATTGTTTTTATGAATGAGTTTAAGTCTTCCGCATTATTTTCTGTTGATATACATTGAAATGTTAAGGGTTAGATTGGTTGGTTCGCTCACATAGGAGGGTAAATGTGGGTGCCAGTCGCGGCTCGGTATTGGGTCGTGACATCAGGGCCAGACACCTCCAGTGTTTTTTGCACCCGCACCTCACATTCTGGGAGTACAACATGCAGCTGTTGTGGCTCCCTGCATGGATACCTCATTGGACGTAGGCACGTTTCCTCGATTGACTACAGGGTCTATAATGACGAGTGATCAGCAAGAACTTTTCACTAAATTCTTGAAGTTGAAACCTCCAGTCTTCAAGGGTGCTGAATCTGAGGATGCATATGAGTTTGTGACCTATCAGTTTCAAGGGAATGCCAAAATCTTGTGGCGGTCGTATGTTGAGTGTCAACCAGCACAGGCACCACCTATGACTTGGGCATCATTAATTAGCTTATTTATGGAGAAGTATATACCCCGGACATTGAGGGATAAGAGGAGAGATGAGTTCCTAAGCCTAGAGCAAGGCAGGATGTCTGTTACTGCTTATGAGGCTAAATTTCGTGCACTATCCAGGTATGCCACCCAACTTTGCTTCAGTCCACAAGAGCGGATTCGCCATTTTGTGAAAGGATTGAGGTCATATTTGCAGATCCCAGCCTTACAGGTAGCTGCTGCAGCAAAATCCTTTCAGGAAGTGGTTGATTTTGTGATAGAGGTGGAGGGGGTGAAGCCAGACGACTTCACCATGGCGTCGACATCTATGAAGTTCCGTAAGGGAGGTGAGTTTAGTGGTTCTTACTCCATAGGGGAGAGTTTAGGGGGTTACCCAGCCCGACCTATTCAGTCTTCACTGCACGCTGTAGTTGGGGGTCCATCGCAGACCAGTAAGCATTTTTGTGAGTTTGGAGGTTATCCCCAGACTTCGTCATTCTCACAGAGACCTATGCTTGACTCCACAAATTGTTATGGATGTGGAGAGACTGGACATATTAGGAAATATTGTCCAGGACAGAGTTACAGACCCCCAATAGTTAGAGTTAGAGGTGGTCATGGTAGAGGCCGCCATTCTGGAGGACGTGGTGGCCAAGGTAATGGTGGTCACCAAATCAGGTACTCTTTTGGTCTGTGATTGCATGGCTTCTGTATTATTTGATCCTGGATCCACATTTTCATATGTATCTTCCTCATTTGCTACTGGTCTTGATTTATATTGTGATTTGCTTGACATGCCTATTCGTGTCTCTACATTTGTGAGTGAGTCTGTGATAGTTGAGAAGGTGTATGGGTCTTGCCTTGTGACTTTTGTGGGGAGAAATACTTATGTAGATTTGATTATTCTAGAGATGGTTGATTTTGATGTAATTCTTGGTATGACTTGGCTTTCTCCAAATTTTGCAATCTTAGACAGTAATGCTGAAAATGTGACATTGGCCAAACCTGGGACATATCTGCTAGTGTGGGAGGGTGACTATATTTCTACTCCAGTTCGTATTATCTCTTTTCTTCGTGCTAGGAGGATGCTGAGTAAGGGTTGTTTAGCTTTCTTAGCACATCTCAGGGATGATACTTACAAAGTACCTTCGATCGAGTCTGTTTCGATAGTCCGTGAGTTTCTGGATGTGTTTCCTGTAGACCTTCCTGGTATGCCACTGGATAGGGATATTAATTTCTATATTGATCTGGAGCCGGGTACTCGCCCCATTTCCATTCCCCCTTATAAAATGGCTTTAGCTGAGTTAAGGGAGTTTAAGGCCCAACCTCAGGAATTGTTAGGTAAAGGTTTTATTAGACCAAGTGCATCCCCTTGGGGTGCTCCTGTTTTATATGTGAAGAAGAAAGATGGAAGTTGTCGGATGTGCATAGACTACAAGCAGCTGAATAAGGTAACTATTAAGAACATGTATCTAATTCCTTGCATTGATGATTTGTTCAATCAGTTACAAGGTGCTTGTGTCTTGTCTAAAATTGATTTGAGATCCGGTTATCATGAATTGAAAATACGGGCAACAGATGTGCCAAAGACTGCTTTTCGAACCAAGTATGGGCATTATAAATTCTTAATAATGTCTTTCGGGCTTACGAATGCCCTGCTGCTTTCATGAGCCTAATGAATGGGATTTTTAAGTCATATCTTGATCTCTTTGTTATTGTATTTATTGATAATATACTGATATACTCAATGAGCAGGAAAGAACATGAGGAGCATTTGAGAATTGTATTGGATTTGTTTAGGGACAAAAGGCTTTTTGCAAAATTCTCCAAGTGTGAGTTTTTGCTAGATTCAGTGTCCTTCTTGGGGCACGTGGTTTCTAAGGATGGAGTGATGGTTCATCCTTCTAAGATTGAAGCAGTGAAGAGTTGGTAAGACCTGCTAATGTTACAGAGGTAAGGAGCTATGTTGGTTTAGCTAGCTACTACCGTCGATTTGTAAAGGGATTTTCTTCTGTTGCTTCTCAACTGACAAATTTGACTAAGCAAAATGTTCCATTTGTATGGTCGGACGAATGTGAAGAAAGCTTCCAGAACCTCAAGACCTTTTTGACTATTGCACCAATTCTTACCTTGCCAGTGGAAGGTTAGAATTTCCTTGTTTATTGTGATGCATCTTATTCTGGTTTGGGTGCAGTGCTAATGCAGGAGAGGAATGTAATTGCTTATGCTTCGAGGCAATTAAAAGTGCATGAACGTAACTATCCGACCCATGATTTGGAGTTGGTTGTAGTTGTGTTTGCATTAAAGCAATGAAGACATTATCTATATGGGGTCAAGTGTGAAGTCTATACAGATCATCGTAGTTTACAGTATGTCTTTACTCAGAAAGATTTGAATTTGAGGCAAAATAGGTGGATGGAACTACTGAAGGACTATGATATTACTATTTTGTATCACCCAGGAAAAGTTAATGTTGTGGAAGATGCTTTAAGTAGAAAAGCAGGGAGCATGGGAAGTCTAGCCCACGTACAGGTTTCTAGACGCCCATTAGCTAGAGAGCTTCAAACTCTGGCTAATGACTTTATGAGGCTGGAAGTACTAGAGAAGGGAGGATTTTTGGCCTGTGTGGAGGCAAGATTTTCTTTTGTTAACAAGATTAAGGGAATAGAATTTACTGATGAGAAACTGATCCGAATTCGAGATATGGTATTACGAGGAGAGGCTAAAGAGGCAATAATTGATGATGAAGTCGTTTTGAGAATTAAGGGAAGGGTATGTGTGCCCCGTGTTGATAATTTGATTCACACTATTCTTACTGAGGCTCATAGTTCAAGGTATTCTATACGTCCTGGTGCAACCAAGATGTATCGTGACCTAAAGCAACATTTTTGGTGGAGTAGAATGAAGTGTGACATTGTTGATTTTGTTGCCCAATGCTCAAATTGTCAGCAGGTAAAGTATGAACACCAGAGGCCCGGAGGAACACTTCAGAAAATGCCCATTCCTGAATGGAAATGGGAAGAACTGCAATGGATTTTGTGGTTGGTCTTCCAAAGACATTGGGAAGTTTGATTCTATTTGGGTAATTGTTGACAGATTAACTAAGTCTGCTCACTTCTTTCCGGTCAAGGTGACTTACAATGCAGAGAAGTTAGCCAAACTCTATATCTCAGAAATTGTTCGATTGCATGGAGTTCCACTTTTCATCATATCAGATAGAGGTACTGTAACGACCTGTTTAGTTGTTTTGAGCAGCAGATTTTATTTCTGGAAAATTGGCTGAAACGACGGAACCCCCGACGGACCGTCACAGGCACGACGGACCGTCGCAGGGTCTCGTTTCAATATACTTAGGAATTCTGAAATTGGGTACTGAAAATCGACTCTCTGAACTTCTTAACGAACTTCCAGGACGGACCGTCACAGGTGTGACGGACCGTCACAGTGTCCTTGGTGAAAATTGGGGTTCTGGCCCCTTACGACGACTTGCGTGACGGACAGTCGCAGGCACGACGGGCCGTCACAGGCTGCGCGAATCCCAGGCAGAATCGGATTTCTTTACACGTTTTAAGGGACGTTTTGGACTATTCTTTCCTTAATTATAGATTTTGTGGGTTTATATTAATAACTCAAATTCTTGAGGGATAAAAGAGGTAACTTTGGGTTAATTAGTGGGGTATTATTGCCATCATTTACACTTAATTATAGGTTAATTAGGGTAAAAGAAAGAGGGTTTGAATAAGAAAAAGAGAATGAAAAGAGAGAGAGAGATTGATCGATTGAGAGAGTCGAACGAGGAAGAAGAATATCAAAGCTTGGGAAATTGCTTGTTGATTCCAATTCTTCGGTGGAGGTAGGTTATGGTTTTCATGCTATTCGTAGTAGACTCTTAATAGCGCATGATATGTATTGGTAGTATTGTAAACCTGTCTATATGCTTAATAGTATGCTTGCATGAATATGATTATGTGATTTTGATAAAACAAGCATGATGAAAACCATTGAATCCCAAATCTTGAAAGAAACTTTATTCTATGTTATTAATGATGATGCCTTGGTATAAAGAAGGCTTGACGAATTAAAGTAATGGGATTGATGATGCCTTGGTATAGAGAAGGCTTGATGAACGGATAGAATGAGGTTAGTGGATCGGAGTGTCACGTTCCGACACATAGTATTAGTGGATCGGAGTGTCACGTTCCGACACATAGTATTAGTGGATCGGAGTGTCATGTACCGACACATGTAGGGGATCGGTGTGTCACGTACCGACACATGTAGGGGATCGGAGTGTCACGTTCCGACACATATAGGGGATCGGAGTGTCACGTACCGACACATATAGGGGATCCGGTGTCACGAACCGACACGTAGAATTAGGGGATCGGAGTGTCACGTATCGACACATAGTGGTAGGGGATCGGAGTGTCACGTACCGACACAAGAGGAAGAAAGATAATGAATCTTGAAAGATTATAAATATACTCAATCTAATAAACTTAATTCCCAAATGAGTATGGTATTGAGGCTTGAGCCCTCATGGATGAACTTGATGGTACTTGTTGATGATTATAGTACTTGTTGTTGCTACACGTTGAGTTTATAGTTTATTTATGATATTACTTGATATATATTATCTTCTATTTTGAGTTGGCCGATGATATCTACTCAGTACTTGTGGTTGTACTGACCCCCTACTTTTATGTTTTCTTCTTTGTTATTTGTGTAATGCAACAAACGTTCCGTCAACTTCAACTCAACAGTAGATCTAGCCAGTCTTCACTCCATCGGAAATTCAGGGTGAGCTAACGGGTCTAGCTTGGACTGGATCTTCTTCTTCAAGTCTTGATGCCTTGAACTTCCGGCATGGACTAGCTTTTAGTTGTTTTAGTTTCCTAGACATTTTTAGTTTAGTAATTTGATCATAGATGTTCTTGTGATGATGACTTCCAGATTTTGGGGATAATAATAATAGTTTTGAATTGTTTTTATTAATGAGTTTAAGTCTTCTGCATTTCTTTTGTTGATATTGTATTAAAATGTTAAAGGATTAGATTGGTTGGTTCGCTCACATAGGAGGGTAAATGTGGGTGCCAGTCGCGTTCCCGATTTGGGTCGTGACAGGTACGCAATTTACTTCTAAGTTTTGGAGAACATTGCTTGCCGAATTAGGTACTAGGTTGGATCTTAGTACTGCATTTCACCCTCAGACCGATGGTCAGTCTGAGCGAACGATTCAGGTGTTGGAGGATATGCTTCGTGCATGTGTGATAGAATTTGGTGGTCATTGGGATAACTTCTTACCCTTAGAAGAGTTTTCATACAATAATAGCTATCACTCAAGTATTGATATGGCCCCATTTGAGGCACTATATGGGAGGAGATGTAGGTCTCCCATCGGTTGGTTTGATGCATTTGCGGTGAGACCATGGGGAACCGATCTTTTGATGGAATCGTTAGAGAAAGTAAAATTCATTCATGAGAAGCTTCTAGCAGCTCAAAACTGGCAGAAAGAACATGAAGATCAAAAGGTTAGGGACTTGGATTTTATGGAGGGTGAACAAGACTTGCTGAAGGTTTCACCCATGAAAGGGGTGATGCGGTTTGGTAAGCCAGGTAAGCTTAGTCAGAGGTATATTGGTCCATTTGATGTTCTGAAGCGCGTGGGGGAGGTGGCTTATGAATTGGCATTGCCTCCAGGACTCTCAGGGGTGCACCCGGTATTTCATGTGTCTATGCTGAAAAAATACCATGGGGATGGAAACTACATTATTCGTTGGGATTCAGTTCTTCTTGGTGAGAATTTTTCTTATGAGGAGGAGCCTGTTCCTATTTTAGATAGAGTGGTCCACAGGTTGAGATCAAAGTAGATTGCATCTATAAAGGTTCAGTGGAAGAATCGGCCAGTTGAAGAGTCCACTTGGGAGAATGAGGCTGATATGCAAGAAAGATGTCCACATCTTTTTACAGATTCAGGTACTCTTTCTCGCCCTTGCTTTTCTTCCTGTGATCGTTCGAGGACAAATGATGGGTAATTGGTATCTATTGTAACAACCTGTTTAGTCGGTTCGAGTAGTAGAATTATTTTTGATAAAAACTGACTGGGTCGACGGATCACGCGACGGACCATCATGGTTACGACGGACCGTGATGGACTCCGTTATCCCATACTTGTGTAATTTCTTCTGCTGCTCTCGTCATTACCCTCGACGATAGGTAAGACGAACCATCATAGGCACGACGGTCCGTCGAGGGTCTTCGTTTCAAAACACTTCACGACGAAACTGCAGCACGGATCGTCGTAGATACGACGGACCATCACCAGCTGTGTAACCCCGACTTGGTGAGACTTCCGCTAAAAGTTTTAAAGGGGTGTTTCGGACTATTCATGATTATAATTGTTAAATTAGTGGGGTTAGTTTAATAATTTATTTAATTGGGGTTTAATGAAGATAATAGGGAATAAATAGTGGGTTACTTTATCATAATTGATTACATGATAATTAGGGTAAAAAGAATCCGGAGAAGAAAAAATAAAGAAAAGAATAGAAGTGGAGAACGAGCGAGAGAGAGAGAACGAAGAGGAAAGCAAAGGCATTGGGGAGGTAGCTTGCTTGATCACGATTCTTCGGTGGAGGTAGTTTATGGTTTATTTCTATGTGGTAGATAAACTGTAAATGGCAATTGATATGTATTGAATGATATTGGAAAGTCTCCTATGTACTTGATTGTGTGGTTGTGTGTTTATGATTGTGTGGTTTGTGATTAGCCTAAAGTTAGGAGAATGTTGAATTTCTAATCTTGAATCCTCTCTATTAAAGATGACGCCTTGAATAAAGAAGTCTTGATGAAATAAAAATGATGAGATAATTGGATCGGAGTGCCACGTTCCGACACTGTTTTATTGGATCGGAGTGTCACGTTCCGACACGGTATTATGGGATCGGTGAGTCACATTCCGACACGATATATGGGATCGGAGTGTCACGTTCCGACAAAATAACATTAAAGGAAAGGAATCCGGAATTAACTTAATATACTCACACTCAAGGAACCTATTTCCCAAATGAGTAGGGTGTGGAGGAATGAGTCCTCATAGGTGTGCTTGATGTTGTGATTGATGGTGTACCTAATATTGTGTTGTTGTCAATGGTTCATGTATTTGTTGCTTGTCACCTGTTAATTATTGTAGTTGGTTTTATACTATTGTTTAATATATACTGATTTCTATTTTGAGTTGGCCGATGATACCTACTTAGTACGTGTTCCTTGTACTGACCCCTACTTGTATTTTCTTCTTGTTATTTTGTGGAGTGCAGCAAGTGTACCATCAACTTCGACTCGCCTTCAACTCTAGCCAGTCTCCAGCACATCAGACTTCAGGGTGAGCTATCATTCCTAGCTCAAGCGGGATTCTCTCCTTCACGTCTTGATGTCCTTGAAGTTCGGACATGGACCATATTTTTACTTATTTTAGCTCCTTAAATACTCTTAGATTTGTTAATTTTAGGATAGATGTTCTTGATGTGATGACTTCCTGATTTTGGGAATAATCAGTATTAGACTTTAGAAGTTAATTTAATTGATTATGTTAATAAGTTTTTTATCTTCCGCATTATTTTTACTAGTCATAATTGATATACTGGTAAATGTTGGGGTTTAGATTTGTTGGTTCGCTCACCTAGGAGGATAAGTGTGGGTGCCACTCGCGGCTCGTTTTGGGTCGTGACAGTTTTAAAAAGTCTCCGTGATAATAAATTGTATATAAAGTTCTCTAAATGTGATTTTGGTTGAAATATGTGCAATTCCTAGGTCATACGGTATTCGATGAAGTAATAAAGGTTGATAACCAGAAGATAGAAGCAATGAAAAACTAGCCAACATCAATTACGCCTATAGAGATATGCAATTTTCTTGTATTGGTAAGTTATTACAGAGTGTCGTTGAAAGATTATCTTCCATTTCCTCACCCTAAAAAAAGCTAATAAACAAATAAATCAGGTTTAACTAGAGTGATGAGTGTGAAACATGTTTCGTAAAGTTGAAGAGTAAATTAACTTCTACACCTGTATTAGTACTTATAAAAGCCACAAAAAATTATGCACTGTATTGTGATGCTTCAGGAGTGGGCTTCGGTTGTGTATTGATGTAGAATGGTAAATTTATAGCTTATAGCTCAAGGCATCCGCGGTCAAATGAGAAAAATTATCCAACCCATGATCTAGAGCTAGCAGTAGTTGTGTTTTGTTTGAAGATATGGCTCCAATACTTGCATGGAGTTCATGTCGAAATATACAGTAATCACAAAACCTTGAAATATATCTTTAGGCAAAAAGACTTATATGTGATGCAGGGAAGTTGAGTGGAGCTATTAAAAAAATATGACGTTGACATGTTATATCATCCTGGTAAAGCTAATGTAGTAGCTTATAATTTATGCAGTAAAAAAATTGCAAACACTTGTGGGAAGTCTATGGAAATACAAGGAATGACTAAAGATCTGTTCCAACTAACAAACTTGTGTGTTAGCCTTCTTAAATCATAAGCCAAAGGGGTTATTGTGCAAAATGCGGCAAATGCTCATTAGTAGTGGAAGTGAAACGAGAAGAAGTACAATGATCCAATTATTTTACAACTTAAGGAGAATGTACAATGTGGTATGACAAAGCTTAATGTGTGTACCTAATGTTGATTAAATAAGAATGATGATCATAACTCAAGCACACCATTCAAGATAGTCTGTTTATCCGGGGTCAACTAAGATGTATCATTACATGAAAGAAATGTTTTGGATGAAGGACATGAAGAAGAACATTGTAGAATTCGTGGTTCAGTGTCCAAATTGTCAACAGTTAAAAGCTGAACACCATAATCCCGGAGGTTACATGAAGCATATAGAACTTCTAGTTTGGAAATAGGACATGATAAACATTGACTTTTCAATGGTTTGCCTTGCTTATTCTGAAGTTTCACTCCATATAGGTAATAATTGACATACTTAGTACAGTAGTGCACTTCTTGCTGGTGAAGACTACTTATACAACGGAAGAGTATACGAGGTTGTACATTAAAGAGATAGTTCGACTACATGGAGTGCTAATATCTATAATATCTTATAGAGGAGCTTAATGCACTGCAAATTTTTTGAAGTTGTTTCAAAAGAGTTTCGGAACACAAGTGAACTTAAGTATAACCTTCCACCCTCAAATGGATGGCCAGGGAGAACATACAATTCAGAAACATGATGATCTGCTTCTAGCTTTAATAATATTTAAAGGGTACCTGGAATGATCACCTACCACTGATTGAATTTTCTTATAACAATAAATACCATTCGATCTTTAAAATGGCACCTTATGATTCTTTATATTTTCGAATGTGTAGATCATTAATTGGATGGTTCAAAACACGTGAAACTGCCTCATTTGGGCCAGATTTTTTTCATATAGCTATGAAAAAAATCAAAGGTATACAGCAGCGACTGGAAACAGCTCAAAGTAAACATAAAGCATATGCGGATATTAGAAGGACATGAATAGAGTTTCTTATTTAACATAATTAAAGGGGTCTAAAGTAAGTAAGTGACAAGAATGGGGTGGTAAAGATAGTGAGACAATTCTCACTTACACCTAAGCTACTATGTTAAAATAATACTCACTTATGAATGTGTTAGAATGTGTGAGTCAGACTCATTAACACCAAAGGATAATATGTAAGGAAAATTCACATTTCATAAATGTAAAGTGAGGATGACCAATCATCAGTAGAGTAAGTAAATCTCAATCTAGAATCAAGCCCCCATAATGCTTGAGTAAATGCTAAAAGATAAAGAAAAAATGAACATTCACGTAATGAAGTGAGTAATTATGTTAATCTACGATGCTAATTAAAATGGTGACAACATGATAAGAGTATAACATGAATGGTGAGACAAGTCTCAACCAAACCTAAGTAAAGGTCACTAAAAGTATTTACCAAAGAGAGTGTTGAATATCAAGAGACAAGTCTCAATCATACTCTATATGTAATTGTAAGGCCAATTCACACTTAATAATAATGCTGAGATGAGAAATGATCTAATTAGAAATGATGCCCTCATGCAAGAAGCCAAATTCAATGATGTATGAGTTGAATGTAACTCAAAATTATACTGAGCATCGATAGGCTAGCTATGAGCGGTGATGCCTTTCTTCGGGAATGACGGAGGTTCACGTAGCTCACAATGATATGAGCCTTTCTTGCTTGCTGGGTATGGGTGTCTTTATAAATCGTAGTCTTTGAACCTATACTTTCAATATAGGGATCTAACCAGGTTCGACTCCCTTTATACGCTAGAATTTTCAGGTCACTTTGGCCGGTGATTCGACCTCTTTTCGGTGTGGGGCAGACTCAGTATTTCATGATGCTCACACGATACATGTCGATTAAGTTTAGAACTCCGAAATAAAGAATGAGTCCATCCTCAAAGTATGAAAAATAATGAAATGAACGATACCTAAGGTGTCTGTGCAAGACAATCACGAGGTGAAATTAGATTCAAGTAATGACATTAGGTCATTCTTGGTCATTGCACTTCATGAACCCGATCAGAGTCCTGAACTTCATTCTAGGTATATCTTGTGTTTACATCATCCTACGAATGAATTAAATGTATAATGTGAAGTACGAATGAATGAATGAAACAAACTCTTTGTTTGCTAAAGAAGGCCCTTGGGTTGAGGTCCCATATGTTGAGCCCTAACTTGACATGTCTTAATGCTACATCAACGATTCCAAAGTCTCCTTTATATGAGATGTATAATATATGAAACATGAAACTAATGAAATCAATGGCGTGATCAATAGTGAATTTCTTATGAAAGGTAATGGATATATAGTGTAAAGAATTACTCACTATAAGGTAGGGAAATCATTCCTTAGTCCTTGGATTACATACATCTATTCATTGTGGGTATGGGACTACAATGAATCATTGCACTTGTAAGTAAAATATGGGACCAAAATATATAATTGAACAACACAACAAGAAGAAGAAAAAGACTGAAAAATAATCTAAGTGTACAAAGAGGAACTCTCGACCTAAGAGGATCAAAAATCTCAAATCTTCGCCCGAGTTGTTCTAAAAGTATGTTGAGGATACTAATGTCGTGTAATAATATAGAAAATGAGTTTTGTTCTTTGAATTCATTAAAATAAATTATATTCATACCACAATTCACAACTAACGATTTAGGAATGTCTAGTCACTAGGCTTTCCAGAAATAGCATGTTCTTTAGGAAGAGTTTCTTTGATCATGCATAGCCTTATGTTTATATTTTCATACACTCATACTTTGTAAAGTTGTGTACTAACCCCTTCTATGTACTATGCTAGAGATGCAGGTTAAGGGACAAAGTGACGACTCTTGCAACTGTTTGGACATCAGCATTTCTCCAGACCAATTCGTAGACCCTATTGATTTTGAGGATGCTACAGTTTTAGTCTAGCCTTTGTTTAGACAAAGCTAGAGGATGTTCTCCATATCGTTTCTTTCGTAGATCCATTTCGAAGCTTTTGTAATAAGGTCGTGTTTGGCAAATATATTTATGATATATTCTTATTCTGTTTCAAATTGATTCTTATGATAGATGGTTGTTACATTTATGTTGAGCTTAGTATATGATGAATTTTTAAAATAAATATATGAAGTCTATGTATACTTCGTACATTTAAAAAGTTCTAAATTTTCCAATAAATTTATCCATATGAATGAGATGAATGGAAGATGAGGCTTGTCTGCGACCTATGAGAGATCAATGACGCCGATTGCGATTAGGATTCCAGAATGCGGGTCGTGAAAAACTTGGTATCATAGAATTAGGTTAATGTACCTGGGAACTAAAGTTCAACAAAACCACGTTACATAGTTTCTAGCTTATGGTTTTGAAATGCGCCACAATCATGACTTAGAGACTACGTGATAATAAGAAATTCTATATTCTTTTACTCTTTATCATTCTATCTAGAGATTTGACACTTTGTGTCACTCTAAGTATCTGTCTTCCTGTATGTGTAGATGAGTAGAAGATCTGGCCAAGTGGTCTAAGGTGCAAAACTCAAGATTTGGCCTTCCCAAGAAGTGGCAAAGAAGGAAATGCCCAGCGTGACAAAATGACGTGTAGTAAGTGTGGGCATTAGCATAGAGGTGAGTACATGGTATATTCTAAATGCATGCCACGGTGTTAAAGAAGAGGAGGAGGTTGAGCTGGCTGCATATAAGATCAAGGAGATTGCTTAGGTATGGATCGATTCAATAAATGCAATGCTACCATAGATTGTCGAAATAGAGTAGTAAATTTTCAATTTCCAAATATGTTGGATGAAAATTGGAAGGGCGTGGTTCAAATCCAACAGGAAAAATAATTTCCAGTACTAATGTCAATAAGATGTTATCTAAGGGATACTTATTCAACAAGTCAGATTCGAAGACTTAAAACAAGAAGTTCCGTCCATAGACTTTGTTTCCGTAGTAAATATGGGGTTTGGTAAGAAAGGTAAGTTGAGTCTGAGTTATATAGGTCATTATGAGATCTTGTAGAAAGTAGGTAAAATTACCAAACGACTTGGCTTCTGTTCATCCTATGCTTCACGTTTTGATGCTTGAGAAGTGTCTAGGCGATCCAATGCCCATCCAACATGTCTAGGGGTTAGAAGTCAATGGGAATCTTTCTTAATCAAGAGGTACCAATTGAAATTTAAGATCATTAGTTGAATTGACTGAAGAACAAGGAGGTTCTCACCATGAAGGGGTTATGGAGGAACACCTTTGTTGACGGGGCAAGATGGGTGGCCGAGGCCAATATGAGATCCCATTACCCTAATTTGTTCAGTTCTCAAGGTTAGATATTATCTTCCTATGTAAGGTTTATGTTCAAGAAAAGTATATATTAGAGTGTTTTTAGTCGATTAGTTGTGGTAGGCCACTAATAGTATGTCTTATGATAGCACTATGTGATTTAAAACGAAGTTATCTTTGCATTTGATGTGCTATTTTGTGTAGCATACACATTTTTTTCTGTGTTGCATGATTTGAGATTTAGAAAAAAATTCTTAAATCTCAAATATAAATGCTTCGGATAAGGTTGAAAGATGGGTATCAACCATATAAGTGTGAATTAGATATTCACAAAAGAGAAACATTTATGTATGACAATGTAACTTTCGAAAGTCACCTCTTTATTTAAATGATGTGTAAGTGTCATTCGAAGACGAATGTTCCTATGGGGGATAATTTAACATTTAGCAAAATCATTTGTCTAATGAAGATCTCAGTATGCCCTTAGGATGGCCTATTAGGGGTACATAGGCATAGCAATGCCTAATATTGAGAAATATTTCGCATAGTATTGAAAAATATGGCTAAGGGATATTACCCATTTTCTATATATGAATAAGAGATATACTTTTTGGATTGTAATACCCCAATAAAAGATTAATGTTCAATAAATGTACCTGAAATGGACACTCTAAGCTAAATTAGTATTTTATTCCTTAACAGACAACTTAGGTTCTAGGCGTCCATGTGTAAAGCCTAGGTACTATAACACATGATCATTTAAAATAATCATGCAGATTAAATAATGCCCAAGGACATAGTGGGGATCCTTTGGACATTAAACAAATATTCAAAATAAGACATAAAGAATAGTTAGTTAGGAAAGTGCCACAAACCCATGTGAAAGCACATGTGCTAGACATGTGAAGAAGCTGCCCAATGAGGGGACCACCCTAACGAATTCGGTTAAGGTAGTTAGGGGGAAAACGTGCACAAAGACCAGTCCATGTGGGGCCTAACGGCCCTAATAATTATGGACTCAAACATACTGACATATATAACAAAATAATGTAGGACTAACCTCGATAGTGCATCCGACAACCTAGGACCAATAACGGTTTGACACTAACCTAGTACTAGTTAAAGAGACAACCTAGTATCTAACCTAGGATGGTCCAAAAGGTTAGTTATGGTCCAAACAACTTAGAAGTACTTTAGTAGTTCGCCTAAATTACCTAATTAATTAATTAATTTAAAAGGGGGAAAACAGAAAATAAAAAAGGAAATTTTCTAATTTCGATTAAGACAAGAAATGGACAACCTAATACCGAACCTAGGATGGTCCCAAGATTTAGTTAAGATTCCAACGACCTAAGGGTACTTTAGTAATTAACTTATGCTAATTAAATATTTAATTTAGAAACTTAATTAATTAATTTCAAGGGGGGAAACCGAAATCACAAAACAATATTCAGATTTTAGTTAAAACAGGAAAAAGACAACCGAGTACCTAACCTATGATGGTTCAAAGGATTAGTCATGGTCCTAACGATTTAAGGGTACTTTTTAAATTATATTAGGTCACCTAGTTTATTAAATAATCAATTTAAATAATTGGTTTACATGATCAAAACGAAATCCTTACACTAACCTAATATAATTTATGACACATCCTAGTACTTAACCTAAGATGGTCCTAAAGGGTTGATTATAGTTTCAATGACTTAGGGGTATTTTAGTAGTTAACATATGTTCCAAAATTAATTAGATTAAGGTTTTAATTAATTAGTATAAATTTAAAATGTTTACCGAAACCATAGTCAACACCAATTTCCATATTTAACTAAATGTTGTGTTCTCCAATCTTTAGTCAACTTACGAGGGGCGTTTTGGTAATTAGTTAATTAGTTTTACAAATTAACGTATTAAACCTAAGTTGTATAATTAAATATTATTTCTTAAACCTAAAAATCTATTTCAAACTCAAGGAAAAGACGACGCAAATATAGTAAGCAACGAACGCAAGAAAAAGATAGAAAATTTATCGATTTCTCTAGGGCTATTTTAAGGTTCCTTCAAGGTTTCGTTCAACGTGGTCTTTATAGATTAAGTTAAACATAAGGTATGTGTTTCTTTCCTGTACTTCTTTCTCAAAGAGAACTTTCCTTCTAACGATTCAAAGCTCTTCAAAAGTAGGGTTGTTCTTGTGTTCTCGTCGAACTCCTTTGTCCGTAGTATTCTTTTCGATTACATGTTGATTAGCTTAAATATCATGTTGTTGGTATGTATTTGTAAATTATTTATGTGTTATGATCTTGCATTATTATTGTCTATTAACCTATAAGTTGTTATAGTATAAAATTAAGTGCTGAAAACGTGAATCATGAATCGATAATGTGTTAGTTATACCCGTAGTTTTAAGCGTTAATCTGTTTTTCTGAATGTTGCATGGCTGTTATTTTGACATTATGAAGGTGCTAAATTCATCAAATATTTATATGATTCTGTGCAATATATATTAAAAATGTTACCATAAAGTCGTGGACCAAGATTGGTTAAGAGAATGATACTATGTTAAGTTGTGTCCGAAATGGTTATGTATGAAAATGGTTAAGGTTTGTTGTGTATACCTAATGTTAATGTGAATTGATTATGATGTTGTTTCGGTTAAATGATCATGTTATGCTGTTCAAGATGTTTAAAAACGTTAAGCCTAAACTTATGTTATAAGGTTGGCTAAAAAGATCTCCATGAAATCATAAGTTGATTGATTGTTTGGCTTATGCCAATAAAATGGCTTACCATACATTTTTCAAAAGGGATACATGCAAATGTTAAATAATTAAATATTGGCTAATGAATAATATACATATCCAACCAAGCATGAAAGAATGTAAAATTGGCCTATGCCAAGAAATATTGTTATGTAATCTATACCCAAATGTTTAAGCCAATACTTATCATATATCAATCTTGTGTAGTAAGAGTATCAAATATATTAAAAGCACTTCTAATGTAATGCAATTAATACATAACCAAGGTCATGCAACTCATTGTGACAACTCCCAACATGCTAATGACATATGAACTAATAAAACTCGTTGTAAACCAGGATATGAATCCACTACACTAAAGTAAGTAACTAACGTGAGTTATAGCATAATTAAAGTGGTTTAAAGTAATTAAGTGACAATAATGTTTTGTTAAAGAAACTGAGAATAGTCTCACTTACACCTAAGCTACTATGTTATGAAGGTGTTAGAATGTGTTAACCAGTCTCATCAACACCAAAGGATGATATGTAAGGCAAATTTACATTTCACCAATGTAAAATAAGGATGACCAGTCATGAATAGAGTAATTAAATCACTATCTAGAAGTAAGCCTCTATAATGCTTGAGTAAGCACTAAAAGATGAAGAAGAAATGAACATTCACGTAATGAGGTAAGTAATGACATTAATCTATGATGGTAATGAAAATGGTGACAACATGATAAGAGGCCAAGATGAATGGGGAGACAAGTCTCAACCATGCCTAAGTAAAATTCACTAAAAGTACTCACCTAAGAGATTGTTGAATACCAAGAGAGAAGTCTCAATCATACTTTATATATAAGTGTAATGAAAATTCACACTTAATAATAATGGTGAGATTAGAAATCATCTAATGAAAAATGATGCCCTCATTCTAGAAGACAACTTTGTATGAGTTGAATGTAACAGAACTTTATACTGAGCACCTATAGGATAGCTATGGGAGGTGATTCCTTCCTTCCGGAAGGGCGGAGGTTCACGTAATTCTTATGAGACGAGGTTGTCCAGTATGCCCGATATGTGTCTCCTTATATCTCCTAGTCTTTGAACCTATACTTCCAATATAGGGATCTCACATGGTTCGACTCCCTATATGCGCTAGCATGTTCTAGGTCACTTTGGCTGGTGATCCCACAAATTTTCGGTGTGGGGCAGACACTGGAATTCATGATGCTCACATGATCTATGTCGGTTAAGGTTAAAGTTCCCAAAGAAATAATGACGCCAGTCTCAAAGTATGAAATATAATGAAATGAACGATAAAAAAGGTTTTTGTGAAAAACAATCAGGAGGTGAAATAAGATTCAAGTAATGATATTAGGTCATTCATTCTCATTGCACTTCATGATCCCAATGAGATTCTTAAACTATATCCTAGGTATAGATGGTGTTTACATCAGCCTACAAATGAATGAAATGAATAATGTGAAGTGCGAATGAATAAAATTAATAATTTGAAGTACGAATGAACGAATTAAGCAGACTCTGTGTTTTCTAAAGAAGGCCCTCGGGTTAAGGTCCTATATGTTGGGCCCTCACTTGAGATGTTTTAATTCTACTTATACAATTCCAATGTATCATGTATATGAAATGTATAACATACAAAACATGAAATTAATGAAATAAATGGTATGATCAATGGAGAATTTCTTATGAAAGTTAATGGATATATAGTGTAAAGAATGACTCACTATAAGGGAAATCATTCCTTAATCCTTAAATTACTTACATCCATTTATTTTGGGTGTGGGACTACAGTTAATCATTGCACTTATAAGTAAAACCTAGGACCAAAAGTATAATTGAACTACACAATAAGAAGAAGAAAAAGATTGAAAAATAATCTAAGTGTACAAAGAGGAGCTCTTGGCCTAAGAGGATCAAAAATCTCAAATCTTTGCCCCTATTGTTCTAAAATTATGTTAATGATATTAATTTCTTGTAATCATATAGAAAATGAGTTGTGTGCTTTTAATTCATTAAAATACATCATAATAATACAACTATTCACAACTAACAATTTAGGAAATTCTAGTGATTAGGCTTTCCAGAAATAACATGTTGTTTAGGAAGAACTTTCTTTTATAATGAATAGCCTTATTTGTATGTGTGTATACACATATACTTAGTACAAGTTGTGTACTAACCAGTAATATTTACTATTTTAAAGATGCAGGTTAAGGGTCATATTGACGAATCTTCCTTTGATTTTGACATCAGCATTTCTCCAAACAATTTGGTAGGTCCTCTTGACTTCGAGGATTCTACAATTGTAGTATAGCCTTATTTTGATACAAAGATAGTGGATGTTGTCCCTAGCGTTTCTTTCGTACTTTCATTTCAAAACTTTTGTAATGTGGTCGTGTTTGGCAAACATATTTATTATATATTCTTATTCTGTTTCTAAATGATTCTTATGATAGATGGTTAATACATTTATGTTGACCTTAATATATGATGAATTCATGTAATAAATATATGAAGTCTATGTATACTTCATAGATTTAAAAAGTTTTCTATTTTTCACTAAAATTAATCGTATGAATGTGATAAATGCAAGATGAGGCTTGTCTACGACCTCTAAGAGGCCAACGACGACGGTTGCAATTCTGATTCTAGATTTCGGGGTGTGACATTTCCCTTCATTGGTTACCCCTTCCTGCAGAGTAATGGGCTTCTCCTTAAACCCCCCATCGATATCTCCATCAACTATAACATCCAAACCAGCATTCAAAAAATTTTAAGCAAAAAATACAAGGGTTTGCTGAGGTGTGGGCAAAGATAAGTGAATACCTTTTCTATTGCTATTAGTGGAAGGTGTGAGTTGAGTTTGATGTTGCTGGATATGTTTTTGTTGAGTTGTTGGTGGTGAAAAAATATTTGTCTCTTGGATTTGATGGGTATTACTGTCAGCACCTTTGTTTTCTGAGATGTCCAACTTCATATCCTGCACAGTATGTTCTTGCGAATCTAATTCACTATAAATATTATGAGTAAGAATTGAGAGAGTTATACCTAATGTGCCTGTTGTCTGCTGCCTGTTATAAATGGTTTCCTTGTGTTGTGGTTAAAGTGCTCTCCATGGTGTCTTCCACTACTCATACTTTTCTGATAATTCTTGATCATAATTTCTGTGAACCTGATTTCTTGCGTTTTGTCATTTTTCCAATATGGTGATTTCCTTTTTGATTTTGCTTTACATTTTCTTCTATTCCATCTCCACCGGGTTGTTGATGTCCCTTTGATTTGTTCTTTTTTCAAAATCCATTTCATTCCTCCTATTAATATCTTCATTTGTTCTTTTTATAGTACAATAAGAATATATATGCCCTTTGTGGTTACAATACGTACAATAGTCGGGGATACCTTCATACTATACATTTATCCATCTCCCTTTTTTGGGGTTGGAATTCTTGAAACCCAACCATACATGTTCTGGCCTTTCCTTCGTGAGATTACTTGAACTTTCACCCTAGTTGTGCTACCTCTAGTCCTTTGTGAAGTTGGGTAATAAAGGTATAAAACCTTCCCAACTGACTCCAAGATAGTTGTCAACAAAAATTTATTATAACAATTCCATTGTAGACCTCGTATAGCCAACCCATAGGAACAATAGGAGTTTATTTTTCTTGGATAAAATCAGGGGTCCAAGATTGAATTCTTATCAAGTGGCCTTCAATTGTCATCCTTAGTTTCATCCAAACAGTTTGATAATCAAATTAATTATCTTTATTAATATACCCAATGCCTATAGTAAAAATGAGAAATCTTAACCCTCCCAGTAAGTCGAGTTTTAAGGGTGAAACTCTTCCTAACCAACATGTTAGACATTGTATTTGTAAATTTTCCCACAAGTGTATACTTGCAACTTTCAACCTATTTAACATACGAATCCTCTTCATCAAGCAACACTGCTGGATATACTTTTCTAGTAGTGTGTATATGATTATCCAAAACAATAGGAATTTCATTCTTCGATTGGTTATATGTAAGACAAGCTGCAATAGATTGTACTACATTATATTAGGCTGGTTCATTAACCTTATCTTGTTTAGAATTATAGTGGTTTTGTCCCTGGTTTTTGTTGTTGGGGGGTCTGATACTGCTCTGACATGCATTTTTAGCCTGGATACTAGTTTTATTTGTTTTGGAGTTAGGATCATGCCTAGTATAATTGTTGGAAATCTTTGGAGAATTGTTGTGATATTCCATGTTTGGCTTATTAGCTTTGTTTGTAGAGTCCATTCCTCTTTTTTGTTATTGTCCTTAGGATGCTCCTTATGACTTGCTTCATGTCTTTGAACTTGTGATGAGATTTGTCTATGAATTGCTTCGGTTTCCTTAGCAGTTGCAACATTCTATTTACCATTTATTACTTGCTGCATTTCCTTGCATGAAGGTTGTTGTTTTTAACTTGATCGTTCCTTCCCTCGAAGCTCTCCTAGTCCATTCTCTTTACCATTATCATCTTTATTTGGCATGACCTGTGAAGTATCATCATTAATGCTAAGAGTAAGATAGGATGAGTTACGTGTAATTCCAATGGAAAAATTCGAAGATTGTTCATCATTCGATGAGGCTATATATTTTAGTGTTTATTGTTTGGGTTTCGGTATTTTTGGCTTTGGGTTTAGAATTTACGGTTTGGATTAGGGTTTTGTAAGACTCCAAAAATGACCTAGGTTAACTAGAGCCTAACATGTTTGTCTTTATTGTATAATGTCCTAAATACGTCTAATATACGACTTATATGTAGTATTGGAATTCAAACGTCGAGGGACGACTAAGACGCTTGACGACTAAGTCACCTAAATGTCTCTTATTTTGGTCTATGTGCTTTACTGTGTTTCATGATGTTTTAAGTTCCTTAATTTATTTAATTAGTATTTATAAGAACGTCCATGATGTTCAGAAGATATACCTTGAGTCGACCTTATACGTCTAGGAGAGTTTCGTTGAGTTTTACGTGTTCATTTTGGATGAAAGTTATGTGAGAGGTTTTAAACTTATACATTATACTATTTGGGTTTGAAACATCCGGGAAATTATCCCCACGGACCATCTAAGGGTCCTGAGGAAGGACCCAAAACTATTGGCATAGCAGTCCAGGCGGAGCCCAAACGACAGAGCAGTCAACGGCTCGTAGGCCTGTTGACGCCCCATCAAAGGGTGTCGTCGATGGGACTTAACCATGGGAGGGAAAGGAATCTTGGAACGACAGTGTAGGCAATGACAGAGGTTTGTGACGCCCCATCGTGACTGTGACGCCCCGTCACGGGAAGGCATTGCACGCAACTACCGTCCTGTGTAGGTTGCTGCCATGTTAGGGTTAATTGGTAAATTCACCCCACTTCAAAATTAATTAATGGAATGTCATTTAAGGTTTATTTGGATATTTTAATTAAGTTTATATTGGGTAATAACATGGAATACTTTAATCATCAAAATCATAAACCCAAAACACGTAGAAAATATCTTAAAACCTTTATTGAAGTCCAACTTGAAGAGGCAGCTTGGGGAGGGGTTTATGTGTCGAAATTCTTCATAAAAGTGAAGAATTATCATCCTTGAGGAATGCATTTTTATCCTTGAAACTCGTTTCATCAAGAAGCCCAACTCTCAACATGTTTTTCAATGTTTTATAATGTGAATTGTCCAATTGCATGATTCTACCATGGGTTCTTGCGTAAATTATTTCATAACATTGAATTATGATATAATTGATATTGTATTTATGATTTAAATCTAAATTACCTATTAACCAATGAATTTAGATGAACCCTAGCTTTTGACTATAATGTGGGTTACTTGATATTAAACTAATATTGATGAATTGTTATGTAGTTTCTTATGGGTTTTTTAAGAATGTAAGAATTGTATTACTATCTAATTTATCCTTGATTGCTAAACCTATATTGAATTGATAAATATTTCATTTGTTTATGATTATTGCTTGAATTATTGGTAATGGCATTGGGTAACGTCCTTATGATGTTGAATTAAACGATTTAGCATTGAATTGAAGTATGAATAAGTGAATGAGGGTATGATACCCGGATTTCATTAATTTGATATTAATTATACTTCGATTCTATTTTTAGTTGTATGTTCACTTATGGTGGCGGTGTTATGTGTTTTACTTGCAATTGACGTGGCCTTGTTTGCATTACTTTATGCAATCTTAAGAGCATGGCCTTATTGAAAAGTACTTGAAGTTATGTGTCTATTTGTGTAGTTTTATAATGTGAAGCATGACATTATGTATCTACATGTGAAGTTATATAGTCATATATGTATGGTTCTAGTTATGTTGCCTTAAGTGATCATGTTATACTATGACTTTAACATTAGGATTATAGTATTTGGTTAAATCTTTGTTATTAGTAATTGACTTAATGAGTCTATGTGTTTTTTATTAATGATGTTACGATGACATCTATGATGTCTTGAAGATGTTAGGTTGTTTTATAGGTGTTTCTAGAATGACTTGTATTATGTGTTAAAAGTGAAGTATGTGGTATCTTGTCTTGATTGACTTGTATCTCTTGCTTGATGTATATTATGGTTATGAATATGGGATGTCTTTATTTAGGGTGTTATTCTAATCTTCAATGTATGAATGGCATGTGACTTTAAATAATATTATAAGAGTCCCTTATGTGCAAACCTTGACTTAAGGGTAAGGTTAAGACTGATTGAAGTTTAAGCCGTAATGGTAGCCTTCAAATTAAAGGAATGATGGACTTAAGGTTAGTTTTCTAGAATGGCATCATATTAATCCGTAGTAAAGTAATCATGAGCTTTTCATCGCCACTGTGAGGTAGCCCTAGAGGACTTTCCTATGTAAGGTAAATGTGATTTGTGTATGAACTTGTTATGGAACCCTTTAACATGAACCTAATGTATGAATTACTCTATGAGAAAGAAGGCTAGAACCGAGTGAGTATGGTAAGGGAAAGTAGTTATACTTAGGTATGAGTGAAGAATATAAAGTATACCCTTCATATTCCACAACAATGTGCCTACATGGGATGTGTCTAAGTTCTACCATTGGCAAGCAGAACAACCTCATCGGAGTACTATTGAACTCCAGATTTCAGGTCTTCCTATCATGGTCTATGTCGGTTATTTCCTATTCTCGTCATATAGAATACATATTAGAATTTGAAGAGTTAATGGAGTTTAGCTTGTTGTATGGGACGATATCTAGACATTACACAATAGACTTTGAAGGGGTTATGTGGAGTTCCTAGTTCTTGCCCAACAACATTTTTTGAATGCCTTTTATGTGATGTATGTGTTTGAACGAACTAATGACTTATGTCAAGGAGTATGTAAATACATGAGTACCTAATCTAAAGTGACTTAAGGGTACCATAGCTAAAGTGTGAAGAGAGCATAATGGATGATCTCTTCATGTCTTATCATTGGAGTCTTGAGGATGGATCTATGTAGGGGAAGTTTGTTGATTTTTTGGACATGATCTAAGCCTTACGTAGTCTCAAGGATTATTTAGGTAATCATGAAGAGGTAACTATGGAAGTTATCTTCATGATTTACTCAAGTAGTTCTTTTGATAGCCTTTAGGAAGAGAATGTCATATGATCTATGTGTTGGTTATTTATATGAGAATGATAATATATTAAGGAATATTTTTTATCTCTTACGTGTGTGTGTAAGGGATTTTATGGGCGGTCGCTTCACAACTCACTCAAGTGAGACTTAGGATTCACCTTTGGTAGAAATATTTTACTTTGATGTTTTTTATTGTTTTGTAAGAATGCATGTGACTCATTATAGATAATCTTAAGGGTTGTTTAGGCACATATAGAGAGGATGTATGGGTGGTATCCTTTTGTGTGACATAAGTTAATCTTAGGATGAATTTAAGTGAGGAAATTAAATGCTACAAATCTCTTATGTGTTTCTAAATTAATTAATGATATTATTATGATTAAAATGTGATATAAATGAAAAGATGCATATTACAAATAAAGTCTGTTTTCATGATTTTTATGCTTAAAGCCATCCTTAGTACATGTGGTTGTACTTACTCCTTGCCTTTATCTATCTATAAAGTTCTTTGTAAGTGAGGATCTTTGAAAAGTGAATACTTGGACTTAGAAGATCGTTCAACAGAAGTTGAAGTATGGACTCACTTGACTCGACCGCATATATGTGTCTTTTATGTTTTCATTCAAAGTATTGTAATAGACTAAGTATTTATATATTCGTATTTTGAAGTATGGGCTATGTCCAAAGTATTCTTGCGTCAAAAGATGATTACATTGAAACTTAGTATTTCCTATTACATTTATATGGGAGAGATTTTGAAGACTATATTATGTTTTGTGACAAGTTTTAATTCCGCACTACTTTTCACTATGCATATGCAATGAATGATATGAAAGAGGCTTGTCTAAGAAATCTGATAGCTCGACGACGACGATTTCAATCAATGTTTGTACCCTAACTTTTAGGGTGTGGTTTCAGGGTGTGAAAGCTTTGTATCAGAGCATAGGATGGTGAATGTATTATTAGGAATCAAGAAATATCATAAAATCACATCTAGTTGAGTCTTGACCATCGGTGTGAGTCGCGACACATCTATGGGTAAGAGGATATAGGACGATAGAGTTTCCCTTCATTACTACTCCTATGTCGTGCGATAGAGTAAATATTATAATTTTCCTTCTTATATGTTTCATTATATTTTCTAGGAGATGAATACCAGAAGGATGGCCTCTAGAAGGTTGGAAGACGAGAGGTTGAATGTGGAGGTTCACCCTCAAGTTGGGCAAGTTGGGCAAGCTCCTCAATGTAAGTAACGAGTTCAGGTTGCTCAAGATGACCAACTGCCTCCCAAAGGTAATCGTATTCCTAATGTGGACGGAGGTATTGAGGTTTCAAAGATGTCTAATTGGGAGATTACAAAGTCTTTCATTGCTATAGCCTGAGCTGTCACTATGCTAGCTAATTTGAATATGATGCCTAGGGTTGTGGAGAGCACCATAACATCTAGGTTGAGGGATTTTTCTGAGGATGAATCCTCATATCTTTCTTGGCTCTAAAGTAAATGACGATCTGCAAGAGTTTCATGATGGAGTGTCAAAATTTTTGAGTTCTATGGGGGATACATCTAAAGAGAAGGCGGAGTTGGAATTTTACAAATTTAGGGATGTTTCACATATAAAACTCAATGGAAGGATAATACGCCGGAAAGATTGGGTCCTGTTGAATGGGAAGAATTTAAGGATGCCTTTATTAGTATGTACTTTCCCCTAGAGAGGAGAAAAATTAAGGTGCGGGAGTTTATCGATCTCAAGCAAGGCAATATGAGTGTTGCAGAGTATTCTTTGAAACTCTTAACATTGTCTAGGTATGCCCCTTCTCTATTGTCTAATCGAAGATATGAAATGAATCATTTTGTGACGGGGGTAGCCGACATAGTGGTGGAAGAATGTCGTACCGCAATGTTGCATGATGATATGACCCGAGCTAGACTCATGATGTATATACAATCAATTTAAGAGTCTAAGCTTAGGAGGATTGCTAGAATTTTGTAAAGGAGTTATTCTAGTGATGAAGAGCAAACTAGGTTTAAGAAGAAGGTTCAATCCAAAGGAGAATCTACGAGTGCTATGTTCAAGGTTGAGAAAGGAGGTGGTTCCAAGGACGGCAAGCCTACTTGTGCAAATTGTGGAAAGACACATTACGGTGAGTGTCTATTGGGTACCGGAAGTTGCTTTGGTTAAAGTAAAGATGGGCACAAAGTTAGATATTGTCGTATGATTACTTCTAGAGGTACATAGGATAAGCAAGTGGCTCCTAGTGTTCTAAAGGACGATGCCACAACAAAGAGGCATTTCTATGCACTCCGTTCTAGGGTGGAGAAGACGGATGAGAAGGAGAGTGATGATGATGTTGGTAAATTCTCTTCCCTTTGTTAATATATGAGTTCCTTCTAAGTGGGGAGTGTGGTTTGTAGATATTATAGAAGTCCTTGACATTGTTGCTTGTGCATGACGGATAGGAGTTTTGTTGAAATTTAATTTCATAAACTTCTTGCATTGTGTGTTTTATGAAGCCATGATTAGGTTGTAAGATGAATTTATATGATTTTTTTTTGAATATTAGCATGTTTATTTCATTAATTGTCTAAAATTAGAACTTTTGAAGAATTGCTTTAAAATGGCTTAAAAAATCATTGTTGCATTAAAACTGTATGCTGCCAAATTTTTGAGAAAATGACTAATTAATTCATTTGCCTAAAATGATTTAAATATGGTTAAAACTGATGTACATAAGTATAATATTTAATATAAAATGAGTTTTTACTATTTGGAATGAAGCATGTAAGTTTGGTAGCATAATGAGTTATAGAATTGTTTTCTAGTTCCTTATATGTTGTGAGTCTCTTGACGATGTGTAATTTATGTTTTCTTGTTCATTATGTTTTGTAATGAATGTTTAGTAGCTGTTAGTTCAGTTTCTAATCTTGGAAGTGTTCGTGCAGTGGCAAGTGTCATTCGAGAACGAATGTTGTCCAAGTGGGGAAGATTGTAAGACCCCAAATATGACCTAGTTTAACTAGAGCATAACATATTGGCCTTGATGGTATAAGTTCCTAAATATGTCTATTATGTGATATATAGGAATTATAACAAATATTAGGTGTGTGGAATTCAAACTTCAAGGGACGACTAAGACGTTTGACGACTAAGTCACCTACATATCTCTCATGTGGTTCTATGTGCTTATATGTGTTTCATGATTTTATAAGGTTCTTAAGATTTAATATAGCATTTATAATTAGTTTTTTGACTTTCATGATGTTTGAAGGTCAAACGACCAAGAACGTCCATGACGTTACAAAGATATGCCTTGAGTCGACCTTGTACGCCTAGGCGAGTTTCATTGAGTTTTATGTGTTAGTTAATGATAAAATTCTTGTGAGAGATGTTAAACTTATAGAAGATCGTTTTTGGGCTGGAAATGTCGGGGAAATTATCCCCAAGGACCATCTAAGGGTCCTTGAGGAAGGACCCAACACTGTTTGCATGGCAGTCCAAGGCCAACCCCAAACGACGGAGCAGTCGATGGCTTGTAGGCCTGTTAACGCCCCCTCAAAGGGTGTCGTCGATGGGGAATTAACCATGGGAAGGAAAGGAATCTGGGCCAGCAACTGCAATCAACGACGGATGGTTGTGATGCCCCGTCAAGAGCAGGCGTCGCACGCAACTGCCTTCTTGTGCAGGCTGCTGCCATGTTAGCTGTGAATTGGTAAATTCACCCCACTTATAAATTGATTCATGGACGGTTATTTACGGTTTATTTGGGTATATTAATAAAGTATATATTTGGTAATCACATGGAACACATAATTCTTCAAAATCATAAACCCAAAACACTTAGAAAATATCTCAAAACCTCCATTGAAGTCCAACATAAAGAGGAAGCTAGTTGAGGCTTTTTCTGTCAAAATTCTTCATTAAAGTGAAGAATTATTATCCTTGAGGAATAGATTCTGATCCTTCAAACTCCTTTCATTAAGAAGCCCACTTTCAACATGTGTTTCAATGTTTTCTAAAGTGAATTGTCCAATTTCATGATTCTACCGTGGGTTCTTGCATAAATGATTTCTAAACATTGAATTATGATCTAATTAATATTGTATTGATTATTTAAATCTATATTTCCTATGAAACCATGAATTTGGATGAACCCTAGTTTTTGACTATAATGTTTGTTACTTGTTATTAAGCTAATATTGATGAATTGTTACCTAGTTTCTTATGGGTTTTCTAATAATATAAGAATTGTATTCAATTGTTATCTAATTGATCCTATAATGTTAAGCCGAGATTGAATTGATAGATATTTCAATGGATTTTATGATTATTGATGAATTCTTTGTTACGGCATTGGGTAAGGTCCTTGTGATATTGAATTGGACGATTTAGGATTGAATTGACGTGTGAATAAGGGAATGAAGGTATACTGCCCGCATTTATATAATTTGATATTAATTATACTTCGACTCTATTGTTATTGATATTGTCCACTAGTTATGGTGGTGTTATGTATTTTACTTGCAATTCATGTGGCATTGTCGGCGTTACTTTATGCAATATTATGAGCATGGCCTTATTGGTAACTTCTTGAACTTATGTGGCTATTTGTGTAGTTTAATTGTGTGAAGCATGACATTATCTATCTACATGTGAAACTATATTATCATATATTTATGCTTCTTTTTATGTTGCCTTAAGTGATCATGTAAGACTATGACTTTGACATTATGATCATAATGTTAGGTTAAGTCTTCGTTATTGCTAATTGACATTATGATTCTATGTGGAGTATATTAATTATGTTATGATGACATATATGAAGACTTGAAGATGTTAGGTTGTTTTAGAGGAGTTTCTAGAATGACTTGTATTATGGGTTAAAAGTAAAGTATGTGATATCTTGTCTTAATTGACTTGTATCTCTTGCTTGATGTATATATCGTTATGACTATGTGGTGTCTTGATTTAGAATATTATAATTCTTAGTATTTAATGTATGAATGACATATGACTTTAAATGATGTTATGAGAGTCTCTGGTGTTCAAACCTTGACTTATGGGTAAGTTTAACATTGATTGAAGTGTAAGCGATAACGGTATATCTCAAAGTAAGGATATGATGGAATTAAGGTTAGTTTTCTGGAACGAAATCATATTACTTCTTAGGAAAGTCATCATGAGCTTCTTGTCGCCAATGTGAGGTAGCCCTAGTGGACCTTCATTGCTAGGGTAAATTTTAATGGGTTATGAACTTGTTATGGAACCCTTCTATATGAATCTAATTTATGAATTACTCTTTGAGAACAAAGTCTAGGACCGAATGAGTATTGTAAGGGAAAGTACAAGTTAAGTATGAGACAAAAAAACAATGCATGCCCTTCATATTCCTTAACCATATGCCTACACGTGATGTGTATAAGTTCTACCATTGGCAAGTAGAACAACCCCATCGGAGTAGGATAGAACTCCGGATTCCATGTCTTGCTATCACGGTCTATGTAGGTTATTGCCTATTCTCATAATATGGAATACCTTTTATTTTTTGAAGAGTTTATGATATTTAGGTGGTGGTATTGGACGCTATCTAGATGTTGCACAATAAACATTGTAGTTGTTATTTCGAGTTCCTAGGTCTTTTCAAAAACCATTATTTGAATGTCCTTTATGTGATGTATGGGTCTGAATGAAATAATTAACTAATGAATTATATTAAGGAATATGTAAATAAACGAGTACCCAATCTAATGTGACTTAAGGATTCCTTAGCTAAAGTGTAAAGAGGGCATAAGGGATGATCTCTTCGTGTCTTATCTTTGGAAGTTTTGAGGATGACTCTAGTTAGGGAAAGTTGTTGATTTTGTGGACATGATCGAAACCTTAGGTAGTTTTAAGGATTATTTAGGTAATCTTTAAGACGTAACTATGGACATTATCTTCTTGATTTACTTAAATAGGTATTTTGATAGCATTTTGAAGAGAATATCATATCATATATGTGTTGGTGATTTATGTGAGCATGATTCTATCTTAGGTAGTCAATAGAACCCCTTAAGTGTGTGTGTAAAGGATTTTTTAGGCGGTCGCTTCACAACACACTCAAGTGAGACTTAGAGTTCACCATTGGTAGAAGAATTTTACCTTGATCTTTATGATTGCTTTGTAAGTATGTATGTGACTCATTATAGGTAATCTTCAGGGTCGTTTAGGCACATCTAGAGAGGGTGTATGGGCGGTGTATCTTTGTGTGACTTAAGTGAATCTTAGGATGACATTAAGTGAGGAATTACATGCTAGAGGTATCTTATATGTTTCTAAATTAAATAATGATTTTATTATCATTAAAATGTGATTTTTAATTGAAAAGATGCATATTTCCAATAAAGTTTGTTTTCATGATTTTATGCATAAAGCCATACTTAGTATATGTAGTTCTACTAACTCCATGCTTTTATCTATTTAAATAGTTCTTGGTAGGTGATGAACTTTGAGAAGTCAAGACTTGGACTTAGAAGATCGTTCAAGAAAAGTTTAAGTATGTCCTCACATGACTCGAAGTCATATATGTGTATTTTATGTTATCATTCAAAGTATTGTAATAGACTAAGTACGTCTATATTCATATGTTAGAGTATGGGTCGTTTCCCAAGTATTCTTGTGTCTTAAGATGAGGAGATTGAGACTTAGTATTTCCTGTTACTTTAATATGAAAGAAATTCGGAAGACTATATTATGCTTTGTGAAATGTTTTAATTCGGCACTACTTTTCACTATGTATATGAATTGAATGATATTAAAGAGGCTTGTGAAAGAACTCTGAGAGTTTGACGATGCCGGTTAAAATCGAAGATTGTACACTTATTGTGAGGGTGTTGTTTCGGGTTGCGACAAGCTTAGGTTTTTGTTTAGTTTTTACAACTTTGGGGTTAGGACTAGGGTTCAATATCTACGGTTTAGTGTTTAATATTTGAGTTTTGGTATTTTGGTCTTTTGGTTTAGGGTTTAGGGTTTAGGGTTTAGGAATAGGGTTATTGTTCAAGTTAGGTTTTAGTGTTTTTATAGTTATTTTAGGGATTAGGTTTAAGGATTTGAGTTTGAAATGCTATGTTTTCGTGGGAAAGGCTATGGTTTTGGTATTTTGTAATTTGGGTTTAGAGTTTACGGTTTAGGGTCAGGATAAGGGTTAGGGTTAGGGTTAGGGTTTCCTGTTTAGTGGTTTTTTTTTATTTATGAATTGAGGTTTAATATATATGGTTTAATGCTTAATATTTGGGTTATGGTTTTTTACGATTGGGTCTTAGGGTTTATAGTTTATGGTTAGGGTGTAGTGTTTAGTGTTTTTTTAGGTTTTAGGGTTTGGGTTTTAGTATTTGAGGTTTAATATATACAATTTAGTGTTTAACATTTGGTTTTTATATTTTGGGCTTGGGGTTTAGCATTTATTGTATAGGGTTTAGGGATAGGGTTAGGGTTAGGGTTAGAGTAAGGATTAGGGTCAGGGTTAGGGTTAGATATTAGGATTTTTTTTATCGGGTATAGTTTTTGGGGTTTCAGATTTGAGGTTCAATAACTATGGTTTACTGTTTAATGATTGTGTTTTGGTATTTTGGTCTTGCAGTTTAGGGTTTATGGTTTACGGTTTATGGTTGGAATTAGGATTAAAATTTAGTTTTATTGATTTTAGTATTTGGGGCTTAGGATTTGTCAGTCAATATATATGGTTTAGTGTTTCATGTTTGAGTTTTGGTATTTTCTGCTTGGGGTTTAGCGTTTATGGTTTAGGGTTAGGGTTAGTCTTTAGTATTTTTTAGGTTGTAGGGTCAGATTTTAGGACTTGAGTTATCAAATCTATCGTTTAGTGTTTAATGTATGTTTTTATGTATTATGGGTTTGGGATATATGGTTTACGATTTAGGGTTAGGGTTATAGTTTGGGTTAAAGATAGGGTTTAGGATTTTTTGGGGTTTAGGTTTTCGGTTAAGGATTGGAGTTTTAATATATATGGTTTTGTGTATAATGTTAAGGTTTTTGTATTTTGGGTATTGGGTTTAGGGTTTAGGGTTTCATGTTAAGTTTATTTTTTGTTTAGGATTTGAGTCTAGGGACATAGTCTTTCTTATTGGTTTTCGTATTTCAATCTGATATACCATGTTTGTTGTTGGATTTGTTTTTATCCTTGTGTCTCTCCTCATTTTTATGACCATGATATTAAACTTATTTCACACTTGCGACAATGCCACAATGTTTCTCAGTTATTGCTTGTATTACCCTAACTTTATCCGATTGCCTTTTCTCTGTATTCCCCTTCCTTTGCTGCGTATTCTGACTAGCTTGTTCCTCGGATGTTTCAAGCCTTGTGTCCTTTCTAGCACAAGGAGTAGAATAAGAAGTTATTGTCCATGGAGTGCATTTAAAACCAAAAGAAAAATTGAAAGAATGATCTTCTTCAGATTGATTTTCGAAGGTCTGTCATCTTATGGTTTGTTACTTATTTTGTAGATTATGCTTGTTAGTATGTTGCATAGAATTTTTTTCTTCCTGCATTATTGTTGTTTCAATCGTCATATTAGTCACTGTATGATTATCCTTTCTTGTGTGTGAAGCTGGCAATGAATCATTTCTCTCCATCTTATGATTTTTTTGAACACCTTTTATGTTCAATTTTTGCTAGGGATTATCAGGAAATGTTGATTGATTGTTGTTATTGCTTCTTCCTTCAAAGTTGATTGAAATTTCAGATAAGTTAATATTCAGTGAAGGAGAACGTTCATCATTTCCAGGTTTTCCATAAATTCAGGTTGTTTCAGCTTGTTTCTTCTCCGAATCTTCATAGCCGGTGATTTCACCATCTAATGTGCTTGAAATATCTGTGAGATGAACCTCATCATTGGGGAAAAATTCCCCACTGGTTGAATAACCCTCGAATTTCATTATGGGTAGCTCGAATTTGACTGTGCAATTCTGAAGATTCGTTCGCAACTCTGGCAAAATAAGTCTCACAATTGACATTGATTAGGATGGTGAAATCACCTGATAGTTTAGTATGATGTAGATCAACAGTAGTAGAATCCATATTTCCAAACGTCTTGCCTTGAATGAATGCATTCACATTGTTTATTGCGTCAGAGATTGGCTAATTCATAGAGTTGTGGGATGATTCATAGAAATTGAGTATAAGTGTTTTGATGCTCTCATCCAAGCGCTCGAGACGAGAATAATTTGGTGGTCCGGGGAAAGCAGGCGGCGGCTCACGGACCATTTCGGCAGTGCGCGTGTCTTGTGATTTACTAGACGTTATAGGAAGATTCTTGGAGCGATTTCTTAGAATGAGAAATTATAGAGAGACTGGTTGTTATTTTTTTTTGTATTTTGGGCTTGGTATTTTTTTTTTTGGTTGAACGACCCTTGAGGTGGGTCAGGGGCTTAGCAACACCCTCAGGCCTTAACATTTATAAAATAAAAGTACATGATGGGATTAGGGTTAGGTTTTAGTGTTTTTTTAACAATTTAGGGTTTAGGTTTAAGGATTTGAGTTATAATATCAATGATTTTGTGTTTAATGTTAAGGTTTTGGGATTTTTGGATTTTGTTTTAGGGTTAAGGTAAGGATTAGGATTAGGGTCAGTGTCAGCGTTCAGTGTTAAGTTTTTTTTAGGTTTTAGGATTTGGAGTTTGGTATTTGAAGTTTAATATCTATTTTTTAGTGTATAATGTTTGTATTTTGTAATTTGAGCGCCGGTCTTGGGGCATGGGGTTCAGTTAGTATGGTGATGGTTAAGATTTCGTGTTAAGTGCTTTTTGGGTTTTAGGATTTTGGGTTTAGAATTGGAGGTTTAGTATCTACTGTTTAGTGCTTAATATTTGGTTTTGAATTTGGCCTTCTTTTTCAAAGAAAGAACTGATATCATAGATCTAGTACCAATGGTAAGAAGTAAATGTACCCTTAAAACATATGTTACATAACGAACAAAAACAAAGGCTATATCACAAAGAAACTCAACTAAGTCATTTTAATGATGCAACTTACATCAAATGCACCTGATTTAATTTATTATTTCAAAATTCAAAATGACATACAATTTACTTCCATTCCTTTTGGTTGATAAAACCACAATTTATTAAGAATAAGGATCAGTAATGACCACAACCATCTACACCTTCCTTTTTCTTTTGTGAAGCTACTCTCAATGGGAGTTGATCCTCCTTATAGATTCGGTTCCTACATTGATACTCTTTTGCATGATGAACACACTCGAAGTAGTCTTCGCAAAGGGGTAAACACTCCTTGGGCTCCCTTCATCCAGACATACACTCACTTAAATCCATCTAGAAGTCATATCATCGTAGTTTATTCCCTGTAATTCCCCATCCAGACCCCATTGAAAAATACTCTTTCTTCTTCCTCTGCTATGGAAATTGGTTCAAGTTTAGGCTCGGGGTATGGGTTTAGGGTATAGGGTTTAGGTCACGGTTAGCGATAGGTTAGGAAAGAAGATTTTTTATAGGTTTTTGGGTTTGGGTTTTAGATTTATGGTTCACTATCTCTCGTTTAATGTTTAATGTTTGTGCTTTGGTATTTTGGTCTTGGGTTTAGGATTTAGGACATAAGGTTAGGGTTAGGTTTAAACTTTTGTATTTTTAGATTTTATGGTTTGGGGATGTAACGGCCCACATCTACCCCCTTAGAAGCTAGGGAGAACCCTTGGATCATCACAAGGCGTAGTTTACCCTTTGGGGTCTTATACAAGCCTTTGGGTTAGTACAAATGATTTACTAAGTATGGCATATGCGAAAACATGCATAAAGCGATATTTTAGTATAAATACATTTTCATGCCAATGAAGAAAAACCTTCATGAATATAACTAAAACAAAAGAAGAATCATCATTTAACACTTAGAGAAGGATTTCCATAATTTTAACAGAAAAGACCATCTTACAATAAGCTCTCCAAACCTACAGTAAATTCATTTTCGCATTATTGTGAACTATCTTAATCCCAAAACAGAGAACTCCCAAATTCATGCCAAGTAGAAGTGAACTCATTTCCATAGCATTTCCCTAGATACGGTTATTTTAAGACTCACCAATGTAAGAAATGAAAGAAATTCCCATTCCCCTCTCAAATACACACCAAGGTTTATACCCAAGTATACCCATTATAGGGTTACTCGGCTCGGGAGAAGAAGTCTCAACTTAATGACAAGACATTAGACAAACACTCAACCAACAACCAAGACTTAACTTTCGGAATGCCTACTTAGTGCATTGAGTAGATGGCATCCCATTCCACCACCTACCCTAAGTAGTATTCTCTTTTTGAGAAGACTTAGATAATTCAATTCATACAAGACACATCAAGACTCCCATTTCGGAATGCCTACTTAGTGCAATGAGTAGATGGTGTCCCATTCCACCACCTACCCTAAGTAGTACACTCTATTAGAAGACATATCTCATTCATTTTTTATGGGGGTTAGCTTTATTAAAAGAGACCATGAGAGCTAGACATGGAATCCCGATCTAAACCCTTATCGGATGAGGTATCCTCACTTTCCTAGAGTAAGGTAATTCTCTTTTCTTTTCATGTTTTTCCCAATAGCTACACCTATGTGGGCACATAGTTAAGGAATAAGGAGATTGATACTAAGTAACTCATTCTCTACTAACGTGGGGTACTCATCTCACGAGGTACATCGGAATACAACATCTAAACTCATAAAGTATAACCACCCTTTCTTTATATCCTCGTGGTACTAAGCATAACTCTCCACAGATTCACAATCTTATATATTATAGGTTAAGCGCAACTAGTGAACAACATATCTAAACTCACAAAGGGAATTCATCCTTCGACCTATCTTAGAAAGATCATAGGATGAAGTGAGATTTCTACTAAACAATTCATCTCAACTAACGAAGAGTGTTCACCCGAAAACTCCCCTTTTGACATAAGTTAGCTTCATTAATTCATTTAAGTGTGTGCTTACATGTCAACACACCTTGCATACACGCATCATTTCATTTATATTAACTTCAATAAATGCTTAGACCTTTCATTAATCATATTAGACACTTTAACATGCTCAACATACACACTTACTTCATTTATGCATAATCTAAGCAAAAGATACAATTCAAGCTTCATAATACACATTACAAGAACCATATTCATAAGAAATTCTTTTTACACTTTAGGCCTTCATAGACACACATACAATACATACCAAGTATATCAAATTCAACAAGTAAACACCACCACCAAGAAGGTGGACCATACCATTCAATAGCTTTTCATAAAGAGAGTTAACAATGAAACCAACTAACCATTGTCCACAAGATTTCACACCTACTTGCAAATTACTCAACAATTCGTCATAAAATAGCCCTTGTGGAAGTAGCTAATAATAATATCAACAGAAGGAAACCAAAGCTCAAACACTACAAAACCATGCACATAAAAATCTTTAACATGTTTTCGTTGAAGTTTTAACAGTAAAATCAACTACTAACATTAGAAACATCATATTTGAATCATTTAAAATATTTTCATGCAGGACCATATTTCAAGTTAAAGATAGAGGGAGTTAGGTTGGAAAACCCTTTCGAAAATCTACTAGAAAGGACTCCTTTAATGGAAGAGAGTTCAAGGATGGTAGTCATCCATATCTTTTTTTAACCTCATTTCCTATAGAAGAAATGTTAGGACAATATCTAACTTGGTGTGCATCTTTTCCACATCCAATGCAAATCCATGTACCCACTAGACACTCACCATAATGTTTTTTTACCACAAGTGGCACATGTTGGTTTTCTATATTTGGAAATACCTCCTTTCTCATCCTTGAACTTAGCATCCCTAGATTCTTCACGAGTGTGAGACCTCTTGTTTAACCATTATTGCACTTGATCACTAGTAACACTACTTTTCAAGTTTCTTGAAATCCTCCTATATTTGGATTTTTCAATTTATTGTGCATACACCATGAGTCTAGAAAAGGTCATATAATAATGTAGCATAGACGTACGACATTCTTCCCTCACTAAGTCGGCTACACTGTCACAAAGTTACTCATTTCATCCCTTAGACTAGACACTAGGGATGGTGCATATCAGGACAAAGTTGAGAATTTAAAAGAGTACTCCTCAACACTCATATTTCCTTATTTAAGATTAATAAACTCCTCTACTTTTACTTGTCTCCTCTAATGGGGAAAGTACTAACCAAGAAAAGCTTCCGTAAATTCTTCCCACTCACTAATATCTTACTCCACGGGCCTATTATTCTTCCATTTAGTGTATAAAATTTCAGATACATCTCTCAATTGATACGAAGCCAACTCTGCCTTCTCCCTAGATGTAACCTCCATAACAGTTAATACCCTGTGCACACCATCAAGGAATTATTTGGGATACTCATCTACTTTAGAGCCAAAAATGATTGGAGGATTTAACCTAACAAAGTCTCTCGACCTAGAGGTAATAATTCTCGCCACAACCCTAGGCATAATCTTATTAGTTCAATGCCTATGGTTTTGTGTTTAATGTTTTTGTTTTGGTATTTTTGTCTTTGTGTTTAGGGTTTAGGGTGTGGGATTTTATGTAATGAATTGAGTTTTAATATCTATGGTTTATTGTTCAATGTATGGGTTGTATTTTTAAATAAGGTTTATTTTAGGTTTTTTTTATTCAAGGTTTAGCATTTGAGGCTTAAAATATATTGTTTTGTGTTTAATATTTGGGTTTTTGTATTTTGGGCTTTGGGTTTAGTGTTTATGGTAGGGTTAGTGTCAGGAATAATGTTACGCTTAGGGTTAGGTTTTAGGGTCTAGGGTTAAGAATTTGAGTTGTAATATTAATGGTTTAGTGTTTAATGTTAAGGTTTTGGTATTTATGGCCTTGGATTTAATTTTTAAGGATTAGGGTAAGGTTTAGGGTTAGGGTTAGGGTTAAGGTTTCATGTTTAATGTTTTTTATTGTTTTAGTATTTGAAGTAGGGTTTAGTACTAAATGTCAGGATTATTCTATTTTGAGATTGGGGCTTAGGGATTAGGGTTTATGATTTATGATTTAGATTTAGTTTTTAGTATTTTATAGGTTTTAGGGTTTGGGTTAAGGGTTTGATGTTTAATATCTATGGTTTAGTGTTTAGTGTTTTGTTTTTGTATTTTAGGCTTGGGGTTTAGGGTTAAGGGTACAGGATTCAGGGATAGAGTTCGGGTTTGGGTCAGTGTTAGAGTTAGGATTAGGGTTAGGGCTAGATACTAGGAATTTTTATAGGTTTTAGTGTATGGGGTTTATTATTTGAGGTTTGATATCTATGATTTAGTGTTTAATGTTTGTATTTTTGTGTTCTTGTCTTGATATTTAGGGTTTAGGGTAAGTGTTAGAGTTTAGTTTTTTAAGATTTTAGGGTTTGGTGTTTAGGATTTGTATGTTAATATCTATGGTTTAGTGATTCATGTTTGGGTTTTAGTATTATAGGCTTGGGGTTTAGTGTTTATGGTTTGGAGTTTGGAATAGGGATAGAGTTTAGTGTTTTTTAGGTTGTTGTGTTGGGGTTTTAGCATTTACTTTGTAAAATATATTTCAGTGTTAAATGTTTGGGTATTAGTATTTTGTGTATGGGATATCTTGTTTATGATTAAGAGTTAGGGGTAGGGTTTAGGGTTAAGGTTTGAGTTACAAATAGAATTTATGATTTTTTTAGGATTTAGTTTTTCGGTTTAGGATTTAAGGTTTAAAACCTTTGGTTTAGTTTTTAAAACTAAAATCATTAAAAACCCTTAACCTATCTTTAACCACAACCTTAACCCTAACCCTAAACCTAAATCTATATCGTACACCCTATATCCCAAGACCAAAATACAAAAACCCAACCATTAAACACTAAACTTTAGATTTTACCACTCAAATCCAAAAACCCCAACCGTACAACTTAATGAACTCTAAACCCTAACCCTTAACCTAACCCTTAAACCTTAACCTAAACCATAAAGGCCAAACCCAAGGCCCAAAATATAAAAATCCAAACATGAATCATTAAACCATAGATATTAACACACAAATTATATTACCAATCCCTAAAATTAAAAAAATAATTAACTCTAACCCTAAACCTTAGACCCCAAGACTAAATACAAAAATACAAACATTTAACACAAAACCATAGGTATTGAGCCTCAAATCCATAACCCCAAACACTAAAACCTATAAAAAAAAACTCCCAATATCTAACCATAACCCTAACCCTAACTCTAACCCTAACCCTAACTCTATCTCAAAAACTTAAACCCTAAACTGTAAACCCAAGCCCAAAATACAAAAAACAAACATTAAAAACTAAACAATTGATATTAAACCTCAAATCCAAAACCCCAAATGCTAACCCTAAAATACATCAAACACTAAATTTTAACCATAAACCTAACCATAAACCATAAACTCTAATCCCCAATCTCAAAATACCAGAACCCAAACATTCAGCACTAAACCATAGATAATAAATGTCAAATCCTAAAACTAAAAAAAAAATTAAACATGAAAACTCTAATCCTAACCCTAACCTTACACTAAAACCAAAACGCTAAACCTAAAGACCAAAAGACCAAAACCTTAACATTAAACCCTAAACCATAGATATTACAACAAAAATCCTTAACCCTAAACCCTAACCCTAAAATAAACCGTAACTCTAACCCCAAACTATAAACCTTAAACCCCAAGCTCCAAATACCAAAAAACATACATTAAACACTAAACTATATATATATATATATATATATATATATATATATATAGATATATATATATATATATATATATATATATATATATATATATATATATATATAAAACCCCAAATCTTAAAACAAATATAAAAAACTAAACCCTAACCCCAACCTTTACCATAACCCAAAATTCTAAAACCCAAGCCAAAAACCAAAAAACCCAAATATTAGACACTAAATTATAGATATTAAACCTCATATCCTAAACTTCAAAACCCAAATACCAAAAGAATCATAAACATTCCCTGACCCTAACCCTAACTCTTAGACTTAAACCCTAAACCCTAATGCCTAAACTCCATGCCCAAAATACAAAAACCCTAACATAAATCACTAGAGTGTAGATATTACATCTCAAATACTTAACCCCTAACCAATAAACCATAAAAAATCGTAACCCTAAACCTTAACCTAATGCCCAAAATATAAATACTTTAACATTAAACACTAAACTGTAGATATTACAACTCAAATCCTTAACACCAAACCCTAAACCCTAACCCTAAAACTAACCCTTAATCATTAACTCTAATCCCAAGCCAAAAATACAAAAACCCAAACATTAAACACTAAATCATACATATTAAACACCAAAACCTAAATCCTAAACCCTAAAACCTTAAAAAACACTAAATCTAACCCTAACCCTAACATTAACCTTAATCATAAATCTAAACCATAAACCGTTAACCCCTAGCCCAATATACAAAAACTTAAACAATAAAACATAAAGCATAGATATTAAACTCTAAATACTAAACCCAAACCATAAAACATCAAAAACTAAACACTAAACCTTAACCCAAACTATAAACCCTAAACGCTAAGCCAAAAATATGAAAACCAAACATTAAACTCTAACATATACATTTTAAAGAATAAATCTTAAACCCCAAACCCTTAACCTAAAAAACAAACTAATCACTTACCCTAACCCTAACCCTAACCCCAATTATAACTTTAACCGTATACCCTAAACTCGAAGCACCAAAAAGTTAAATCCAAACATTAAACACTAAACCAAAGATTTTAAACCTCAAATTATTAACCCAAAAACTATAACCTCAAAAAATCGTAAACCCTATCTATAAACCAAACCTTAACCCTAACCCTAACCTTAACCCTAAATTGTAAACCCCATATTCAAAACCAAAAATACAAACACCCAAACAGTAAACACTAAACATAGATTTTACAACTGAAAAACCTAAAACCCCAACCCTACAACCTAATAACCAGTAAACCCTAACCCTTACCTTAACTTTAAGTTTAACCGTAAACCACAAATGGTATTTCTTTAGATGGCCCAAGACATCACTATGCAAGCGCAAACCATCATGACTCAAGCCAATAGAGAAGTTATTCACACAAAAAATCTGCAGGTTAGCACTATGGCTAGTAGGTTGAGGGATTTTACTAGAATGAATCCTCTAGTCTACTAATGGTCAAAAACTAATGAGGATCCTCAAGAGTTTGTGGATGAGGATTATAAGATTCTATGTTTTATGGGGGTTATTGAAGAAGAAAATGTTGAGTTGGCTTGTTATCAACTCAAAGATGTGGCTTAAGTATTCCACAGGATACGGGAGATGGTTGAACACCTAGTGATGTTCCTGTCACGTGGGACGTTCTCAAAATTTCATTCCTAGGAGATTCATTCCGTGATAACAGAGGCTAAGGTTGAGGAATTCATCAACTTACGACAATGAGGCATGTAAGTCAGGGTATACTCTTTAATGTTTCTTAAGCTTTCAAAATATGTTTCTTTTTTGTGGATAATAGTAGGAATGAGATGAGCAGGTTTGTGACTGGTGTGTCGGAGGTTTTGGAAAAGTAGTGTCGGGAAGCGATGTTGCATGATAACATCGACCTTGGTAGGTTCATGGTCCATGCACAACAAGTTGAGTAAATCCGTAGTAGAAAGAGATACCTGGAGAGTAAGATACGCGGCCCTCGGATAAGTCCAATTTGAGTAATTGTAATAGTTCGTTTAGAGTTCAACATATCCCAAGTTCAAAAAGGGGTACAAGCACTCAAGCAATCCTACTCCATCTAAGAACACTAAGGAAAAGGAGGGAAATTATAAATGTGGCCATTCGCATGGTGGTGAAGGCATGGTAGTGTTTAATAGATGCTATGGGTGCTGTAAGAGTGGGCACGTTGTTAGGTACATCCCAAATGTTATGAATTAGGCAAAGTCAAATACTCAGCCTCGGCATAATCTCAATGCAACAATCGAACCCGTTAAGAGGAACAAATTCTATGCGTTGAAGGGAAGAGAGGAGTAAGAGTCTGCGGACGTTGTTACTGGTAAACTTCCTTGTCATTCCTTTTCCTAATTATGATTTATTGGATTTGGAATCTACCTTGTGTTTTGTTACTCCACTAGTAGCCAGTAAAATTTATTTGCTTCCTCAGATTTTGTATAAGCCATATTTTTTGTTAACACTTCCATAAGGGACAATGTTAGGACCGAAAGGATATATAGAGAAATCCATATAGTTTCCAATCATAAGCCACCAAGAAGTAATCTAAAGGGGGTGAGGAAAAAGGAGGTTGCCACCGTAATAGTGTTATGGAGGACAATCTTATTGAAAGGGCCGAGGCCAATAATTAATTATGTGACCCTCACATATTCGGTTATTAAATTTTGACAAACGTTTCCTAAGTCTTATTTTGATTACTTCAACTCTAAATTTGACTTCATTAGGCTGTTTTTGGTGTTTTATGCCCATAACTTTGTATCTTATAATGGCACTATATGAATTAATATGAGTTCATGCTTGCTCTCATGTTGCTGTTTTCGTATGGTTTATTATGTGATTATATGTTGCATGAGTGTGATGTGCATTAAGTTAAAGTTGAATTGAGAAGGAAGTTCCTCTATCTTAAATAAGAAGCTTCATATAAGCTTAGAGTCTGTGCATCACTCAGAGTAAGTTGTGAATCAGACATTCATGAAGATAAATTTCTAGTTTGCTAATGTAATTTCCTAAAATTCCCACTTTTGTTTTAAAACGATGAGTAGTGTCATTCGGGGACGAATGTTCCTAAGGGGGGGGGGTAATGTAGCATTCCAGAAAAGTAAATCTTTAATGAAGAGCCCAGTAAGTCCATTAGAATGCATATTGGGGTACATAGGCATACAAATGCTTAATATTGAGAAATATTGGGCATAATGTAGAAAATTTACTTAGGGGTGTTAGCTAATTTCTATATAATACCCAAATAATCTAAATATATTTCAAGCTTGTCTAAGAAATTTACCTTCAATGAAAACCCTAAGATAAAATTCAATCACCAAATATAGCAATACATTAGGTACTACGCATCCAAGTGTCAAGCATAGTACCATAGCACATAACAATTTAAAATAATCATATAAAGTAAGCAGTGCCCAAGGACATAGTGAGGATCCTTAGGACAATAAGTAAATATTACAAATGATCCTATAAAATAGTTAGTTAGGAAAATTAAAGATGCACATGGGCTAGCACCTGGGCTAGCACCTGGCCAAGATCAGCCGAGGGGACCACCCTAACCAATCCGGTTAGGGCGGTTGGGAGACACACGCACATGTGGGTCAAACCGCGTTGTACCAGACCCCAATCCTTCCTAGGTCCTAACAGACTAATCTTACTGACTAAATACCCCAATACCTACAAAGACCAACCAGCCAAGACACCCGACAACCAAGGACCTTGTCGGGTGACACCTAACTAGCCTAACTAACATAAGGACTACATAGTACCTAACCTAGGATTGTCACAAGAGATTGTTATTGTCCTAACAACATAGGGTTAATTTAGTAATTTGCCCAGGATACTTATTTAACTAATTTAAAAATTTAATTAATTCATTTAAAATCATAAAACCGAAAATACAAAGGGAATTTCATGATTCAGTTAAAACAAGAAAAATACAACCTAGTATCTAATCTAATAATTGTCCAAAGAGTTTGTTATGGTCCTAACCACTTATGGTCGCTTTGGTAATTACCCTTTACTGTTTATTTAATTAATTTAGTAACTTAATTAATTAAAATAATAGGACAAAACCGAAATTACTAGTAAAGACACCTAAACGGTCAAGTCAAGAATCTGCTAATCCTAGTTACTATAGGAGGGGCATTTTTGTAAATAGCAAAATAGTCTACCTTAATTATGATATATAATCCATATAGAGTTAGTTAACATCCAGTTTTAAAGCTTAGACACGTTATTCACTCCAAGAAGACGCTACAACTAAAACAAGATAAAAATCGATAAAGCCTAAGAGTTCTCTTAATCTAGTAAATCTAGGAAGGGCATTTTAGGTAATTGACTACCTAAGCTATTTCAGTTAAGTATATAATCTAAATTAACATAGTTAATAATAAGTTCCTAAAAGTCTATAGACCTAAAATTTTTTACCACTAATGTCCAAAGCAAGAACAAGAGATCGTGACCAAACCCAAGGCGACTAGAAAGAACTTTAAAGGTTCGTAGGTGAAAAGTTTGTAGTGATCTTTGTAGATTTAAATCTACAGCAAGGTAGTTTCTCTCATCAAATACTTTATATAAGAGGCTTTTCAAATGTTTTTACTTCAACAATATGAAAACTAGGGTTGTACCGTCGAATCGTATATTCATCTCCCTAGTTCTCCCAATTTCTGATTCTTGTTATATAGTAGCACTATTTTCATAGTGTTGCTGGTTTTATGTGGTATTAACTGATCATATATGTGTGTATGTAAATTACATGTACAGTGAAATAAACGTGTTTAGATCCGCATGCTAGGGTGTTATTTAGATGTATGTTGAAGTTATAATACATATTTGTGATCGAGAATATGAGTTGGGTATGAGTTACTCGTTAATTGCGTTTATGTGTTAATTAAAGGTTATATGCTGACTTGTTTAACATGTTAGATCGCTATATTGTATTTCGTGAAATATCGAATTGGATTGTGTTAATATCAGATATGATTTTGTGCCAACTAATGGGCTTGTACCAATAGATTCCAAAGATGCAAAGTGATTCTCATTATTATTTGAATAAGATCATAACATAGGGTATTCCAATCAATGGGACAAGTCCAAACATACCCTATCTACAAAACTTGTAACGCCATAAATCTTACAAAGAAATCGATAATTATTATAAAGAATGATATAAGGTTAATAAGTAACATAAACAACTTAAGGTGAGTAAAAAGACAACTAAGAGTTAAGTTATAAGATTGACCTAATAAAGAGTCTTATAAAGAAGTGAGAAGAGTCTCAATATGTAACGACCTGTTTAGTCGCTTTAAGCAGCAGATTTTATTTCGGGAAAAACCGGCTAAGATTACGGACACCACGACGGACCGTCATAGGCACGATGGCCCGTCAAGGATGTCTCGATCCAGAACACTTAGAATTCAAAAATTTGGGTATTAAAATTGACTCTTTGTAATCTGTGACGGACCTGCAGGACGTGCCGTCACAGCTACGACGAACCGTCGCGATCTCCCGTTGCAAAACACTTCAACTTTTGAGAATTTGGTACAAAGAACGAGTCTCTGATCGTCATGACGGAGGTGCAGGACGGACCGTCACAGGTGTGACGGACCGTTACAGTCTACTTAGTGAAAAATGGAGTTCTAAGATGCTGCGACGACCTGCGTGACGGACCGTCGCAGGCACGACGGGCCGTCACAGGTTGCGCAAATCCCAGGCAGAATCGGATTTCTTTACACGTTTGAAGGGACGTTTTGGACTATTCTTTCCTTAATTATAAAGTTAGAGGGTTAATATTAACAAGTCTAATTACTTGGGGGTTAAAAGAGGTAACCATAAGTTAATTAGTGGGTTATTATTGTCATCCTTTACACTTAATTATATGTTAATTAGGGTAAAAGAAAGAGGGTTTGAATAAAAGAAAACAGAAAGAACAGAGAGAGGGAGAGGAGTCGATCAAGAGGAGAAAACAAAGCTTGGGAGATTTCGTGTTGATCACTAATCTTCGGTGGAGGTAGGTTATGGTTTATGCTATCTTATAGTAAACTCTTAATAGCGAATGATATGTGTTGGTAGTATTGTAAACCCTTCTATATGCTTAATTGTATGCTTGCATGATTGTGATTATGAAATTGTGATAAAATAAGCCTGATGAAGCTATTGAATCCTAAATCTTGAAAGAAACCCTAATTAACTTGTTAATGATGATGCCTTGGTGTAAAAGAAGGCTTGATGAATTAGGGGATCGGGTGCCACGTTCCGGTACCAGGATAGAAATAGAGGATCGGGTGCCACGTTGCGGTACCAGGATAGAATGAGGATCGGAGTGTCACGTTCCGACACCAGGATAGAATATGGATCGGGTGCCACGTTCCGGTACCAGGATAGAATGAGGATCGGAGTGTCACATTCCGACCCCAGGATAGAATATGGATCGGGTGCCACTTTCGGTCACCAGGGTAGAATGAGGATCGGAGTGCCACGTTCCGGCACCAGGATAGAATAATGGATCGGAGTGCCACGTACCGACACAAGAGGAAGAAAGATAATGAATCTTGAAAGATGAATAATATACTCAATCTAATGAATCTAATTCCCAAACGAGTATGGTATTGAGGCTTGAGTCCTCATGGATGAACTTGGTAGTACTTATTGATGATTATAGTACTTGTTGTTGCTACATGTTGAGCATTATAGTTGTTTTATAATGTTACTTGATATATATTGTCTTCTATTTTGAGTTGGCCGATGATATCTACTCAGTACCCGTGTTTGTACTGACCCCTACTTTTTGTTTCTTTCTTTGTTATTTGTGGAGTGCAGCAAACGTCCGTCATCTTCAACCCAACAGTGATTCTAGCCAGTCTTCGTCACACCGGATCTTCAGGGTGAGCTAATGCTTCTAGCTTGGACTGGATCTTCTTCTTCAAGTCTTGATGCCTTGAACTTCCGGCATGGACTAGCTTTTTAGTTGTTTAGTTTTTAGAATACTCTTAGTTTAGTCATTTGATTTTAGATGTTCTTGTGGTGATAACTTCCAGATTTTGGGGATAATAGTAATAATAGTTTTTGAATTGTTTTATTAATGAGTTTAAGTCTTTCGCATTATATTCCTCTTGATGTACATTGAAATGTTAAGGGTTAGATTGGTTGGTTCGCTCACATAGGAGGGTAAATGTGGGTGCCAGTCGCGGCTCGGTTTTGGGTCGTGACAAACTTGGTATTAGAGCATTAGGTTCATTGGTCTCATCACACAATAACGAGTCTAGTAGAGTCTTAAGGAACGGTAGGGGGACGCCTTTACTTTTCTTTGAGAGTCTATAAGACTTTAGGAAAATTCCATTCTTTCATTCTTTCTTTCGTGGTACTACTTGAGTCCAATTGGTATCTAGGTGATAGAAATTGGTATCTGACCATCTTCACTCTATTTCGCAGATGGTTAGAACTAGAGCAACGACCGCACCAGCAGCGCCCCGGCAAGACAGGATGCGTCAGAGCCAGCCACTGGGGCTGTGGCTCGAGGAGAGCAGTGGCAAGAGGCCGTGGTAGAGGTCGTGGGAACGTCCTCTAGAGGAAGAGGACGAGCACCTAGTCCATCTGATGCTAGGGCGGTGACTCCTCCACCGACTTAGGAGGTAGTAAGAGAGGGTGAGGAAGGGGAAACTGAACAAGAGCAGAATGAGGAATTGCCACCCAACCTACCTAGAGATGCTCAATCAGGTTCTTTCTTATCTTAGCGGGTTATCTGATCACGGTCAGGCACCTCAAGTGGTTTCTGCACCAACACCTCCGGTTTCAGAGATACGACATGCAACCACTATGGCTCCTCGTATGGATGCCTCATTGGAAATAGGCACATTTCCTCGACTAACTACGGGGCCTATAATGACAAATGATCAACATGAACTTTTCAGTAAGTTCTTAAAATTGAAATTCCCAGTCTTCAAAGGTGCAGAATCTGAGGATGCTTACGATTTCCTGGTTGATTGTCATGAGCTACTACACAAGATGGGTATCGTAGAACAGTTTGGCGTTGAGTTCGTAAGTTATCAGTTTCAACGAAATGCCAAAATGTAGTGGCGGTCACATGTTGAGTGTCAACCAACAGTGGCACCGCCTATGACTTGGGCATCATTCTCTAGCTTGTTTATGGAGAAGTATATCCCAAGGACTTTGAGAGATAGAAAAAGGGATGAGTTCTTGAGTCTAGAGCAAGGTAGGATGACGGTTAATGCATATGAGGCTAAATTCCGTGCATTATCCAGGTATTCCACCCAACTTTGTTTCAGTCCACAAGAATGGATTCGCCGTTTTGTGAGGGCGTTGAGATCAGAGTTGCGGATTTCGGCCTTACAGATAGCGGCAACGGCAAAATCCTCCAAGAGGTGGTAGACTTTGTGATAGAGGTGGAAGGAGTGAAGCCAGACGACTTCACCACGACATCGACATCGAAAAGGTTTAGAAAGGGAGGTGAGTTCAATGGTTCTTATACTAGAGGACAGGGTTCTGGAGGTTACTCAGTTCGACCAATTCAGTCTTCACTACAGACTGTAGTTGGGGGTCCACCTCAGACCGGTCAACACTTCTTCGAGAGACCTATGCTTGAACCCAGAGAATGTTACGGATGTGGGGAGATTGGACACATTAAGAGGTATTGTCCAAAACAGAGTTACAGAACCCCACTAGCTAGAGGTAGAGGTGGTCATGGTAGAGGCCGTTATTCTGGAGGGCGTGGTGGCCGAGGTAATGGTGGTCACCAAAACGGCAGAGGTGAGGCAAACTGGAGCCCCTACAACGCAACATGGTAGGGGCAACGCAGACAAGTAATGGGGCCCATTGTTACGCTTTCCTGGGAGATCTGAAGCGGAGACATCAGATGCTGTCATCACAGGTAATCTTTTGATTTGTGATTGCATGGCTTCTGTATTGTTTGATCCTGGATCCACATTTTCTTATGTATCTTCCTCATTTGCTAATGGTCTAAATTTACATTGTGAATTACTTGATATGCCTATTCGTGTTTCTACTCCGGTGGGTGAGTCTGTGATAGTCGAAAAGGTATATAGGTCTTGTTTGGTGAGTTTTGTGGGGAGCAACATGTAGATTTGGTTATCTTAGAAATGGTTGACTTTGATGTAATTCTTGGTATGACTTGGCTTTCTCCGAATTTTGTGATTTTTGATTGTAATGCTAAAACGGTGACATTAGCCAAGCCTGGGACAGATCCGTTAGTGTGGGAGGGCGACTACACTTCCAATCCGGTTTGCATCGTGTCCTTTCTTCGTGCTAAGAAGATGGTTAGTAAGGGTTGTCTAGCTTTCTTGGCACATCTCAGGGATGACACTCCTCAAGTACCCTCGATTGAGTCGGTTTTGGTAGTCCGTGAGTTTTTGGATGTGTTCCCTGCAGATCTTCCTGGTATGCCACCAGATAGGGATATTGACTTCTGTATTGATCTTGAACCGGGTACTCGCCCATTTCTATACCCCCTTATAGAATGGCTCCCGCGGAGTTAAGAGAGTTAAAGGCACAACTTCAAGAGTTGTTGAGCAAAGGCTTCATTAGACCAAGTGCATCTCCTTGGGTGCTCCGGTTTTGTTTGTTAAGAAGAAGGATGGGAGTTTTCGGATGTGCATAGACTATAGACAACTGAACAAGGTACTATTAAGAACAAGTATCCTCTTCCTCGCATTGATGACTTGTTCGATCAGTTACAAGGTGCTTGTGTCTTCTCAAAAATTGACTTGAGATCCGGTTATCATCAATTGAAAATACGGGCAACGGATGTGCCAAAGACTGCTTTTCGGACTAGGTATGGGCATTATGAATTTGTAGTGATGTCCTTTGGTCTTACGAATGCCCCTGTAGCGTTCATGAGCTTGATGAACGGGATATTTAAGCCATATTTGGACCTCTTTGTGATTGTATTGATTGATGATATACTGCTATACTCTAAAAGTAAGAAGGAACATGAGGAGCATTTGAGAATTGTATTGGAAATGTTGAGGGAGAAAAAGCTTTATGCCAAGTTCTCTAAGTGTGAGTTTTGGCTAGATGCAGTGTCCTTCTTGGGGCATGTAGTTTCTAAGGATGGAGTGATGGTGGATCCTTCTAAGATTGAGACAGTGAAGAATTGGGTAAGACCCACTAATGTGTCAGAAATAAGAAGCTTTGTTGGTTAACTAGCTACTACCGCCGCTTTGTCAGGGATTCTCTTCTATTGCTTCCCAATTGACGAACTTGACTAAGCAGAATGTTCCATTTGTATGGTCGGATGAGTGCGAAGAAAGTTTTCAGAAACTCAAGACTTTGTTGACTACCGCACCGCACCTATCCTCACCTTGCCGGTAGAGGGTAAGAACTTCATTGTTTATTGTGATGCATCCTATTCGGGTTTGGGTGCGTGCTAATGCAAGAGAAGAACGTGATTGCTTATGCTTCAAGACAATTAAAAGTGCATGAACGTAACTATCCAACTCATGACTTGGAATTGGCTGCGGTAGTGTTTGCACTAAAGCAATGGAGGCACTATTTATATGGGGTAAAGTGTGAAGTCTATACGGATCATCGTAGTCTAAAGTATGTCTTTACTCAGAAAGATTTGAACTTGAGACAAAGGAGATGGATGGAACTACTGAAGGACTACGACATCACTATTTTGTATCATCCGGGGAAGGCGAATGTTGTGGCAGATGCCTTGAGTAGAAAGGCGGGAAGCATGGGTAGTCTAGCTCATTTGCAAGCTTCTAGACGCCTATTGGCTAGAGAAGTGCAGATTTTTGCTAATGACCTCATGAGGTTAGAAGTAAATGAGAAGGGAGGATTGTTAGCCTGTGTGGAGGCAAGATCCTCCTTCCTTGACAAGATTAAGGGGAAGCAGTTTGATGATGAGAAATTGATCCGGATCCGAGATAAAGTGTTGCAAGGAGAGGCTAAAGAAGCAACACTCGATGAGGAAGGTGTCTTGAGGATTAAGGGAAGGGTATGTGTACCCCGCGTCAATAATTTGATCAACACTATTCTGACAGAGGCTCATAGTTCAAGGTATTCTATACATCCGAGTGCAACCAAGATGTATCGTGACCTAAAGCAAAACTTTTGGTGGAGTAGAATGAAACGTGATATTGTGGATTTTATTGCCAAATGTCCAAACTGTCAACAAGTGAAATATGAACACCAAAGGCCCGGAGGAACACTTCAGAGAATGCCCATTCCCGAATGGAAGTGGGAGAGAATTGCAATGGATTTTTTGGTTGGTCTTCCAAGGACAATGGGTAAGTACGACTCTATATGGGTAATTGTTGATAGGTTAACTACTAAGTCTGCTCATTCATTCCGGTCAAGGTGACTTACAATGCAGAGAAGTTAGCCAAGATCTATATCTCAGAAATCTTCGATTGCATGGGGTTCCACTATCCATCATATCAGATAGAGGTACGCAGTTTACTTCTAAGTTTTGGAAACATTGCATGCTGAATTGGGTACTAGGTTGGACCTTAGCACTGCATTTCACCCTCAGACCGATGGTCAGTCTGAGCGAACGATTCAAGTGTTAGAGGATATGCTTCGTGCTTGTGTGATAGAATTTGGTGGTCATTGGGATAACTTCCTACCTTAGCGGAGTTTTCATACAATAATAGTTATCACTCAAGCATTGATATGGCCCATTTGAAGCATTGTATGGTAGGAGATGTAGGTCTCCATTGGGTGGTTTGATGCATTTGAGGTTAGACCTTGGGGTACTGACCTTTTGAGGGATTCGATAGAGAAAGTGAAATCTATTCAAGAAAAGCTTCTAGCGGCGCAAAATAGGTAAAAAGAATATGCAGATCGAAAGGTTAGAGACTTAGAGTTCATGGAGGGTGAACAAGTCTTGTTGAAAGTTTCGCCAATGAAAGGGGTGATGCGGTTTGGTAAAAGAGGTAAGCTAAGTCCGAGGTACATTGGGCCATTTGAAGTACTTAAGCGAGTAGGGGAGGTGGCTTATGAGCTAGCCTTGCCCCCAGGGCTGTCCGGAGTACATCCGGTATTCCATGTGTCTATGTTGAAAAGATACCATGGGGATGGAAACTACATTATCCGTTGGGATTCAGTTTTGCTTGATGAGAATTTGACTTATGAGGAGGAACCGGTTGCTATATTAGATAGAGAAGTTCGCAAGTTGAGGTCGAGAGAAATTGCATCCATCAAAGTTCAATGGAAGAATCGACCGGTTGAAGAGGCTACTTGGGAGAAGGAGGCAGATATGCAAGAAAAATACCCACATCTGTTTATAGATTCAGGTACTTCTTTTCGCCCTTGCTCTTCTTCTCTTGATCGTTCGAGGACGAACGATGGGTAAATTGGTATCTATTGTAACGACCTTTTTAGTCGCTTTAAGCAGCAGATTTTATTTCGGGAAAAACCGGCTAAGATTACGGACACCACGACGGCCCGTCAAGGATGTCTCGTTCCAGAACACTTAGAATTCTAAAATTTGGGTATTAAAATCGACTCTTTGTAATCTGTGACGGACCTGCAGGATGTGCCGTCACGGCTACGACGAACCGTCGCGATGTCCCGTTGCAAACACTTCAACTTTTGAGAATTTGGTACAGAGAACGAGTCTCTGATCGTCATGACGGAAGTGCAGGACGGACCGTCACAGGTGTGACGGACCGTCACAGTCTACTTAGTGAAAAATGGAGTTCTAAGATGCTGAGACGACCTGCGTGACGGACCGTCGCAGGCACGACGGGCCGTCACAGGTTGCACAAATCCCAGGCAGAATCGGATTTCTTTACACGTTTTAAGGGACGTTTTGGACTATTCTTTCCTTAATTATAAAGTTAGAGGGTTAATATTAATATGTCTAATTACTTGGGGGTTAAAAGAGGTAACCTTAAGTTAATTAGTGGGTTATTATTGTCATCCTTTAAACTTAATTATATGTTAATTAGGGTAAAAGAAAGAGGGTTTGAATAAAAGAAAACAGAAAGAACAGAGAGAGGGAGAGGAGTCGATCAAGAGGAGAAAACAAAGCTTGGGAGATTTCGTGTTGATCACTAATCTTCGGTGGAGGTAGGTTATGGTTTATGCTATCTTATAGTAAACTCTTAATAGCGAATGATATGTGTTGGTAGTATTGTAAACCCTTCTATATGCTTAATTGTATGCTTGCATGATTGTGATTATGAAATTGTGATAAAATAAGCCTGATGAAGCTATTGAATCCTAAATCTTGAAAGAAACCCCAATTCACTTGTTAATGATGATGCCTTGGTGTAAAAGAAGGCTTGATGAATTAGGGGATCGGGTGCCACGTTCCGGTACCAGGATAGAAATAGAGGATCGGGTGCCACGTTCCGGTACCAGGATAGAATGAGGATCGGAGTGTCACGTTCCGACACCAGGATAGAATATGGATCGGGTGCCACGTTCCGGTACCATGATAGAATGAGGATCGGAGTGTCACGTTCCGACACCAGGATAGAATATGGATCGGGTGCCACAGTCCGGTACCAGGGTAGAATGAGGATCGTAGTGCCACGTTTCGGCACAAGGATAGAATAATGGGTCGGAGTACCACGTACCGACACAACAGGAAGAAAGATAATGAATCTTGAAAGATGAATAATATACTCAATCTAATGAATCTAATTCCCAAAACGAGTATGGTATTGAGGCTTGAGTCCTCATGGATGAACTTGGTAGTACTTATTGATGATTATAGTACTTGTTGTTGCTACATGTTGAGCATTATAATTTTTTTATAATGTTACTTGATATATATTGTCTTCTATTTTGAGTTGTCCGATGATATCTACTCAGTACCCGTGTTTGTACTGACCCCTACTTGTTTGTTTCTTTCTTTGTTATTTGTGGAGTGCAGCAAACGTTCCGTCATCTTCAACCCAACAGTGATTCTAGCCAGTCTTCATCACACCGGATCTTCAGGGTGAGCTAATGCTTCTAGCTTGGACTGGATCTTCTTCTTCAAGTCTTGATGCCTTGAACTTCCGGCATGGACTAGCTTTTTAGTTGTTTAGTTTTTAGAATACTCTTAGTTTAGTCATTTGATTTTAAATGTTCTTGTGGTGATGACTTCCAGATTTTGGGGATAATAGTAATAATAGTGTTTGAATTATTTTATTAATGAGTTTAAGTCTTCCGCATTATATTCCTGTTGATATACATGGAAATGTTAAGGGTTAGATTGGTTGGTTCGCTCACATAGGAGGGTAAATGTGGGTGCCAGTCGCGGCTCGGTTTCGGGTCGTGACACAATAAAACTTAATCGATACAAAATAATAACCACATAAAAGGGTTCTAGAGTCTGTGAGACTAGTCTCACTCGCACCATGATGATAAAGTAAAGTCTTAAGAGCATAACATCAAGTAAATATATGGACGATTGGTCTATCGTTGTTGAAATTTATTACAACATAGGAGTGTGTGTATCCATATAATAATAATGCCAAGGTAGCTCGAGTAATGTTATCCAAACTAGAACTACAAGAGTCTCCTCTTCTAGTTTGAAGTATGGATTTCACATTTGAATATTCATTGAATGACCTGCAATGAACAATTTTTGCTTTGCCCAAACGTTAATGTGGTCAACTTCTTATAAAATTCAATGTAAATATGTCTTGAGTTGTAGTGTGCAATCTTAACATTCCCATGGAGATATATTTGACCAATAAAGCTTTTCCTAATTTCCTCCATTCTACGCAATGAATTGGTGAATTTACCAACAACCGTATACCTGCATCTAGTAGCCATTTTGTTCATGAAGTCATCCTAATACAGTGTTATAGAAGGGTATCCTTGCTTGTTAGTGATTATAGGAGGTGCTATTTTAAACTTGGGGACATTACTATTTTGAATGGCTTTCAATCTATATGTTAAGGTTTGTGCCACAGTTTGAGGAAGAGGATCAGCAATTTGGTTAGAGTTGTTTTTGTTATTAGCATTGTTGTTAGGAGGTCTGCTATGTTGTTATTGGCTATTGTTTTTGCTATTTATCAGACTGACTTCATTATTTTTGGGTTTGTATGGAATAAAATTGGACGAGACTTTGATGGGTGGAGGAATTCTAGAATCCATGATATTGTTTCAGCTTGTGATGATCAGTTCCTTGAACCTGCACATTATTTATACCTTTCTGATGATCATTTTGTTTCTCAAAACACAACAAATTTGTATAATTATTATGTTCATGCTATTAGTTTTCAAAGGATTGATTCTTACTAGCGATGTTGTTGTCGACTTAAGACATATGGTGGTTACCAGTTTTTGGCCATCCTTGATTCACAGAAGTGTCGATCAATTACGAATTGTTATCACCTTCATTGACTTTCAATGGTTCTCGGAGTTTTGCACTTTCTCAACTAACGAGAATTTCATCAAATACCTTTCTAGCATTACAATTGCTCAGCGAATTTTGAATAGCTTCAGAAATATTTTCCCAATTATTTGTGCCTTGTAACAGTTGTTCATCGTCCCTAGTTGTATTGGCATTGATATGGAATGGTTTTGTCGAATTATTAATAGATATATTTACCCGCAGAATTATTAGTATGATTTTAATAATTTGAACTAGTACTTTATTGTGATGTAGTTACTGCTATTCTAGCATCTCTTTGTATATGGTGTTTGTAAGCTCAATTCTCAAATTGGTCGTCGAGTTCTTCAAATGAGCTCCGATGACTTAACCGAAAATTTGGTCGGAATTTTTTCCTTCATCATTATAGTGTGTATTGATCTTGTAAAATATGTTATGATGAGTGTAGTCTACCCCTTTGTTTTTTCCTTATAATTTTTTTTTCCGACGAAATTGAGCTTTGATTTGTAGGCGATTTTTGTGATAACCTTTGAAATTTAAATTCGACAGATATCTCAATTCGTATGATAGATTCATTTGATTTTGCAATAATAAATAGAATAAAGGGTGTAGAGACCAATCCATCGATTGGAACTAGTTGAATCACTCCATCTTTCGCTAGGGTTAGGATAGGGGTTTCGTTTTTTTTTAGGTTTTAGGGTTTCGGGTTTAGGATTTAATCTTTTAAATCTACGCTTAGTTGTTTAATGTTTGGGTTTTCATATTTATGTCTTAGCTTTTAGGGTTTACTATTTAGGTTAGGTTTTTTTGGATGTTTTAGGCATTCTGTTTAGGATTTGGGGTTTAATATCTATGGTTTAGTATTTAATGTTTGATTTTTGGTATTTTAGGCTTAGGGTTTAGGGTTTGTCATTTAGGTTTAGGGTTAGGGTTTAGTGGTTTTTTGGTGTAGGGTTTGTATTTAGGATTTGAGGTTTAATATCTATGGTAAGTGTTTAATATTTGGGTTTTATACTTTCGGCTTGGGGATTAGGGTTTACAGTTTATAGTTAGTGTTAGGGTTTGGGTTTAGGTCTTAGGGTTAATGATTTGAGTTGTAATATCTACGATTTAGTGTTTAATGTTAGGATTTTTCTGTTTTTTGGCATAAGGTTTAGGTTTAAGGGTTAGGGTAGGGTTAGGGTTAGGGTTTAGGGTTTAGGGTTTAGGGTTTAAGGTTTAGGGTTTAGGGTTTAGGTTTTAGGGTTTTTTTGTATTTTGGGATTGGTGTTAGGGTTTAGGGCTTAAGGGTTTAAGGGGGAGGGTTACGGATGGTTTAGGATTGTTTTTAATTTTAGGGTTTGAGGCTTAATATCTATGGTTTAGTGTATAATGTTTGGGTTTCAGTATTTTGGCTAAGGGTTTAGAATTTAGTGTTTTGGTTTAGGTTTAGTTTTTTTTTTTTTAGGTTTTAGATTTTTGGTGTATAATAACTATAGTTTGTGTTTAATGTTTTGGTTTTTGTATTTGCTGTAAGGAGTATAGGGTATATGGTTTAGGATTAGGGTTAGAGTTAATTATAGGGATAGGGTTAGGGATTTGGTTTTGTTAGGTTTTAGGGTATATGGTGTTAAGGATATGAGTTGAAATATCTTTTGTTTATTGTTCAATGTTAGGATATTTTTATTGGGATTTATGTTTAGGGTTTAGGGATAGGATGACGGATAGGGTTAGGGTTAAAGATAGGATTTAGGATTTATTAAAGGTTTTAGGTTTTGGGATTTTTTATTTGATGTTAAAAATATGTGGTTTAGTGTTTAAAGTTTTGGATTTTAATAACATGGCCAGCATGGATTACACTAACATGAGTGACATGTACCCCTCAAGACCATTCACACTGAGTGAAGCAAAGGATCTCCAAGGCTTACAAGCAATGTTCATGAAAAGGAAAGCATTAGAGGAGATTGATGGTAACCAAGAAATACATACAATGTGTTTACATTACATCAAATTTAGAATGAAGAAGGAAAGAGGTCATGTGTGAAAATGGCCATTTCATGAATTCAAGAATTAATAAAAGAAGGCAACAAACAAGGCCCTTACCTCTTAAGGGCAAAATTATCAAAGAAGTGTCTTCTTTATTTCCTTAGTATATATATACATTAGTTTTTTATCTTTTGCAAGACTTAGACAATTGTGAATATTGACTCTCAAATTGTAGTATCTTCCTAGTGAGTAATTAGTGAGTAATTAGGGTGAATCTTGGGTTTGCTAGTTAACTTCTTGAGATTGATTAATCAATGAATTACCCCTTTTTGATTTTTGTTTTCATTTAATTATTCTTTCTTGGGTTAAATTAAGGTTGTTGAAGTCAATTGGGAGGTGAGGTTTTTAGTTCCTTGTTCGCCGTAATTTCAATAACTTGAGTATTAATCAACATTTATTTTATTTCTTTATGTCATTCCTTATTTAATCTTTATCATTTTGTATCAAGAGCCTAGGTTTATATTTGTTCATACAAATCTAGTCTTGGGTTGCCAAAAAAATATGATTTTTTTTCTTTTGTTTTGTAGTTTTTGACACTACATATTTTTTCCCTAGTGTGTTTTGAGTCTAGGTTTCAAATTTTGATCAATTTGGAGTTGTAGAAGTGAAGTTACCATTGATGGGTTTCAAGATTTTCAAACTTTTCAAATTTTGAAAGTGGGATTTTTGATAGAGGAGAAATTGAAGGCTAATATTTAATGAGCTCTTTTCTCGTAGTTAAAGATTGGAAAATCCTTCAATTTGAGCCTATTTTAAGTTGATTTGAGTGTATTAGGGTGTAGTGTGTGTTCTTGGTGTTCTTCATGTTGTTCTTGAAGAAGAAGAAAGAAGAAAGTACATTTGATCCAACTTTTCAGTAAAGTAGGTCAAATGTATTTTTTTGTGTTCATTAGTGGAATTTTGAATAAAAAAGTTGAAATGTGAAAAAAGAATTGAAAAACTATTTTCCACGTTGACTGACACGTTAGTAGCCACATCAGACTTTATCTAGGTTAATATTTTCTTCTTCATTTTAAGTTTCTATATCTGATACTTCATATATACTATCGTTTTCACTTAATTCATAGTCTATATATTCTATTTGCATATATTCGTCATTATCTATAATTACTTCTTCAATTTGGTTTCTTTTCGGATCTTTGGGTAATTTACAATCTCTAGCTAAATGTCCTATCTTTCCACAATTATAACAAACACATTGGGATATTTTTCTTTTTGGTCTATATGGTCTTTTTATAATTTTTTATATAATATCTGCGTCTTGGTTTTTTATATTTATACATGGTCTTAGTTTTTCTATAATTTTTATATTTTTTAGGCTTTTGCTTTTTATTTGTACATCCAAACTGTGGTGCTATTTTATTTTTACAACAGGCTAAATTCTTGTTTAGTACTTTTTCCATTTTTAATTTTTCTTTTTGGTTTTCACATAGTTGTATGAACCATTGATGTAAAAATTTTATTCTACCTCCTAAAGTATCTACTAATCCTTCATCATTCCAATCATTAATTATTTTTGTGCTAAATGGTTCTGGTAACTTTGTAAAATATTGTTGTCTTATTTCTTTTGCTTCATTTAAATTGTATTTTGCTTTGTAATAATATTCCTTAAATGCACAAGTGTATTCTTCTATATAACACATTTTACATATAGCTAATTTAGTCATAAGTTGCCCATTTATAATTTTTTCTCTATTTTGTTCTCTTATATCTTTGGTCATACCTCCAAATTCATTTCTTATTGCTGATTCGTATTAATCTAGTATATCTATATTTGTTGCTGATAGAGATCCATCCATTTTCTTGTCACTTCAAAGTAATTCTAAACTTTCTTAGGGTAGATTTTCTATCCATAATCTTGTTGTTCCTACAAATGTTCTTTCTATATACCTTGGTGTCTCTGTTGTTTTTATTTTGTTATCTATTAGTTGCTTAGATATATTTCCTATCCATAGTAATATTGTTTTATTTATATTTGTAACACAATCTAGATCTAAGAAATTATATTGTTCGTTTATTGGTTTTGGCATCCAATTTTTATTTAATCTACTATTCCATATTGCGTTAGTTCTATCTGATTGCTTATAACTTTCTGTATAATAAGTTCGTGGTGTCAATTTAGGACTATTTCTAGGACTAGTTCAGGGACTATTGTCTGGAGTTTTAACTCTTGATGTACTAGGTCGATTCATATCTCCTGTGTTTATTTCTAATTTTTTCGGTTTATTTACCCGTTCTAGTATTTCTGTGTGTGTTTCACTTATATCACTTATTTCTGAATTTTGATCGTTTACCGTATCTGATTCATCTGTTTCATTTACTTCAAGATTTTCTTTTACTTCAAGATTTTCATTTACTTCAAGATTTTCATTTAATTTTTGTTTTATCTCATTTATTTCATTGGTTAATTCAAATTCTTTGTCTTTTTGTTTTTGTTTTTCTTTTTGTTTAATTTCATATAATAATTTTAACTTAGACAATTCTTTTTCTAATTCACTTATTTTTGTATTTTTTATTTCTTCTAGATGTTGTACTTCTTGTTTTGCTTGTATTTTAATTTTTTCAATTTCTTTTGATTTATGTATTTCTTGATTTTCTTTTGTTATTCTTATCATGGTTGTTAAGCTATCTTCTAATTTTGCTGCTTCTTTTTCTAACATCCAATATAAATTATTTCCTATTTTCTTATATCTTCTTCCTAAATTTGAAAATATTATTTTTATTATCATTCCGTCATGATTTTCATATGTCTTTTCGTCTACTGCAAATTCTTCTTTATTCATTATAATTTATGTATTATATTATGTTATAATCTATATTCAAGACAATTTATTTCTAGTTCTAGCATATATATAATTTTTCTTTGTGTTAATATTGACTTATTACATACTCCTACTAAAATATTTTCTTCTAATCTTCTTTTTCTATGTTGTAATTCTTGTCTCTTTTCAGTTATTTTTTCTATCAATTGTTGTTTATGTTTTTCTTTGTTCATACTATTTTGTCAAATAACAAACATATTTGTATTCTGGTTTTGAAATTATATTTATCAAATAATTTGTCTTATCATTACTTGTTTTAGTAAGTTGTGATAGTTCATATTCTATGTATAAGGGTTTTAATTTTTTCCATACTTTTCGTACTTTTTTATCTATCTTGATTTTTGTTATTTTGGTTTCTTTAATTGTCGTATTATTCATTTATATTTTTCTGTACAAAATTTTAAAAAGTTTACTTAATTTACTTGGGTTTTTAATAAATTTTATCTTATGAATATTATTACTTCGTTTTTTCCAAACTTCAAACCTCTTTAGTTCAATCATTATATTCTTTTTTATCATATTGTTTTATGTTTTATTTAGCTTTTACCCAATATTGTAAATACATATATTTTATCATTGATCTCTGAATATATCTATATCATCATATAAATCATTTATGTCATAATAAAATTCATCATAAAAATTATCTTGTATATCTAATTCAGCCCAACCTTGGGTTGTTACTTCTATTATTTTGTATGTTACTAATAAATCATAAATTGCTCTTTTTATATCTGTATTAAGGCCTTTCAATATATAGAGTATTAATATCTTGTAATTGGCATCATCATCTAGTAGGTAAGTATTCATTTTTATCATTTTCATTTTCACTAAAATGTTATTCCTTCCAATCTCTTAATGGATTATACTTATTTATTATGTAATAATAATGGTTTGATAATCATCTCGTTTGGTCACTAATACAGTTTTCTTCTTTGATCAGTTACCCTTACAGCGACTCAACTTTGTTTACTCCCCTAACGTCCTTCTTGCCTATCGGTTTCAACCGTAGGATGGCATAGTCTGGGCATACCTATTCGCAGAATATTTCTGTAGCAAACATTTTAAAGATGGTTATTATAACATTATTAGAACATGATAAACAATTATAATCAACAACAGATTTTCAGGAATAAATTAATTTAGCTACTCATGAACATAAATGAATATACCTGCTCTTGTAGATCATCCATCATAGTTGATTTGTCTTACAAGTGATGAACTTTTTTGAGGATTCAAATTTTTCCGAGTGTCCAAATTCACTTCTTCTACTTCTAAACTCATTTTCCTTCTATTTTTCAACTATTTATAAATTAATTACCATCTTTTATTACCTGTTAACAAGTTCTTTATCATCAAATCATTTCATTGATTCGTCAAATTAAGTAACTAGTAGTAACCTTCTACTTTTGTTACTTGTTTTATTTTGAGTCTGAATCTATTGGTACTTCTTTATTCTACTTTTCTCATCTTAATACGTTGATAAACTTCTTGATTCAAGTTCGTTAGTTTTTTATTTTGGGTCGTCCTTCTTTAAAGATTCACAAGAATCCAGTCCATCTGAAATGATAGGTAATCTTCATTTGTTTGAATATAGCTAGTTCACTATCAATTTTAAGAGGATGTCATAGTAGGTGAGTTGAGAGTTACATACGAGTGAAGTGAGGCTTTTTCTACTAACCTTGTTTGTTGAGTTTTGTAGGTATCATGTCTAATAAATGTCAAACTGGGTAGAGCTCGGAGAACATCATGGAGGTTCTCGCCAACATTTCGAAGCAAGCAAAAGAAATCAATGGAAGGATGGGAGGTATGGAGGAAAGGTTGTACTAGTAGAAAACGAGAATAGAAGGAACACAATTCAACCTGAAAATGAGGAAATAAGGACGGCATCACAGCATCCAACAACCCTTACTCCGTAATAAGTTCATATTCTATGTTCTACTCCACAGAGTCGTACCCAAAACTACCAATGCCTAACTTTCAAAACTCCAAACCTCCAAACCACCTAAGACATCCTAAAGCACATCCAAATCCACAACCTTATCACCTACCACAAGAGCATCTTCCTTTTGTGGCTAACCAAGTCCAATACGAAACTCCATTTGAAATGATTCAAATGCATCTTTTCATGAAACCTATACATGACATCCACAAAATGCACCAAATATGCCCTACCAAAACTACCAATAAAAAAATCCTATATATGATGATTTTAATGAAGAGTTCGATAATGATATGTTTTGAACTAGAGATGGAAATGAAGTACAAAGTGAAGGAGTATGACCTCAGGACTTTTTCTGGGACCAAGGTAGGGGAGATCAAGATAGGATGGGATATAGAGTATACAGGAGGAGATATAGAGGAGATAAGATGGGAAATGGAGGGAATAGGTTTAGGGATAGAATTGATAGAGATAGGGGCTTCAACACTATCAAGGTCACACTTCAAACGTTTAAAGGAAGTTGGGTCCCCGATAAGTTCTTGGAATTGAAAATTCACAGTGAGCGGATCTTTCTCACAAATAATATCTTGTAATCTTTGAAGGAGAAGTTGCTGGCATGTAATTCGAGCTGTACACATCAACTTTGTAAGAATATCATGATGAATTTGACAACTTGTGGACGAATTCTAAAATCAAAGAGAATGTACTGTAATACTATTCGTGGCATACTTGAGATACGATATCTTGAAGACCTTGAATATTAAGCATTATATGAGTGTTAATGCGGCCATCCATGGTGCCTCAAAATTAGAAGAAGATTTGAAAGAAAAGAAGTCATAAAAGGCCAAATGTTCTTTAACTTCCACATAGAGCAAAGGTTGCGATAATTGAATGACGACATTCACGAACAATATAAAGGGTTATTTCAACCTAACTAAGTCAATCTTGATTACAAATCCAAGGCAAGTGAGCAACAACAACGAGGTAACTATGTTAAACCTAACTTTCCTCGACACTCTAAAATTTAATGATTTAGATGTCAAGGGAGGGGACATGTTGCTAGTGAGTGTTCAAATAGAAGAATAATTGTTTCTTTTCGTGAGGGATATAGGAATAAAGATGAAGATGATGGAAAAGAAAAAAATGAGGAAGAGGCTGATAGTCGTGAAGGAGAGGAAGGTGCTTCAGGGGATGAAGAAGTAAGGTTCGATGAGAGAGTGAATTTTTCATGCTTCTTGGAGAAGGTAAAGTCATTGACAATGATTATGAAGACTTGAACATGAAATCCAATCTTTCATGTGTTGTTAGAAGAATTGTGGGAGCCTTTGCAAAAGAAGAACTTGATCAAAGGAAGAATCTATTTCATGCTAGGTGAAAAATTAAAGATATTTTCTTCCTTCATCATTGATAGTTGAAGTTACACAATTGTGGTGAGTACTTCCTTGGTGGAATGCATGAAAATGCAAACCATCAAGGCGAATTAGTGTCTAGTATAACCCATATAAGGCGAATGAAGTGGTCGATGCCTTATGACGATTGATCATGGGTAAATTGTCTCATATCGATGATGAGAAGAACGAGTTGGTTAATGAGGTGCACCGATTGTCTAGGTTAGGTGTATGGCTGATTGAAAAACCAAATAGGGGCGTTACGATCCACTCATGTTCTGAATTTATTGTAGATGTTAAAGGCAAGCAGCATATCAACCCGTTACTCATTGAGTTAAAAGATTAAGTGTTCAGTGAGATGAAAGAATCATTCTTCTTGGGGGGTGGTGGTGTGCTTAGTTACGAAGGAAGATTGTGCATACCGAATGTTGAGTGATTAGAGGCCTATATTAGTGCTTAGCTCATGGATCTACGTATTCTATTCATCCAGGTTCCACCAAGATGTATCATTAAATGAAGGAAATTTATTCGTGGGAATGTATGAAGTGATATATCTCTATGTTTGTGGAAGTATGTCCCAATTGGATATAGTTTAAGTCACAAAACCCTAAGCCCGAAGGTCTTAGCCTATCAAATGAGATTCCAACATGGAAGTGGGGGGCTATTAATATGAATTTTGTGGTTAGTCTTCCCAAAACCTGAAGACTACATGATTCCATTTGGGTCACCGTTCATAGGATGCCTATGTCTGCTCACTTCATTCTTGTGAAGTCTAATTACCAAAATGAGGACTATGCCAAGCTCTATATTGAAGAGATTGTGAGGTGACATGGGATTCCTTTATCTATCATTTTTTATAAGAGATCCCAATTCACTTCTCATTTTTGGAGATCATTCAAAATGAGTTTGGGTAAGCAAGTAAAGTTGAACACTTCTTTTCACCGTAAAACAGATGGGCAAGCCGAACATACCATTTGAACCCTTGAAGACTAGTTGATAACATGTGTTATTTACTTCAAGGGAAGTTGGGAGGATCATTTGCCACTTATTGAGTTCTCTTATAATAAATGCTACCATTCCAGCATTGGGACGACACCTTTTGAAACAATGTATGCTAGGAGATTTAGGTCCCTAGTTTGGTTTTTTGAAGTAGGATAATGTGTAATCCTTGGTCCCAAGATCATACATGAGGCTTTGGAAAACGTGAGAATAATAAGATATAGATTGGATACTACTTAGAGTAGTCAAAAATCATATACTGATAACTGAAACAGGGCTCTTGAATTCAAAGTACATGATCAACTATACCTAAAGATATCACTTATGAAGGGAGTGATGAGGTTTGACTTTGGTATGTAGGTCCTTATGAGATATTAGAACGAGTAGGAAATGTTGCCTACGAACTTAAGTTATTGAATGACTTGGCTTCTTTTCATCCAGTGTTTCGCGTTTCGACTCTTAAGAAGTGTATAGGCAATCCAGCGTCCATTCTACTTGTCGAGGGGTTAAGAGTCGATGAGAATCTTTATTATGAAGAGGTTCCCATTGAAATTTTAAATAATCAAGTGATGCGACTGATGAATAAGGAGGTTCCAATCGTGAAGGTGTTATGGAGGAAACACCTTATTGAGGGAGCAACATGGGAGGCCGAGGCAGATATCAGATCCTGTTACCCTCACTTATTCAGTTCTTGAGGTTAGGTATACTCTTCTTTAGTCCGATTTTGTAACGACCTGTTTAGTCGTTTTGAGCAGCAGATTTTATTTCTGGAAAAACTGTCTGAGACGACGGAACCCACGACGGACCGTCATGGGCACGACGGACCGTCGAGGGTGTCTCGTTCCAGAACACTTAGAATTCTGAAATTTGGGTACTGAAATCGACTCTCTGAACTTTGTGACGGAATGGCAGGACGGACTGTCGTGGGCACGACGGACCGTCACAGACTCTTCAAGGAAATTGAGTCTCTGAACTTTGCGACGACCTGCAGGACGGACCGTCAAAGCCATGACGGACCGTCACAGGTTGCGTAATCCCAGGCAGGGTCGGATTTCTGTTTTAATTTTAAAGGGGCGTTTTGGACTATTCCTACTATAATTATAAATTTCGTGGGTTAATATTTATAACTCAATTTCTTGGGGGATAAAAGAGGTAACATTGAGTTAATTAGTGGGTTACTATTGTCATCTTATATACTTAATTATATACTAATTAGGGTAAAAGAAAGAGGGTTTGAATAAGAAAAATAGAAAGAACAAGGAGAGGGACAGAGAATCGATCAAGAGAGAGAGGATAACAAAGCTTTGGGGAATTGCTTGCTTGATCACGAATCTTCGGTGGAGGCAGGTTATGGTTTTGACACTATTCGTAGTAAACTCTTAATAGCGAATGATATGTGTTGGTAGTATTGTAAACCCTTCTATATGCTTAATTGTATACTTGCATGAACGTGATTATATAATTGTGATAAAATAAGCATGATGCAGCTATTGAATCCTAAATCTTGAAAGAAACCCTAATCTACTTTGTTAATGATGATGCCTTTGTATAAAAGAAGGCTTGATGAACTAAAGTAATGAGATTGATGATGCCTTGGTAGAAGAGAAAGCTTGATGAATTGATAGAATGATATTAGTGGATCGGAGTGTCACGTCCCGACACATAGTATTAAGGGATCGGGTGTCACGAACCGACACGTAGAATTAGGGGATCGGAGTGTCACGTTCCGACACATAGTATTAAGGGATCGGGTGTCACGAACCGACACGTAGTTTTAGGGGATCGAAGTGTCACGTTCCGACACATAGTATTAGGGGATCGGGTGTCACGAACCGACACGTAGGAGTAGGGGATCGGAGTGTCACGTACCGACACATAGTAGTAGGGGATCAGAGTGTCACGTACCGACACAAGAGGAAAAAAGATAATGAATCTTGAAAGATGATAAATATACTCAATTTAATGAACCTAATTCCCAAAAGAGTATGGTATTGAGGCTTGAGTCCTCATGGATGAACTTGGTGGTACTTATTGATGATTATAGTACTTGTTGTTGCTACATGTTGAGTATTGTAGTTGATTTATGATATGAACTTATATATACTGTTTTCTATTTTGAGTTGGCCGATGATATCTTCTCAGTACTTGTGTTTTGTACTGACCCCTACTTGTATGTTTCTTTCTTTGTTATTTGTGGAGTGCAGCAAACGTGCCGTCGTCTTCAACTCAACAGTAATTCTAGCCAGTCTTCATTACACCGGATTTCAGGGTGAGCTAATGCTTCTAGCTTGGACTGGATCTTCTCCTTCATGTCTTGATGCCTTGAAGTTCCTGCATGGACTAGCTTTTATTTGTTTTAGCTTCTTAGAATACTCTTAGTTTAGTAATTTGATCAATAGATGTTCTTGTGATGATGACTTCCGGATTTTGGGGATAATAATAGTTATTGAGTTTTTAGAAGTTATTGAATTGATTTTTATTAATGAGTTAAGTCTTCCGCATTATATTCTGTTATTACATTGAAATGTTGGGTTTTGTATTAGTTGGTTCGCTCACATAAGAGGGTAAGTGTGGGTGCCAGTCGCGGCCCGGTTTTGGGTTTTGACAAACTTGGTATCAGAGCATTAGGTTCGTTGGTCTCATCACACAAGAACGAGTCTAGTAGAGTCTTAAGGAACGGTAGGGGGACGCCTTTACTTTTCTTTGAGAAGCTATAAGACTTTAGGAAAATTCCATTCTTTCTCTCTTTCTGGCATGCTATTACTTGGATCCAATTGGTATCTAGGTGATACAAATTGGTATCTGACCATCTTCACTCTATTTCGCAGATGGTTAGAACTAGAGCAATGACTGCACCAACACCAACACCGGCAAGACATGAAACGTCTGAGCCAGCCACTAGGGCTGTAGCTTGAAGAGGAGTAGCGGCAAGAGGCCATGGAAGAGGTCGTGGGAGGACGTCCTCTAGAGGAAGAGGACAAGCACCTAGCCCATCAAGTACTAGGGCGGTGACTCCTCCACCAACTGAGGAAGTGGTAAGAGAGGGTGAGGAAGGGGAGAATGAACAAGTACAGAATGAGGAATTGCCACCCCAACCTACCCCAGAGATGATCAATCAGGTTCTTGCTTATCTTAGCGGGTTATCTGATCAGGGTCAGACACCTCCAGTGTTTTCTGCACCAGCACCTCTGGTTCCAGAAGTACAACATGCGGCTACTGTGGCTCCCCGCATGGATGCCTCATTAGAAATAGGCATGTTTCCACGTCTGTCTACAGGGCCTATAATGACAAATGATCAGCATGAACTTTTCAGTAAGTTCTTGAAATTGAAACCTCCAGTCTTCAAGGGTGCTGAAACTGAGGATGCTTACGATTTTCTGGTTGACTGTCATGAGCTACTACACAAGATGGGTATAGTAGAACGGTTTGGTGTTGAGTTCGTGAGTTATCAATTTCAAGGGAACGCCAAAATGTGGTGGCGGTCATATGTTGAGTGTCAACCAACAGAGGCACCACCTATGACTTGGGCATCATTCTCTAGCTTGTTTATGGAGAAGTATATCCCCCATACTTTGAGGGATAGGAAAAGAGATGAGTTCTTGAGCCTAGAGCAAGGTAGGATGTTGGTTACTGCATATGAGGCTAAGTTTCGTGCATTATCCAGGTATGCCACCCAACTTTGTTTCAGTCCACAAGAGCGGATTTGCCGTTTTGTGAAGGGGTTGAGGTCAGAATTGCTGATTTCAGCCTTGCAGGTAGCGGCTACGGCAAAATCCTTCCAAGAAGTGGTAGACTTCGTGATAGAGGTGGAAGGAGTGAAGCCAGATGACTTCACCACGACATCGGCATCAAAAAGGTTTCGAAAGGGAGGTTAGTTTAATGGTTCTTACTCTAGAGGACAGGGTTCAGGAGGTTACTCAGTCCGACCAATTTAGTCTTCACTACAGACTTTAGTTGGGGGTCCACCTCAGACCGGTCAACACTTCTCTCAGAGACCTACGCTTGACTTCAGAGAGTGTTATGGATGTGGGGAGACTGGAAATATTAGGAGGAATTGTCCAAAATAGAGTTATAGACCCCCAATAGCTAGAGGTAGAGGTGGTCATTGTAGAGGCCGTTATTCTGGAGGACGTGGTGGCCGAGGTAATGGTGGTCATCAAAACGGCCGGGGTGACGGGCAAACTGGGGCCACTACAGCACAACATGGTAGGGGCAACGGACAGACCGGCGATAGGGCCCTTGTTACGCTTTCCTTGGGAGATCTGAAGCGGAGACATCTGATGTTGTCATCACAGGTAATCTTTTGGTTTGTGATTGCATGGCTTCTATATTGTTTGATCCCGGATCCACATTTTCTTATGTATCTTCTTCATTTGCTACTGGTCTTAATTTACCTTATGAATTGCTTGACATACCTATTCGTGTGTCTACTCCGGTGGGTGAGTATGTGATAGTTGAAAAAGTATATAGGTCTTGTTTGGTGACTTTTGTGGGGAGCAACACTTATGTAGATTTGGTTATCCTAGAAATTGTTGACTTCGATGTGATTCTGGGTATGACTTAGCTTTCTCCAAATTTTGCAATCTTGGATTGTAATGCTAAAACTGTGACGTTAGCGAAGCCTGGGACAGATCAGTTAGTGTGGGAGGGCGACTACACTTCCACTCCGGTTTGTATCATCTCCTTTCTTCGTGCTAAGAGAATGGTTAGTAAGGGGTGTTTAGCTTTCTTGGCACATCTCAGGGATTACACTACCCAAGTACCTCAAATTGAGTCAGTTTCGGTAGTCCGTGAGTTTCTGGATGTGTTCCCTGCAGATCTTCCTGGTATGCCACCGGATAGGGATATTGATTTTTGCATCGATTTGGAACCGGGTACTCGCCCCATTTCTATACCCCCTTATAGAATGGCTCCCGCGGAGTTAAGAGAGTTAAAGGCCCAACTTCAAGAGTTGTTGAGCAAAGGCTTCATTAGACCCAGTGCATCTCCTTGGGGTGCTCCGGTGTTATTTGTGAAGAAGAAGGGTGGGAGTTTTCGGATGTGCATAGATTAACGGCAGTTGAACAAGGTAACTATTAAGAACAAGTATCCCATTCCTCGCATTGATGACTTGTTCGATCAGTTACAAGGTGCTTGTGTCTTCTCTAAGATTGACTTGAGATCCGGTTATCATCAATTGAAAATACGGGCAATGGATGTGCCAAAGACTGCTTTTCGAACTAGGTATGGGCATTACGAATTTGTGGTAATGTCTTTTGGTCTTACGAATGCCCCTGCTGCTTTCATGAGCTTGATGAACGGGATTTTCAAGCCATATCTAGATCTCTTTGTGATCGTATTTATTGATGATATACTGATATACTCAAAGAGTAAGAAGGAACATTAGGAGCATTTGAGAATGGTGTTACAGTTGTTGAGGAAGAAAAAGCTTTATGCCAAATTCTTCAAGTGTGAGTTTTGGCTAGATTCAGTGTCCTTCTTGGGACACGTGGTTTCCAAGGATGGAGTGATGGTGGATCCATCTAAGATTGAGACAGTGAAGAATTGGGTAAGACCTACTAACGTGTCAGAAATAAGGAGCTTTGTTGGTTTAGCTAGCTACTACCGCCGATTTGTCAAGGGATTCTCTTCTATTGCTTCCCAATTAACGAACTTGACTAAGCAGAATGTTCCATTTGTATGGTCGGATGAGTGTGAGGAAAGCTTTCAGAAACTCAAGACCTTGTTGACTACTGCACCAATTCTTACCTTGCCAGTAGAGGGTAAGAACTTCATCGTTTATTGTGATGCATCCTATTCTGGTTTGGGTGCAGTGCTAATGCAAGAAAAGAATGAGATTGCTTATGCTTCGAGGCAATTGAAGGTGCATGAACGTAACTATCCGACCCATGATTTGGAGTTGGCCGCGGTAGTATTTGCACTAAAGCAATGGAGGCACTACTTGTATGGGGTTAAGTGTGAAGTCTATACGGACCATCGCAGCCTACAATATGTCTTCACTCAGAAGGATTTGGATTTGAGATAGAGGAGATGGATGGAACTACTGAAGGACTACGATATCACTATTTTGTATCTTCCGGGAAAAGCTAATGTTGTGGCAGATGCTTTAAGTAGAAAGGCAGGAAGCATGGGAAGTCTAGCTCACTTGCAAGTTTCTAGACGCCCATTGGCTAGAGAAGTGAGATCCTTGCCAATGACCTTATGAGGTTGGAAGTAAATGAGAAGGGAGGATTTTTGGCTTGTGTGGAGGCAAGATCTTCTTTTCTTGACAAGATCAAGGGAAAACAGTTTCATGATGAGAAGCTAAGTCGAATTCGGGATAAAATGTTGCGAGGAGAGGCTAAGGAAGCAAAAATCGATGAGGAAGGTGTTTTGAGAATCAAGGGAAGGGTATGTGTGGCCCGTGTTGATGATTTGATTCACAGTATTCTCATAGAGGCTCATAGTTCCGGATATTCGATACATCCTGGTGCAACAAAGATGTACCGCAACCTAAAGCAACACTTTTGGTGGAGTAGAATTAAGCGCGACATTGTTGATTTTGTTGCCAAATGTCAAAATTGTCAACAAGTAAAGTATGAACACCAGAGGCCCGGAGGAACACTTCAGAGAATGCCCATTCCTGAATGGAAGTGGGAGAGAATCGCAATGGACTTTGTAGTTGGTCTTCTAAAAACAATGGGTAAGTATGACTCTATTTGGGTGATTGTTGATAGGTTAACTAAGTCTGCTCATTTCATTCCGGTCAAGGTGACTTACAATGCAGAGAAGTTAGCCAAAATCTATATCTCAGAAATTTTTCGATTGCATGGAGTTCCACTCTCCATCATATCAGATAGAGGTACGCAGTTTACTTCTAAGTTTTGGAGAACATTGCATGCCGAATTAGGTAATGGTTGGACCTTAGTAATGCATTTCATCCTCAGACCGACGATTAGTCTGAGCGAACGATTCAAGTATTGGAGGATATGCTTCGTGCATGTGTGATAGAATTTGGTGGTCATTGGGACAACTTCTTACCCTTAGCGAAGTTTTCATACAATAATAGCTATCACTCAAATATTGATATGGCTCCATTCGAAGCATTGTATGGGAGGAGATGTAGGTCTCCCATTTGTTGGTTTGATGCATTTGAGGTTAGACCTTGGGGTACTGATCTGTTGAGGGATTCCTTGGAGAAGGTGAAAGCTATTCAAGAAAAGCTTTTAGCGGCTCAAAGTAGACAAAAGGAATATGCGTATCGAAAGGTTAGAGACTTGGAGTTCATGGAGGGGGAACAAGTCTTGCTGAAGGTTTCACCCATGAAAGGGGTGATGCGGTTTGGTAAAAGGGGTAAACTAAGCCCAAGGTATATTGGACCATTTGAAGTACTTAAGCGAGTAGGAGAGGTGGCTTATTAATTAGCCTTGCCTCCAGGGTTGTCCGGAGAGCATCCGGTATTTCATGTGTCCATGTTGAAAAGATACCATGGGGATGGAAACTACATCATTCAGTGGGATTCAGTTCTGCTTGATGATAATTTGACTTATTAGGAGGAACCGGTTGCTATTTTAGATAGAGAAGTTCGCAAGTTGAGGTGGAGGGAGATTGCATCCATCAAAGTTCAATGGAAGAATCGACCAGTTGAAGAGGCCACTTGGGAGAAGGAGGGTGATATGCAAGAAAAATACCCACATCTGTTTACAGATTCAGGTACTTCCTTTCGCCCTTGTTTCTTTTCTTGTGATCGTTCGAGGACGAACGATGGGTAAAATGGTATCTATTGTAACGACATGTTTAGTCGTTTTGAGCAGCAGATTTTATTTCTGGAAAAACTTTCTGAGACGACGGAACCCACGACGGACCGTCATTGGCACGACGGACCGTCGAGGGTGTCTCGTTCCAGATCACTTAAAATTCTTAAATTTGGGTACTGAAATCGACTCTATGAACTTTGTGACGGAATGGCAGGACGGACCGTCGTGGGCACGACGGACCGTCACAGACTCTTCAAGGAAATTGAGTCTCTGAACTTTGCGACGACCTGCAGGACGGACCGTCACAGCCATGACGCACCGTCACAGGTTGCGTAATCCAAGGCTGGGTCGGATTTCTTTTTTAATTTTAAAGGGGCGTTTTGAACTATTCCTACTATAATTATAAATTTCGTGGGTTAATATTAATAACTCAATTTATTGAGGGATAAAAGAGATAACATTGAGTTAATTAGTGGGTTACTATTATCATCTCTTATACTTAATTATATGCTAATTAGGGTAAAAGAAAGAGGGTTTGAATAAGAAAAATAGAAAGAACAAGGAGAGGGACAGAGAATCGATCAAGAGAGAGAGGATAACAAAGCTTTGGGGAATTGCTTGCTTGATCACGAATCTTCGGTGGAGGTAGGTTATGGTTTTGACACTTTTCGTAGTAAACTCTAATAGCGAATGATATGTGTTGGTAGTATTGTAAACCCTTCTATATGCTTAATTGTATGCTTTCATGAACGTGATTATATAATTGTGATAAAATAAGCATGATGAAGCAATTGAATCCTAAATCTTGAAAGAAACCCTAATTTACTTTGTTAATGATGATGCCTTGGTATAAAAGAAGGCTTGATGAACTAAAGTAATGAGATTGATGATGCCTTGGTAGAAGAGAAGGCTTGATGTATTGATAGAATGAGATTAGTGGATCGGAGTGTCACGTTCTGACACATAGTATTAAGGGATCGGGTGTCACGAACCGACACGTAGAATTAGGGGATCGGAGTGTCACGTTCCGACACATAGTATTAAGGGATCGGGTGTCATGAACTGACACGTAGTTTTAGGGGATCGGAGTGTCACGTTCCGACACATAGTATTAGGGGATCGGGTGTCATGAACCGACACGTAGAAGTAGGGGATCGGAGTGTCACGTACCGACACATAGTAGTAAGGGATCGGAGTGTCACATACCGACACAAGAGGTAGAAAGATAATGAATCTTGAAAGATGATAAATATACTCAATTTAATGAACCTAATTCCCAAATGATTATGGTATTGAGGATTGAGTCCTCATGGATGAACTTGGTGGTACTTATTGATGATTATAGTACTTGTTGTTTCTACATGTTGAGTATTGTAGTTGATTTATGATATGAACTGATATATACTGTTTTCTATTTTGAGTTGGCCGATGATATCTACTCAGTACTTGTGTTTTGTACTGACCCCTACTTGTATGTTTCTTTCTTTGTTATTTGTGGAGTGCAGCAAACGTGCCGTCGTCTTCAACTCAACAGTAATTCTAGCCAGTCTTCATTACACCGGATTTTAGGGTGACCTAATGCTTCTAGCTTGGACTGGATCTTCTCCTTCATTTCTTGATGCCTTGAAGTTCCGGCATGGACTAGCTTTTATTTATTTTAGCTTCTTAGAATACTCTTAGTTTAGTAATTTGATCAATAGATGTTCTTGTGATGATGACTTCTGGATTTTGGGGATAATAATAGTTATTGAGTTTTTAGAAGTTATTGAATTGATTTTTATTAATGAGTTAAGTCTTCCGCATTATATTCTGTTATTACATGGAAATGTTGGGTTTTGTATTAGTTTGTTCGCTCACATAGGAGGGTAAGTGTGGCTGCCAGTCGCGGCCCGGTTTTGGGTCGTGACAGATTTCTTCAAGGAGAATCTAAATTATAGTGCATTAGAAGGTTTTGATGATCTAAGTCCATAACTGTGTGTTTTATACTTTCACTATATGAGTTAATATGAGTTCATTCTTGCGTTCATATTGCTGTTTTGGTATAGCGTTATCCTGATTTATGTGTTGCATGAGTGTGATGTGCATTCAGTTAAAGTTAGATTGAGAAGGAAGTTCCTACATGTCATATATGAAGTTTCATATAAGATTAGAGTAATGTGCATCATCTAGAGTAAGTTGTGAATCATATATTCATAAAGAGTAAAGTTTTCAAGTATGTTAATGTGTTTTTCGAAAATACCCTCTTTGAATCAAATGATGTGTAGTGTCATTCGAGGATGAATGTTTCGAAGGGGGGAATAATGTAACATTCCAGAAAATGTACATGTCTAATGAAGAGCTTAGAAAGATTTTAATAATGCATATTAGGGTACATAGACATCCCAATACCCAATATTGATAAATATTGGGCATATTATAGAATATTTGATCAAGTGTAATGGCCAATTTCTATGTCTACACACATATTTAAAGTATAATCCAAGCTTCTTTAAGAATTGTACCTGCAACGAATACCCTAAGATAAAATTATTGATTTTCAACTTAACATAATAGGTACTAGACATGCAACTGTCAAGCCTAGTACATAGCACAAAACTATTTAAGATGATCATGTAGATTAAGTAGTATCCAAGGAAATAGTAAGGATCCTTAGGACAATAAGTGAACATTCCAAATGAACCTTCCAGAATAATAAGCTAGGAAAGTGCACGGCAGCACATGTTCAAGAACATGTGTAACCGACCAAGGTACGAAGCTAGATCAGGTTAAAGCGGTTGGGGACAGGCACACGTTCAGGTCATCCCACATGGGGACAAGCTCCCTAACCGGCCCTAGGCTCTAACTAACTGACCTAACTAACTAACTAACCTAGTACTAAAAAAAATAACTAACTAATGGACACGACAACCTAAGACCTTACAGGGTGACATTAAGACAAGTGACAAACTAAGAAACATCCTAGTACCTAACGTAGGATGGTCCTAAGGGTTTGTTATGGTCCTAAAAACATAATTTTAATTTAGTTATTACCATAGGTTACAAAATTAATTAAAATAGAAACATAATTAATTAATTTAAATCGACAAAACCGAAACCATTAAGCAAAATTCCATATTTTATTTAAGTCAAGGTTCTCCTATTTTTAGTCAAGTTAGAAGGTTTTTTTTTTTTTGTAATTACCTAATTGAGTTATTTAATTAAGTTATTTAGTATAATATGAATTGTATAATATTCAGTTCCTAAAGACATAGACTTACATTATTCATCATAAACCCTACGACTAAAATCAGTGAGAAAACGTAAAGAAACCCTAGGCTATTTCAAACAAGTTCTTCAAGGTTTTCGTGCAAAGTGCAAGGTGTTCTTCTTAGATTTATTTCTACAGTAAGGTATGAGTTTTCTCTCATTTATTAATTTATACAAGAGGATTTTCAAACATTTTGAAATCAAGAATATTGAAACTAGGGTTGTTCCCAATGAATCGCATGTTTCATCTCCCTAGTTCCCCCGATTTTCTATTCTTGTAGTTAGTATAATGTAAATCTTGATTAATGTTTGTTGTATGTGGTTCTAATTGATCATTATGTGTATGGTTTAGTAATTTATATGTCTAATTAAAAGCTACATGTTAGATCCCCGTTCATAGGGTGTTATTTACATGAATGTTAAATGTTGTAATGCCTACTTGTGTTTGAGAAGATGAAATTATTAGAAGTTGTAAATTGAATTGATTTATAGGATAATAAAAAGGTTAAAAGTTGTATTGTTTAATATGTTAGATAACTATAATGTGTTTATGAAATAATTAGGACGTCTAGTGATAATATTATGAAAAGTATGTAGTGAGATTATGATTTATGCCAACAAATTGGCTAGGAAAACTATGTCCAATAATAGTACTTCCAAATCATGTAAAGTCATACCAGTTTATACATCAATGAACTAATAACATAAGGTATGCCAATCAATGGGACAAGAGCCTACATACCCTCTCCACATTAACTTGTAAACGTAATAACATTGAATTAGTAGTTATAACTTTCATAAAGAATTGTACAAAACTACCGATAAGCATTGAACAAGTTGAGGTGAGTAATGAAATAACTAAAAGCTTAATTTATGAAATGGACCTAATATAGAGTGTTAAAAGAAGTGAGAAAAGTTTAAATATTACGCTAAATAAATTATGTAAAAAATGGTCACTAATAGGGTGCTAGAATCCGTGAGACAAGTCTCACTCTCACCAAGATGATACTTTAAGATTTAAGTTCATATTAATCAAGTAAAGAAAGATATGACCAATCAACCATACAGTTAAGTAAAACTCATAACTAGAAGAAAGCTTCTATTATATTTGAGTCAACTCTAAAAGAAAATAAAGTAAAATAAATCAGAGCTTAACACCGATACACTGACAATGAAATTTTCCCAGCACATGTAAGACTCATAAAACAAGATCATTACCTAGGTTGACCAGGGTCTCCGTATATCTCCTAGTCTTCAAACTATCTTTGCCAACTTAGGGGAATTATCTAGTGGATGCCTCCACCTAATAATTCTAGGAAGTTCGGTTTACCTTTGTCTTGTGATTACACCTCTTTTTGGTGTGTGGAAGACACTAGATTCCATGTTTAGATCATATGATCTATGTCAGTTAAAGCTGCGAAAAGTATTCGGTTTACTTCAGCCATGACCCCCTTTTTTTTATGGGGAAGACACTAAGTTTGTTTCACCTTAGCCGGTGAATCCGCCTTTTTGGGGTGGGGTAGATACGGGACTTGGTTCACCGTGACCAGTGAACCAACCCTTTTCGGTATGGGGAGACACTAGATGTCATGTTAGCTCACATGATCTGCTTCAGTTAATGCTAATGATTCTTCAAAGAAAGTGCAAAATAATGAAAGTAGAATGTTCAAAGTGAACAACAGAGCAAAGAAGAAGAAATGTAAGTTCATAGAGAACTATGTAAAGCAAGCGGTTTAGAATGTCAATCATTAATGTTGATAACAATTAAGTTTTAACAATTTAGTGGTTTATGCAAATATTGGAGTATGAATATATGTCCCAAGATCTATATATCTCAAATAATGAACTAATGGGCATAGACATAAAAATTGGCTTATAAAACATTCATATCTAATTTCACAAGAATGAGAAGTATAACTTGTGAGTAATGTAGCCAAATCATTTCCTTAGTCTTGTGAATTACTTACATGATTCATTGAAGGTATGGGACTACAATGAATAATTGCACTTGTAAGTAAGAGATAGGTTCAAAGCAGATCATTAAATACACAACAGAAAGAAGAAAAGACTGAAAAATAAATTAAGTATGGGAAAAGTAGCTATCAGCCTAAGGGATCAAAATAACAAACTTTTGTTTAAGTTATTCTTAAATTATGTTCATTTTCCATAGTCTTATGTTCATATAAAAATGATTTGTGTTTGTTAATTGCATGAGAACATGTCATATTCTGTAACGACCTGTTTAGTCGTTTTGAGCAACAGATTTTAATTCTGGAAAAACTGGCTGGGACGACGGATGGAACGACGGCCCGTCGTGGTCACGACGGCCCGTCGAGGAGGTGTCGTCCCATGGCACTTAGAATTTTGAAATTGGGTACTGAAAATCAACTCTCTGTAAATTGTGACGGACCTGCAGGACGTACCGTCACATCCACGATGAACCGTTGTGAGTTCCGTTACAAAACACTTCAACTTTTGAGAATTTGGTGCAAGAAACGAGTTTCTGACCGTCATGATGGAGGAACAGGACGGACCGTCACGGCTGTGACGGGCCGTCACAGGCCACTTGAGCTCGAGGGAGCTGCGACGACCACCGTGACGGACCGTCGCAGGAACGACGGCCCGTCATAGGTTGCGCACTCCCAGGCAAAATAGGATTCCTCTACACGTTTTAGGGGTCGTTTTGGACTATTCTTTCCTTAATTATAAAGATTGAGGGTTAATATTAATAGGTCTAATTACTTGGGGGTTAAAAGGGGTAACCTTAAGTTAATTAGGGGGTTTTATTGTCCTCTTTTATTCTTAATTATATGATAATTAGGGTAAAAAGAAGGAGGGTTTGAATAAAGAAAACAAAAGAGAAAGAACAGAAAGCGAGAGAGAGATCGATCGAGAGGCTGGAAAGGATATCAAAACTTTGGAATTCTTGCTTGATCACTAGTCTTCGGTGGAGGTAGGTTATGGTTTATTTTACGATATTCGTAGTGAACTCTTAATAGTGAATAATATGTGTTGATGATATTGTAAACCTGTCTATATACTTATTGTATGCTTGTATGAATATGATTATGTGATTTTGATAAAACAAGCATGATGAAAACCATTGAATCCCAAATCTTGAAAGAAACTTTAATCTATGATATTAATGATGATGCCTTGGTATAAAAGAAGGCTTGACGAGTTAAAGTAATGGGATTGATGATGCCTTAGTATAGAAAGGCTGGATGAATGGATAGAATGAATGTAGTGGATCGGAGTGTCACGTTCCGACACATAGTATTAGTGGATCGTAGTGTCACGTTCCGACACATAGTATTAGTGGATCGGAGTGTCACGTTCCGACACATAGTATTAGTGGGACGGGTGTCACGAATCGACACGTAGATATAGGGGATCGGAGTGTCACGTACCGTCACATATAGGGGATCGGAGTGTCACGTTCCGACACATATAGGGGATCGGAGTGTCACGTTCCGACACATATAGGGGATCGGAGTGTCACGTTCCGACACATAGTGGTAGGGGATCGGAGTGTCACGTACCGACACAAGAGGAAGAAAGATAATGAATCTTGAAAGATGTTAATATACTCAACATAATGAACTTAATTCCCAAATGAGTATGGTATTGAGGCTTGAGCCCTCGTGGATGAACTTGATGGTATTTATTGCCGATTATGATACTTATTGTTGCTACATGTTGAGTTTATAGTTGATTTATAATATTACTTGATATATATTATTTTCTATTTTGAGTTGGCCGATGATATCTACTCAGTACGTGTGGTTGTACTGACCCCCTACTTTTATGTTTTCCCTTTGTTATTTGTGTTATGCAGCAAACGTTCCGTCAACTTCAACACAACAGTAATTCGGGCCAGATTTCGTCATACCGGATCTCAGGGTGAGCTAACGCTTCTCGCTTGGACTGGATCTTCTTCTATAAGTCTTGATGCCTTGACTTCCGGCATGGACTAGTTTCTTATGTATTTTTAGCTTCTTAGACATTCTTAGATAGTTTAGTTTAGTAATTTGATCATAGATGTTCTTGTGATGATGACTTCCAGATTTTGGGAATATTAATAATAGTGGAGTTGTTTTATTTATGAGTTTAAGTCTTCCGCATTATTTTCTGTTGATATTATATTGAAATGTTAAGGTTTAGATGGGTTGGTTCGCTCACATAGGAGGGTAAATGTGGGTGCCAGTCGCGTCCCCGAATTGGGTCGTGACATATTCATAGGATGAATCACAAATAACTGTTTAAGAAATTACAGTAACTTAACTTTCAAGAAAATGCATGTTGCTTTAGGAAGATCTTTGCTTCATCATTCATAGTCCTTATGTGTTTATGTGCATACATAAAGTAACTTAACTTTCTAAAAATGGCTTGATTCTTTAGGAAGAGCTTTCCTAATCACTCATAGTCCTTATGTGTTTATGTGCATACATCCATACTTAGTACAAGTGTGTACTAACCCCATATATTATTACTATTTTTATAGGTGCATCTCTTAGAGAAGATTGAAGTTTCAACAAAGCGGTTTGGATTAGCGATATCCAGACATTGGTAGGTCCTATTGAGTTTGAGGATTATGGATTTATTATTCAAGCATAGTACATTAGACATAACTAATGGATATAGTCCCAAGGTTTTTATTTCAAACATTAGTTCAAGCGTTGTTATAAGGAAGATTGGCAAACTATTATTATTATTATTATGATTTTCTTTTAATTTTTTTATATTTAATACATGGTTGATTTAGTCTGATTTCATTAGAGTATCACTTTTATGCAATATATATATATATATATATATGATGTCTATGTATACTTCCATAAGTAAATAAAAAGTTTTAAATTTTCCATAAATTTAACTTTATGATTTTGATTAAAGCTACGAAGTGGCTTGTTCTGCAACCACGTAGAGGTTAACGACACCACTTATATTCATATTCCAGAATCCGGGTGTGACAAACTTGGTATCAAAGCATGAGGTTATATAACCTAGGAACTAAGGCTCGACACAACCATGTTGCGTAGTTTCTAACGTATGGTTGTGAAGTGCAACACAATAAGGACTTAGAGACTTTGTGATTTTAGGAATTTTCCCTTCTTCTACTCTTTATTGTACTATCTACAGCTTTTACATTTTGTGTCATTCTAGTATCTAAAGTTAAAGAAGCAGCTGCTTGAGGCAACCAAGCTCCTCCTCAAGCCGCTGATGCTAAAGTACAAGATCCTCTAATCGTAGTTGCGATGACGGATGGAAAAGTGAGGGGGACACTGCATCTGAAGGGCCAAGACATCACTGTGCAGGAACAAGTCATCGCAGCCCAAGCAACTAGAGAGGGTGGTCCCACAGAGAACCCGCATGCTAGAATGATGGCTAGTAGGTTGAGGGATTTCTACAAGAATAAATACTCCACTATACCATGGGTCAAAGACCAATGAGGATCCCAAAGAGTTTGTGGATGATGTTAATAAGATTCTCTACGATATTGGTGTTAGTGAAAGAAGTAAGGCTTAAGGCTTAGTTGGCTGCCTACCAACTCAAAGATGTAGCTCAGGTGTGGAACAGGATGTGTGGAGTTGGTCGAGCACCATGAGAAATCCCCATCACTTGGGACGTTCTCAAGACTGCATTCCACGAGAGGTTCTTTCCTAGAGAATAGAGAGGCTAAGGTTGAGAAATTCATCAACTTACAATAAAGACGTATGTCAGTCAGGGAATAGTCCTTGAAGTTTGTTAAGCTTTCCAAATATGCTTCTTCTCTGGTGTCCAGTAGCAGGGATCAGATGAACAGGTTTGGAACTGGTGTATGGGAATATTTCGAAGAGGAGTGTCGGGCATCCATATTGCATGATAACATGGACCTTGGTAGGTTTATGGTGCATGCACAACATGCTGAGGAGAGTCATTGAAAGAATAGCAGTTGAGATTTCAAGAAATCTAGGACCTCGTATCCAACCCGAGCAATGGTAAAAATTCATTTGGAGTTTATGATAGGCCCTTGTTAAAGAAAGGGAAGAAGAACTCAGGAAATGCTACTCCTCTTAAGGACAATAATGCCATGAAGGGCAATGATAAAAATGGCCTACAAGACCAATAGATGTGTGGTAAGTGTGTCAGTGTGCATGGAGGTTAGTGCATGGCATGTTTTAATGGATTCTATGGGTGCGGTAAGAATTGTCACGCGATAAGGGACTACCCAAAAGCAAAGAATCACGCAAAGGTAAATACTCAGCCTCGGCCTAATCCTACTGCTGCAGCCATACCTCCCAAGAGAAAAAAGTTTTATGCATTGAAAGGAAAAGAGGAGCAAAGGAAGTTCGTGGATGTGGTTACTGGTAACTTGCTTGTCTTTTCAATTCCTGTTTATGCATTATTAGATCAAGGATATACCTTGTCTTTTGTTACTCCTTTAGTAGCTATATAAACTTTACTTTCTTCCTGAGATTTTGCATGAACCATTTCTAGTTAGTACTCCCCTAGGAGACATTGTTAGGGCCGAAAGAGTATATATATATTGCCCAATAATTGTTCTCAATAAAGTTACTCATGTTGATCTAATAAAATTAACCTATCTTGATTTTGATATAATTATTGGTATAGATTTTGATATAATTTTGGGTATGGACTGTCGTAGAAGGGTAGTATGTTTTCAGATTCCAAATGAGTTAGAGTTAAAACGGGAGGGGTGTGGTTCAAATCCAACATGACAAATAGTTTCCAATCATAAAGACCATAAGATGTTATCTAAGGGATACTTGTGACACTTTGTTAGAGTCAACGACTTATAATAATAAGTCCCTTTTATAGACTCTGTGTCCATAGTAAATGAGTTTCAAGATGTCTTAATGGAGGATTTACCACGAATCCCTCCTAAAGTATAATTAATTTAGGTGTTGACTTCAATCCCAACACAAAACTTATTTCCATTCGGTCTTATAGAATGTCTCTAGCGGAACTCAAAGAGTTGAAGTTGAAGTTAAAATATTTACTTAATAAGGGATTCATCTAATTGAGAATATCCTCATGGGTCGCTCCAGTGTTGTTCGTTATGAAAAAGGATAAAATCATAGAATGTGTATCAGTTATAGGAAACTCAACAAAGTCAATATAAAGAAGAAATATCCTCTTCCCAGAATCAATGATCTAATTGATCAACTTCAAGGTTCAAATTTATTGTCTAAAATAGATCTTCGATCGGGTTATCACCAACTTAGGGTAAGAAAAGAGGACGTTCCTAAGACTGCCTTCTTTTTTAGGTATGGTCATTACAAGCTTTTTGTCATATCATTTGGTCAAAATAATGCACCATACGTATATATAGACCTCATGAATAGAGTTTTCCATGAATCTCTTAAATCTTTTGTCATTGTATCCATATATGACATACTAATATACTCTTAATAACAAAATGTGTATTAACAACATTTGATAATGACATTACAAGTACTCAAAGAATATCACTTATATGTGAATTTTAGTAAATGTGAGTTTTGGTCGAGATCAATGACATTCCTTGGTCATGTTGTTACCGATCAGGGCGTAGAGGTCTATACGAAAAATATTGAGGTGGTAAAGAATTGTCTGATACCCCTCACTTCTACCGATATACGAAGTCTCTTGGGTTTGGCTAAGTATTATGGCAGAAGTGTGGAGGGCTTTTCTACAATTGTTACTTAATTAACTTCAGAAAAGTGGGAAAAGAGTTTTCAACATCTCAAAGACCGGCTTTCGTCAGTCCCAGTCCTCGCATTGACGAGAAGTGGTGAAGTGTACGTGGTGTATTATGATTCTTTATGAATAGGTTTGGGTTGTGTTCTTACGCAAGATGGAAAGGTGATTGCATATGCATCTAGACAATTGAAAATCCACAAGAATAATTACCCTATGCATGATCTTGAGTTGTATGTTGTCGTGTTATCATTGAAACTTTGGACACGGTACTCATATATTGTACATGTTAATGTATTTACTGACCATAAAAGTCTTCAATGTGTTTTTACGCAAAAGAATTGAATCTACGTCAGAGAAGATGGGTAGAGTTACTAAAGTATTATGACATGAGTGTCCACTATCACCCAAGTAAGGAGAATGAAGTGGTGATTCCCATATGCCGATTGAGTAGGGGAAGCGTATCTCATATCGATGATGAGAAGAAAGAGTTTGTTAAAGAGGTACACCATTTTTCTAGGTTAGGTGTACGGCTAATTGATACATCATATGGGGGTGTTATGGTCTACTGATGTTCGGAATCCTCATTTGTTTTAGATGTTAAAGCCAAGCAGCTTCTCGACCCGTTACTCATGGTGTTGAAAGATGCAGTGTTGAGTAAGATAAATGAATCATTCTCCATGGGTGGGGGGGATAGTGTGCTTAGGTACAAAGGAAGATTGTGCATACCAAATTTTGAGGGATTTGGGGCCTAGTATTAGTGCAAAGCTCATGTCTCTAGCTATTCTATTCATCCAATTTCCATGAAGATATATCATGAACTGAAGGAAATTTTAATGGTGGGAAGGTATGAAATGATCTATCTCTATGTTTGTGGAAGAATGTCGCAACTGCCAATAGGTTAAGGCAAAACACCTTAAGCCCGAAAGTCTTAGTCAATCTATTGAGATTCCAACATGGAAGTTGGAGGCTATTAATATGAATTTTGTGGTTTTTGTGCCCAGAACATGAAGACTACATGATTCTATTTGGGTCATCGTTGATAGGATGACTATGTCTTCTCCCTTCATTCTTGTGAAGTCTACTTATTGATCCGAAGACTACGCCAAGCTCTATATTGATGAGATCGTGAGGTATCATGGTATTCCTTTATCTATCATTTCAGATGGGGGATCCCAATTTACTTCTCATTATTGGAGATATTTGTAAAAGAGTTTGGGTACGCAAGTAAAGCTCAGCACTGCTTTTCACCCTCAAATGGATGGGCAAGTAGAACGTACATTTAAGACCCCTGAAGACTAGTTGAGAACAAGTGTTATTTACTTCAAGGGGAGTAGGGATGATCACTTGCCACTAATTGAGTTCTCTAGTAATAATAGCTACCATTTATGAATTCGGATAGCCCCTTTTGAAGCAATGTATGGTAGAATATTTAGGTCCCTAGTTGGGTGGTTTGGAGTAGGAGAATCTGCCATCTTTGGTCCCAAGTTCATAGATGAGGCTTTGTAAAAGGTGATTCTAATCATGGATAGGTTGCCTACTTCTTACAGTCGTCAAAAAAAATACTAATAACCAAAACAGGGCTCTTGAATTCAAAGTATGTGATCAAGTATACCTAAAGATATCACCCGTGAAGGGGGTAATAATGTTTGGTAAGAAAGGAGAGTTTAGGATGTGGTATATAGGTCCTTATGAGATCTTACAACGAGTAGGAAATGTTGCCTACGAACTGAAGTTACCGAATGACTTGGTTTCTGTTCATCCACTGCTTCATATTTCGATTCTTAAGAATTGTCTAGGAGATACAACATCCATTCTACCTTCATGGGGTTAGGATTCGAAGATAATCTTTCTTATGAAGAGGTTGCCGTTGAAATTTTAAATCATCATGCTAAGCAACTAAAGAACAAACAGTTTCCCACCGTGAAGGCGTTATATAGGAACCACCTTGTTTAGGGAGCGACATGGGAGGCCGAGGCCGATATGAGATCCCGTTATGCTCACTTTTTTCAGTTCTTGAGGTTAGGTGTACTCTTCTTTCATCTGATTTCATCAGTGAGACTCTAAAATTTTAGTGCATTCATTGGTTTTGGTGTTCTTAGTCCATAATTGTTTGTTTTATACTTGCACTTTATGAGTTAATATGAGTTCATTCTAGCGTTCATTTTTTTGTTTTTGTATAGCGTTAGCCTTATTTATGTGTTGCATGAGAGTGATGTGCATTAACTAAATTAAGATCGAGAAGGAAGTCCCTCAATCTCATATATGAAGCTTCAGATAAGCTTAGAGTAATGCGCATTATCTAGTGTAAGTTGTGAATAAGATATTAAAAAGAGTAAAGTTTGAAGTATGTTAATGTGTTTTTTCCAAAATACCCTTTTTGATTTAAATGATGTGTAGTTCCATTCGGGGATTAATGTTCTAAAGGGAGGGGGGATAATGTAACAATGTAGAAAATGTACATGTCTAGTGAAGATCCTAGTATGTTTTTAAGAATGCGTATTGGGGTACATGGACATCCCAATGCCCAATATTGATAAATATTGGGCATATTATAGTATATTTTCTAAAGGATGTTAGCCAATTTCTATGTATACACAAATATTTAAAATATAATACAAGCTTGTTTGAGAATTGTACCTGCAATGAAGACAATAAGACAATATTATTGATTTTCGACTTAACATATTAGGTACTAGGAATCGAAGTGTCAAGCCTAGTTCAATAGCACATAACCAATTAAAATGATCATTAATATTAAGAAGTATTCAAGGACATACTAAGGATCCTTGGGACAACACATGTGCAAGAACATGTGGAACCAACCAAGGTACCAACTAATCGATCTTGTTAATATGGTTCGGAACAAGCGCACGTTCTGGTCTGCCCACGTGAGGTCAAGCTCCCTAACCGGTCCTAGGCTCTAACTTATTGACCTAACTAACTAACTAACCTAGTAAAAACTAAAAATAACTAACTAATGGATCCAATAACCTAAGACCTAACCGGGTTACATTAAGACAAGTGACTAACTAAGAAACATCCTAGTACCTAACCTCGGATGGTCCTAAGGGTTGTTTATGGTCCTAACAACTTAGGGGTACTTTAGTAAATATCCTAGGTTAATTAATTAATTAAATTAGCAACTTAAATAATTAAGTTAAATAGACAAAACCGAAATCATTAAGCAAAATTACAGATTTTGGTTAAGTCAAGGTTCTCCTATTTTTAGTTAACTTAGGAGGGGCGTTTTTGGTAATTACCTAATTGAGTTATTTAATTAAGTTCTTTTAGTATAAGATTAATTATTTTAAATTCAGTTCCTAAACACTTAGACTCACGTTATTCATCATAAACCCTATGACTAAATTTAGTGAGAAAACATAAAGAAAGCCTAGGCGATTTCAACCAAGTTCTTCAAGGTTCTTTTGCAAACACCAACGTGATCTTTGTATATTTAATTTTACAGTAAGGTATGTGTTTTCTCTTCTTGATTAATTTCTCCAAGAAAATTTTCAAATGTTTTAGAAATCAAGAATATCGAAAGTAGGATTGTTCCCACTAAATCGCATGTTCACCTCCCTTGTTCTCCCGATTTTTTATTTTTGTAGTTTGTATAATGTAAATCTCTATGCATGTTAGTTGTACGTGGTGCTAATTTATCATTATGTGTATGTTTTAGTGATTTATATGTTGAATGAAAACCTAGATGTAAGATTCGCATACTTAGGATGTTATTTACATGAATGTTAAATCTTGTAATGCCTACTTGTGTTCGACAAGATGAAGTTGTTATTATTTGTAAATTGAATTGTTTCATAGGCTAATCAAAAGTTAACATTTGGATTGTTTAACATGTTAGATTACTATAATTTATTTATGAAATTATTGGCATGGCTAGTGATAATATATTGACAAATATCTAGTGAGATTATGATTTATTACAACAAATTGGCTAGCAAAACAATGTCCAATCATAGTACTTCAAAGTCATGTAAAGTAATACGAATTTTATCATCAATGAACTCATAACATAGGGTATGCCAATCAATAGGACAAGTCTCAACATACCCTATCCACACGAACTTGTGAACGTAATAACATTGAATAAGTAGTTAAAACTTTCATAGAGAATTGTACAAAACTACCGATAAGCATTGAACAAGTTAAAGTGAGTAATAAAACAACTAAAAGCTTAAGTTATGAAGTGGACCTAATATAGATTGTTAAAAGAAGTGAGACAAGTTTGAATTACACTAAATCAATTGTGTCAAAAATAGTCACATAAAAGGGTGCTAGAATCTGTGAGACAAGTCTCACTCGCACTATGATTATACTGTAAAACATAATTTCATATTCATCAAGTAAATAAAAGGATGAAAAGTAATCCATAAATTTAAGCAAACCTCATAACTAGAAGAAATCTTCGATAATTTTTCAGTCAACTCTAAAAGATTATAAAGTAAAATAGATCAGATATTAGACACAATAGACTAACAATGACTATCTGCCAGCACATGTAAGACTCATGAGATGAGATCACCAACTAGGTTGATCAGGGTCTCGGTATGTCACGTAGTCTTTGAACTATGTTGCAGCATAGGGGAACTAGCTAGTGGATACCTCCACCTCTTTTCGGTGGTGGGAAGACACTGGATTTCATGTTTAGCTCACATGATCTATGTGGGTTAGAGCATAGAAATTATTAGGTTCACTTCACCATGAACCCCTCTTTACAGTGTTGGGAAGTCATTGACTTGGTTTCAACTTAGCCAGTGAATCCGCCTTTTCGAAGTGGGGTAGACACTGTTCTTGGTTCACCTTAACCGGTGAACCACTCCTTTTTGGTTTGGGGAGACACTAGATTTCATGTTAGCTCGCATATTCTACTTCATTTAATTCTAAAGATTCTTCAAAGAAAGTGGTAAAGAATGAAATTAGAATGAACAATGTGAACAACAGATCAAAGAAGAAGAAATGTAAGTTCATAGTAAACTATGTAAAGTAAGAGCTTAAGATTGTCAATCATTAATGTTCATAAGAATGATGTTTTTAAAATATAGAGGTGTATTCCAATATTTGAATATGAATATATGTCACAAGATGTATATATCTCAAATAATCAACTAATGGGCATAGCCAATAAAGATTCGCTTATAATACATTCATACCCAATTTAATTAGACTGAGAAGTATAACTTGTGAGTAGAGTAGCCAAATCATTTCCTTAGTCTTGTGAATTAATTACTCTATTCATTGTAGGTATGGGACTACAATGAATCATTGCACTTGTAAGTATGACATATGAACAAAGAAGATCATTGAACTATGAAAAAGAAAAAAGAAAAGACACAATAGTAGCTGTCTAAGGGATCAAAATAATAAAATTTTATCGAAGTCATTCTATAATATGTTCATGATTCCAAGGTCATATGTTAATATAGAAATGAGTTGTGTGCCTTAATTTCACAAATAACGAGATAAGAATGTAAAGTAACATATCTTTCTAGAAAAGCCATGTTGCTTTAGAAAGAGCTTTCCTTAATCATGCATAGTCCTTAAGTATTTATGTGCATACATCCATACTTAGTACAAGTGTGTAGTTACAGCATATATTATTAGTATTCTTATAGGATCAAATCCGAGAGACCATATATTATTAGTATTTTTATAGGCGCAAATCCGAGAGAAGATTTAAGTTTGGATGATTCGATTTGGATTAGAGATCTCAAGACTTAGGTAGGTCCTTTTGAGTTCGAGTATGCTACATTTATTATTTCTATCATAGTATAGTAGACATAGCTAATGAAGATAGTCCCTAGCGTTTCATTTCAAATATTTGTTCAAGAGTTGTAATAATTTTGATTAGTAATTATTATAATTATTATGATTTTCTTTTTGATTTTTTAATATTTAATTAATGGTTGATTTAGTCTGAGCTCGTTAGAATATCACTCTTATATAGTATATATATGAAGCGTGTGTATAGTTCAATAAGTAATTAAAAAGTTTTAAATTTTCCGCAAAGATAACTGTATGATTGTGATGAATGTTAAGAAGAGGCTTCTCTACGAACTCAGAGAGATTAACGACGCCGGTAATATTCAGATTCAAGAATCCTGGTGTGACTCTCCATCCCATATGGATAATTCTTCCTTGGAGAATAAGGATCTAGACCACCTTGAGGAGCTTGATTGAGTTCTTTCCCCTTTGCCTTAATGCTATGGCAGTCCCTTATCTTGTATTCTTTATTACAACATCCAAAAAAACCATCTGTTCCGGCAAAATACTTACGAAAAATTTCGCTTTGCACAAAAAACATGCCTAGTCCTCTCAAAAGTATGGCCACCTCCTTGGAAATGTTGGTTTGGAGCCCTATATTTGTTCCATATGGACGACTCTTGGTTCAAGAACCTCTTCTTAGGCTTTTTGTTACTAGAATCATCTGACCTAGGCCTCTTACCCTCTTTTCTACTAAGGGTAGACATGGAACCGGTAGGTTACGGGTACCGGTCCGGTTCCGTTCCGATCCATCCCGGAAAGGACATGTAAGTTCCGGATTCGGGACAGGTTATTCCCGCTTCCGGTTTATCCCGGTCCGGTTTGGTTGAAATAATTTTTTTTTAAAAAAAATTACGGTTTGGAGCCGTTAGGCAACGGCTAATGCCCCCAACAACTCTTTCCCCATTTTTAAGCCAATTAAACCCCGTCCCCCCCCCCCTACTTTTTCAATACCTCAAAGTTTTAAAATTTACCCTTTATGCATTTTTTCTCCTATAAATACTCCTAAACTCTAATTCTTTTCAATAAAAAAATCACAAAATAATCTTCTATTCTCTCATCTATCAATTGTCTACTTCTCTAATATTTAATCTCTTAAAATTGTTGAAATTCCGGTTTTGGTCTTTGGAAATTCGACTTGGAGCTTCAAAATTCTACTTTCAAGTTTCCACTTTTGGCATTTGGCGTTCATAAACGCTTACTTTTTTAAGTACACGTTTGGTATACTCGTTAGAACTTATGATTTACATCTCATTTATATTGAAATAATTATTTAGTTATTTTGTCATTAACTATTTGTTTGCATTACATTATTTGTATTATTTATAATCTACTCACGTTAAATTTTTGAATATGTATTCCGGTAAAAATGTTGTTAACAAAGGAGAAGGTTGAAAACTGTAATTGAGCATGATAAAAAATATGTTTATCTTTACATTCTCCGGTAATGAAAAAATCGGTAGTTCTTCTAGATCTAAAATAAAAAAATCTACTATAGTAAGAATGAATACGGAGGATTGCACGCATGTTAATGATATTGTTTTTTATATTGATAATAACTTTAGATTAGATCCGTATGATTAACATGTACAAAATCGGTATTTTAATGAGGATTTTCCTCGAGATGATGATAATGATAATAATAATGATTATTATATTGATACGCCTACTTATGATATAATGATGATGAAACTGGGACACCTACGACTACTAGTACTCCCACTCGCGCTCCTAGTCTCGCTCCCTTTCATTTTCCTGCCTATGTTCCCCCCTTACATCCTAGGCCTAAGGTTGAAGGTGGTAAAAAAATTGTTGTGTGGCAATTTAACAAAATGAAGATAAAACACAATCTATTTGTAATAAATGTAAATATAGATTAAATCATAAAACTATTTGTTAATCCGGAAGAACGGGACATTTGATTATTCTTTTAATTTCTTATTGTAAAAATGAATTTTGCATGCAATAGCGGTAGCAAAAACTAAAAAGAACGGTACCCACCTTCCTTAAAATGTATGATTAGGCGGCTCTAACATTGTACTAACAGAATTTAATCCTTCTGGTTTTTGGCTCTAGTTTACCATATTTATATAGTAGAGAAAAGGATCTTAAAAACAAGCTAAAATGATGGTTGTTATGGGTTTTGCTAAAAATCCCGATTATATACATCATATTTAAATTGTATATAATCCACATTTTGAATGTTTTCCTAGAAATACAATTAAAAGGGTTGTATTTGATTATCAAGAACAACATTTAAGAGATATCTCAAACAATTTCAGATGTTTTTCAAAGTTATGGAATATGTGATAAAATAAGTATTATAACCTTAGATAATGCTTCAAATAATAATGTTGTTGTTGAATTGTAAAAACCTTCTCTTTGCCCTATTTATGGTGATTATTATATTAGGTGTGTTGCACACATATATAATTTGATTGTTAAAGATGGTATACAAATGTATGATAACAGTTGCACAAAAGTATAAACTGCATGTCATTTTATATTTAAATGTCAAGTTAAGTTTAGACATAGAGATTTTAAAAATCGTTGTTTTCAAAACAATTTTCCACCTAGAAAATTCCAAAAGCAATATCTACAAGATGGCGTTTTATGAAATCTTGTACTCTCTTGTGGATATAGAAAACCGTTACAAATGGTTTGGAACACTCATAATTGAGATATGTCATATAGAATCGACGATAGTGATTAGAGTGACATACATTAACTCATATATTTCCTAAATGTTTTTTACAACAATACAAAAATATCATCTGTACTTTATAGTCCATTAATTTTCACTGTTTTGCCTTATATTTGTATGATTTCTTCTAAACTTTATAAATTTAAAAATAAATCAAGATTTCAAGAAACTATCCAAAAAATGATTGAAGAATTTACAAAAATATTACATTCCTATTCCTTAAATTTATTTAACCGCTTGTTTATTACACCCTTATTACAAAGATGTAGGTGCATCAAAGATGGTTGATAAAATATATTATAACTTTGATATCGATAGTGAAAAAGATGAAATTCCTAGTTTTCAAGAAGGTAAAAATAACAAAAAATTTGAAGCTAGAAAACTTTATAACCTATATAATTATAATATAAATTTATCAAGTGATCAAGAACCTTAAAGTTGTAGGAGTAGTTGATGAAATCATGCAAGATTATAGTGACGACGGGATTGAAGAAATTGAAGATTTATCTATTCAACCAATTCCCGATCATATTACTATAGAAATGTTAAATGACTTAAGAAAGGATCGCTATCGTAGCACCGACTATTAGAAAGAGTATGATAATTCAAGATTTAATTCAAATAGAACCATTGCCTAGAAGGTGACTGTGTAGATTAGATCTTTTAATACTCTACTAATATTTTTGTAGATGAAATTGTAATATGAAATAAATATTGATAAAATTCTAGTCTATTCGCCTTAATTTTTTTTATTATCGTTGTATTAAATTTAACTTTTACCATAGTGAATTTTAAATTTTATAACTTCTAAAGTTTCTATTTATTTTTCTATCATTCAAAGTTTGTAATTTCAATTTTCAAATTTTTAATGTTTGAATTTTAAAATTTACAACTATTAATGTTTGAACTTTAAAAGATTATAACTTTAAATGTTATAACTTTTAAAGTTTGAATTTTCTATTTTAAAACTTTTGTAGTTTAAAATTTAAAATTTTTTAAACTTTAAAGTTTGAATTTTAAAATTTCAAACTTTTAAAGTTTGAAATTTAAATTTTCAAACGTTTAAATTTAAATTTTAAAAATTATAAAACTTTTAAAGTTTGACATTTAAGTTTTATAACATTTAAAGTTTGAGTTCTAATGTCACGGCCCAAAACGGGTCGCGAGTGGCACTCACACTTATCCTACTATGTGAGCGAACCAACCAATCTAAACCCCAACATTTCAAACATAATAAACATAATATAATGCGGAAGACTTAAAACTCATTAAAGAAATCAATTAAATAACTTCTAAAATTTATCAATTACTATCCCCAAAATCTGGAAGTCATCACCACAAGAACATCTATCCTCAATTTACTAAATCTAAGAGTATCTAAGAAGCTAAAAAAAATAAACAGCTAGTCCATGCCTGTAACGACCTGTTTAGTCGTTTTGAGCAGCAGATTGAAATTCTGGGAAAACTGGCTGGGACGACGGGTGTCACGACGGACCGTCGTGGTCACGACGGCCCGTCGAGGAGGTTTCTTTCCATGACACTTAGAATTATTCAATTTGGATATTAAAATCGACTCTCTGTAAATTGTGACGGACCTGCAGGACGTGCCGTCACATCTACGACGAACCGTCGTGAGGCACCGTTTCAATATACTTAGGAATTCTAAAATTGGGTACCGAAAAACGAGTTTCTGACCGTCAGGACGGAGGTGCACGACGGGCCGGCATAGGTTGCGCAAATCCCAGGCAGAATGGGATTTCTTCACACGTTTTAAGGGACGTTTTGGACTATTCTTTCCTTAATTATAAAGATTGAGGGTTTATATTAATAAGTCTAATTACTTGGGGGTTAAAAGAGGTAACCCTAAGTTAACTAGTGGGTTCTATTGTCCTCTTTTATTCTTAATTATATGTTAATTAGGGTAAGAAAAGGAGGGTTTGAATAAAACAAACAAAAGAACAAGGGAAAGAGAGATTGAACGTGAGAGGAAAAAAGAGGAATATCAAGCTTGAGGAATTTGCTTGTTTGAATTCAATTCCTCGGTGGAGGTAGGTTATGGTTATGTTACGATATTCGTAGTGACTCTTAATAGTGAATGTTATGTGTTGATAGTATTGTAAACCCTGCTATGTGCTTAAATTGTATGCTTGCATGATTACGATTATGAAATTGTGATGAATTAACAAAGCATGATGAAGCTATTAAATCCCAAATCTTGAAATAACCTTAATTCGCTTGATAAATTATATAATGAGAATGATGATGCCTTAGTGTAAAAGAAGGCTCTATGAATTAGGGGATCGGGTGCCACGTTCCGGTACCAGGATAGAATTAATATGAGGATCGGAGTGTCACGTTCCGACACCAGGATAGAATATGGATCGGGTGCCACGTTCCGGTACCAGGATAGAATGAATATGAGGATCGGAGTGTCACGTTCCGACACCAGGATAGAATATGAGGATCGGAGTGTCACGTTCCGACACCAGGATAGTATATGGATCGGGTGCCACGTTCCGGTACCAGGATAGTATATGAGGATCGGAGTGCCACATTCCGGCACCAGGATAGAATTAGAGGAGCGGAGCGGAGTGTCACGTACCGACACAAGAGGAAGAAAGATAATGAATCTTGAAAGATAATGAATATACTCAAACTAATGAACTAAATTCCCAAATGAGTATGGTATTGAGGCTTGAGTCCTCATGTGTGAACTCGGTTGTATTCATTGATGAATTAAATATTGCTATTGCTACATGTTGAGTATTGTAGTTGAATTACATTGTTATTGATATATACTGTTCCCTATTTTGAGTTAGCCGATGATATCTACTCAGTACTTGTGGTTGTACTGACCCCCTACTTTATGTTTTCTTCTTGTTATTTTGTGTAATGCAGCAAACGTTCCGTCAACTTCAACTCAACAGTAGATCTAGCCAGCCTTCACTACCTTCAGAAATTAAGGGTGAGCTAACGCGTCTAGCTTGGAGTGGGTCTTCTTCTTCAAGTCTTGATGCCTTGAACTTCCGGCATGGACTAGCTTTTATTGTTTTAACTTCTTAGACAGTTTTAGTTTAGCAACTTGAGATAGATGTTCTTGTGATGATGACTTCCAGATTTTGGGGATATTAATAATAGTTTTGAATCGTTTTAATTATGAGTTTAAGTTTTCCGCACTAATTTCTGTTATTATAAATTGAAATGTTAAAGGTTAGATGGAGAGCACTTTTAGTCTGCGCTGGTGAATGGCTCACATAGGAGGGTAAATGTGGGTGCCAGTCGCGTCCCCGATTTGGGTCGTGACAAACTTGGTATCAGAGCATTAGGTTCGTTGGTCTCATCACACAAGAACAGGTCTAGTAGAGTCTTAAGGAACGGTAGGGGGACGCCTTTACTTTTCTTTGAGAGGCTACAAGACTTTAGGAAAATTCCGTTCTTTCATTCTTCTTTCGTGCTACTAGTTGAGTCCAATTGGTATCTAGGTGATACAAATTGGTATCTGACCATCTTCATTCTATTTCGCAGATGGTTAGAACTAGAGCAACGACCGCACCAGCAGCAACAACGGCACAACAAGAAACATCTGAGCCAGCCACTGGGGCTGTGGCTCGAGGAAGAACAACGGCAAGAGGCCGTGGGAGGAGTCCTCTAGAGGAAGAGGAGGAGCCCCTAGCCCATCTGACACTAGGGCGGTGACTCCTCCACCGACTGAGGAGGTGACAAGAGAGGGTGAGGAAGGGGAAACTGAACAAGGGCAGAATGAGGAATTGCCACCCCAACCTACCCCAGAGATGATCAACCAGGTACTTGCTTATCTTAGCGGGTTATCCGATCAGGGTCAGGCACCTCCAGTGGTTTCTGCACCAACACCTCCGATTTCAGAGGTACGACATGCGGCTACTATGGCTCCCCGCATGGATGCATCATTGGGAATAGGCACATTTCCACGTCTGACTACTGGGCCTATTATGACAAATGATCAGCATGAACTTTTCAGTAAGTTCTTGAAATTGAAACCTCCAGTCTTTAAGGGCGCAGAATCAGAGGATGCCTACGATTTTCTGGTTGATTGTCATGAGCTATTACACAAGATGGGTATAGTGGAACGGTTTGGCGTTGAGTTCGGAGCTATCAGTTTCAAGGGAACGCCAAAATGTGGTGCGGCGGTCACATGTTGAGTGTCAACCAACAGAGGCACCACCTATGACTTGGGAATCATTCTCTACCCTGTTTATGGAGAAGTATATCCCAAGGACTTTGAGAGATAGAAAAAGGGATGAGTTCTTGAGTCTCGAGCAAGGTAGGATGACGGTTAACGCATATGAGGCTAAGTTTCGTGCTTTATCAAGGTATGCCACGCAACTTTGTTTCAGTCCACAAGAGCGGATTCGCCGTTTTTTGAAGGGGTTGAGGCCAGAATTGCGGATTTCAGCCTTACAGATAGCGGCTACGGCAACATCCTTCCAAGAGGTGGTAGACTTTGTGATAGAGGTGGAAGGAGTGAAGCCAGACGACTTCACCACGACATCGACACCGAAAAGGTTTCGAAGGGGAGGCGAGTTTAATGGTTCTTACTCTAGAGGACAGAGCTCCGGAGGTCACTCAGTTCGACCAATTCAGTCTTCACTACAGACGGTAGTTGGGGGTCCACCTCAGAACGGTCAAACTTCTCTGAGAGGCCGATGCGTGAACCCCGAGAATGTTATGGATGTGGAGAGATTGGACACATTAAGAGGTATTGTCCAAACCAGAGTTACAGAGAGCCCCACTAGCTAGAGGTAGGGGTGGTCATGGTAGAGGCCGTTTTTCTGGAGGACGTGGTGGTCGAGGTAATGGTGGTCACCAAAACGGCAGAGGTGATGGGCAAAACGGAGCCACTACTACACAACATGGTAGGGGCAACGGACAGACGAATGATAGGGCCCATTGTTATGCTTTCCCTAGGAGATCTGAAGCAGAGGCATCTGATGCTGTTATCACAGGTAATCTCTTGGTTTGTGATTGCATGGCATCTGTATTATTTGACCCTGGCTCCACGTTTTCATATGTATCTTCCTCATTTGTTAATGGTCTAAATTTACATTGTGAATTACTTGACATGCCTATTCGCGTTTCTACCCCGGTGGGTGAGTCTGTGATAGTCGAAAAAGTGTATAGGTCTTGTTTGGTGAATTTTGTGGGGAGCAACACTTATGTAGATTTGGTTATTTTAGAAATGGGTGACTTCGATGTAATTCTGGGTATGACTTGGCTTTCTCCGAATTTTGCGATTTTGGATTGTAATGCTTAAACTGTGACGTTAGCCAAGCCTGGGGCAGATCCGTTAGTGTGGAGGGCGACTACACTTCCAAACGGTGCGTATTATCTCCTTTATTCGTGCTAAGAAAATGGTTAGTAAAGGGTGTTTAGCTTTCTTGGCACATCTCAAGGATGACACTACTCAAGTACCTTCGATTGAGTCAGTTTCGGTAGTCCGTGAGTTTTTGGATGTGTTCCCTGCAGATCTTCCTGGTATGCCACCAGATAGGGATATAGACTTCTGCATTGATTGGAACCGGGTACTCGCCCCATTTCTATACCCCTTATAGAATGGCTCCCGCAGAGTTATGAGAGTTAAAGGCACAACTTCAAGAGTTGTTGAGCAAAGGCTTCATTAGACCAAGTGCATCTCCTTGGGGTGCTCCGGTGTTATTTGTGAAGAAGAAGGATGGGAGTTTTCGGATGTGCATAGACTACAGACAACTGAACAAGGTAACTATTAAGAACAAGTACCCCATTCCTCGCATTGATGACTTGTTCGATCAGTTACAAGGTGCTTGTGTCTTCTCGAAGATCGACTTGAGATCCGGTTATCACCAATTGAAAATACGCGCAACAGATGTGCCAAAGACTGCTTTTCGGACTAGGTATGGACATTATGAATTTGTAGTGATGTCCTTTGGTCTTACGAATGCCCCTGCTGCTTTCATGAGCTTGATGAATGGGATTTTTAAGCCATATTTGGACCTCTTTGTGATCGTATTTATAGATGATATATTGGTATACTCTAAAAGTAAGAAGGAACATGAGGAGCATTTGAGAATGGTGTTAGAGTTGTTGAGGAAGAAAAAGCTTTATGCGAAATTCTCCAAGTGTGAGTTTTGGCTAGATTCAGTGTCCTTCTTGGGGCACGTGGTTTCTAAAAATGGGTGGGTGATGGTGGATCCATCTAGATTGAGACGGTGAAAAATTGGGTAAGACCTACTAATGTGTCAGAAATAAGGAGTTTGTTGGGTTAGCTAGCTACTACCGCCGATTCGTCAAGGGATTCTCTTCTATTGCTTCCCAATTGACGAACTTGACTAAGCAAAATGTTCCATTTGTATGGTCAGATGAGTGTGAGGAAAGTTTTCAAAAACTCAAGACTTTGTTGACTACCGCACCTATCCTTACCTTGCCAGTAGAGGGTAAGAACTTCATTGTTTATTGTGATGCATCCTATTCGGGTTTTGGTAAAGTGTTAATGCAAGAGAAGAATGTGATTGCTTATGCTTCGAGGCAATTAAAGGTGCATGAACGTAACTATCCGAGCCATGATTTGGAGTTGGCCGCGGTAGTATTTGCACTAAAGCAATGGAGACACTATTTGTATGGGGTTAAGTGTGAGGTCTATACGGACCATCGTAGCCTACAATATGTCTTCACTCAGAAAGATTTGAATTTGAGACAGAGGAGATGGATGGAACTACTGAAGGACTACGACATCACTATCTTGTATCATCCGGGAAAGGCAAATGTTGTGGCAGATGCCTTGAGTAGAAAGGCCGGAAGCATGGGAAGTCTAGCTCATTTGCAAGATTCTAGGCGCCCATTGGCTAGAGAAGTGCAGATTTTGGATAATAACCTTATGAGGATAGAAATAAGTGACAATGGAGGATTGTTAGCTTGTGTAGAGGCAAGATCTTCTTTCCTTGACCAGATCAAGGCAAAACAGTTTGATGATGAGAAACTAAGGCGAATTCGAGATAAAGTGTTGCAAGGAGAGGCTAAGGAAGCAATAATTGATGAGGAAGGTGTTTTGAGGATTAAGGGAAGGGTATGTGTACCCCGCATCGATGATTTGATCACCACTATTCTGACAGAGGCTCATAGTTCCGGATATTCGATACATCCTAGTGCAACGAAGATGTACCGCGACCTAAAGCAACACTTCTGGTGGGGTTGAATGAAGCGAGATATTGTTGAGTTTGTTGCCAAATGTCCAAATTGTCAACAAGTGAAGTATGAACACCAGAGGCCCGGAGGAACACTTCAGAGAATGCCCATTCCTGAATGGAAGTGGCAGAGAATCGCGATGGACTTCGTGGTTGGTCTTCCCAAGACATTGGGTAAGTATGACTCTATTTGGGTGATTGTTGATAGGTTAACTAAGTGGGCTCACTTCATTCCTGTCAAGGTGACCTACAATGCAGAGAGGTTAGCCAAGATCTACATCTCAGAGATCGTTCGGTTGAATGGAGTTCCCCTCTCCATCATATCAGATAGAGGTACGCAGTTTACTTCTAAGTTTTGGAGAACATTGCATGCTGAATTAGGTACTAGATTGGCCTTAGTACTGCATTTCATCCTCAGACCGATGGTCAGTCTGAGCGAACGATTCAAGTGTTGGAGGATATGCTTCGCGCATGTGTGAAAGAGTTTGGTGGCCATTGGGATAGCTTCTTACCTTTGGCAGAGTTTTCATACAATAATAGCTATCACTCTAGTATCGACATGGCTCCATTTGAAGCATTGTATGGGAGGAGATGTAGGTCTCCCATTGGTGGTTTGATGCCTTTGAAGTTAGACCTTGGGGGACTGATCTGTTGAGAGATTCTATGGAGAAGGTGAAGGGCATTCAAGAGAAGCTTCTAGCGGCGCAAAGTAGACAAAAGGAGTATGCAGACCGAAAGGTTAGAGACTTGGAGTTCATGGAAGGTGAACAAGTCTTGTTGAAGGTTTCACCCATGAAAGGGGTGATGCGGTCTGGTAAAAGAGGTAAGTTAAGTCCAAGGTATATTGGACCATTTGAAGTGCTTAAGCGAATAGGGGAGGTGGCTTATGAATTAGCCTTAACTCCAGGGCTGTCCGGAGTGCATCCGGTGTTTTATGTGTCCATGTTGAAAAGATACCATGGAGATGGAAACTACATTATCCGTTGGGATTCAGTTTTGCTTGATGAGAATTTGACTTATGAGGAGGAACCGGTTGCTATACTAGATAGAGAGGTTCGCAAGTTGAGGTCGAGAGAAATTGCATCCATCAAGGTCCAATGGAAGAATCGACCGGTTGAAGAGGCTACTTGGGAGAAGGAGGCGGATATGCAAGAAAAATACCCACATTTGTTTACAGATTCAGTTACTCCTTTTCGCCACTATTTTTCTTCTTTTGATCGTTCGGGGACGAACGATGGGTAAATTGGTATCTATTGTAACGACCTGTTTAGTCGTTTTGAGCAGCAGATTGAAATTCTGGGAAAACTGGCTGGGAAGACGGGTGTCACGACGGACCGTCGTGGTCACGACGGACCGTCGAGGAGGTTTCGTTCCATGACACTTAGAATTCTTCAATTTGGATATTAAAATCGACTCTCTGTAAATTGTGACGGACCTGCAGGACGTGCCGTCACATCTACGACGAACCGTCGTGAGGCACCGTTTCAATATACTTAGGAATTCTGAAATTGGGTACCGAAAAACGAGTTTCTGACCGTCAGGACGGAAGTGCACGACGGGCCGTCACAAGTTGCGCAAATCCCAGGCAGAATGGGATTTCTTCACACGTTTTAAGGGATGTTTTGGACTATTCTTTCCTTAATTATAAAGATTGAGGGTTTATATTAATAAGTCTAATTACTTGGGGGTTAAAAGAGGTAACCCTAAGTTAATTAGTGGGTTCTATTGTCCTCTTTTATTCTTAATTATATGTTAATTAGGGTAAGAGAAGGAGGGTTTGAATAAAACAAACAGAAAGAACAAGGGAAAGAGAGATTGAACGTGAGAGGAGAAACGAAGAGGAATATCAAAGCTTGAGGAATTTGCTTGTTTGAATTCAATTCCTCGGTGGAGGTAGGTTATGGTTATGTTACGATATTCGTAGTGAACTCTTAATAGTGAATGTTATGTGTTAATATATTGTAAACCCTGCTATGTGCTTAAATTGTATGCTTGCATGATTACGATTATGAAATTGTGATGAATTAACAAGCATGATGAAGCTATTAAATCCCAAATCTTGAAATAACCCTAATTCGCTTGATAAATTATATAATGAGAATGATGATGCCTTAGTGTAAAAGAAGGCTTGATGAATTAGGGGATCGGGTGCCACGTTCCGGTACCAGGATAGAATGAATATGAGGATCGGAGTGTCACGTTCCGACACCAGGATAGAATATGGATCGGGTGCCACGTTCCGGTACCAGGATAGAATGAATATGAGGATCGGAGTGTCACGTTCCGACACCAGGATAGAATATGAGGATCGGAGTGTCACGTTCCGACACCAGGATAGTATATGGATCGGGTGCCACGTTCCGGTACCAGGATAGTATATGAGGATCGGAGTGCCACGTTCCGGCACCAGGATAGAATTAGAGGAGCGGAGTGTCATGTACCGACACAAGAGGAAGAAAGATAATGAATCTTGAAAGATAATGAATATACTAAAACTAATGAACTAAATTCCCAAATGAGTGTGGTATTGAGGCTTGAGTCCTCATGTGTGAACTCGGTTGTATTCATTGATGAATTAAATATTGCAATTGCTACATGTTGAGTATTGTAGTTGAATTACATTGTTATTGATATATACTGTTCCCTATTTTGAGTTAGCCGATGATATCTACTCAGTACTTGTGGTTGTACTGACCCCCCTACTTTATGTTTTTCTTATTGTTATTTGTGTAATGCAGCAAACGTTCCGTCAACTTCAACTCAACAGTAGATCTAGCCAGCCTTCACTACCTTCGGAAATTCAGGGTGAGCTAACGCGTCTAGCTTTGACTGGGTCTTCTTCTTCAAGTCTTGATGCCTTGAACTTCCGGCATGGACTAGCTTTTATTGTTTTAACTTCTAAGACAGTTTTAGTTTAGCAACTTGAGATAGATGTTCTTGTGATGATGACTTCCAGATTTTGGGGATATTAATAATAGTTTTGAATCGTTTTAATTTTGAGTTTAAGTTTTCCGCACTAATTTCTGTTATTATAAATTGAAATGTTAAAGGTTAGATTGGTTGGTTCGCTCACATAAGAGGGTAAATGTGGGTGCCAGTCGCGTCCCCGATTTGGGTCGTGACAATGCCGGAATTACAAGGCATCAAGACATGAGGAAGAAGATCCAGTCCAAGCTAGAAGCAATAGCTCACCCTGAAATCTGGCGTGATGAAGACTGGCTAGAGTTGAGGACGAGTTATAGACGATGGTACGTTTGCTGCACTCCATAAATAATCAAAGAAAAATAAATACAAGTAGGGGTCAGTACAAAGCACAAGTATTGAGTAGGTATCATCGGCCAACTCAAAATAGAAAGCAATATATATCAAATAATAATATAAAATCAACCAAATACTTAACAGGTGATAACAACAAGTATAAGAATCATTTGCAACAACACCAACCACATCTATGACGACTCAAGCATCCACACCATACTCATTTAGGAATTAGGTTCTTCAATCTGAGTATATTAGCATAATTCAAGATTCATTCTCTTTGTTCTTCTTGTATCGGAACGTGACACTCCAATCCCCTGCAATCCCGGTGTCGGAACGTGACACTCCGATCCTCTACTATCCTGGTGTCGAAACGTGACACCCAATCCTCTACTATCCTAGTGTCGGAACGTGACACTCCGATCCTCTACTATCCTGGTGTCGGAACGTGACACCCGATCCTCTATTATCCTGGTGTCGAAACGTGATACCTGATCCTCTACAATCCTGGTGTCGGAACGTGACACCCGATCCTCTACTATCCTGGTGTCGGAACGTGACATCCGATCCATTACCCTCATTCTTTTAGTTCATCAAGCCTTCTTTTATACTAAGGTATTATCATTAACAGAGTGGATTTTAGGTTTAAGCTTCACAACCTCATGTTTCCAACCCATTAGAATTACATAATCACATCATGCAATGCACACAATTAAGCATTTAGAAGAATTTACAATACTACCCAATACATATCATTCGCTATTAAGAGTTTACTATGAAATAGCATAAACCATAACCTACCTCCACCGAACAATCGTGATCAAGCAAGCTAATCCCCAAAACCTTTGCTTTCCTCTGCGTTCATCCCTTTCTCTCGCTCATTTCTCTCTCCTTTCTTTCTGTTCTTTTTTTTTCTTATTCAAACCATTTTCTTTTACCCTAATTGTCATATAATTAAGTATAAAAGATGATAAAAATAACCCAATATTTATTTCAAGGTTATCTCATTTAACTCCCAAGTAATTGAATTATTAACATTAACCCACTAACTTTATAATTATAAGCATGAATAGTCCAAACCGCCCCTTAAAAACTTTTAACAGAAATTCGACCCAGTCAGGGTTACGCAGCCTGTGACGGTCCGTCATGACTGTGATGGTCCGTACTGCAGGTCCGTCACAAAGTTCAGAGAGTTAATTATGTGGAAGGATTTGTGACGGTCCGCCGTGCCAACGACGGTTCGTCCTGCCATTTCGTCGTGAAGTTGAGAGAGTCGATCTGAGTACCCAAATTTTCAGAATCTAAGTGTTTTGGAACGAGAACCCCTCGACGGTCTGTCGTGCCCATGACGGTCCGTCGTGGGAACCGTCGACCCTGACAGTTACTACCAGAATACACTCTACTACTCAAAACAACTAAACAGGTTGTTACAATGATACCAATTTACCCATCGTTCATCCTCGAACGATCACAAGAAGAAAAACAAGGGCGAAAAGGAGTACCTGAATCAGTAAACAGGTGTGGGTATCTTTCTTGCATATCAGCCTCCTTCTCCCAAGTGGATTCTTCAAACGGCCGATTCTTCCATTTAACCTTGATGGATGCAATCTCCCTTGACCTCAACTTGCGGACATGTCTATCTATAATCGCAACAGGCTCCTCCTCATAAGACAAATTCTCATCAAGCAGAACTGAATCACAATGAATGATGTAGTTTCCATTCCCATGGTATCTTTTCAACATAGACACATGAAATACCGGATGCACTCCTGACAGTCCTGGGGGCAAGGCTAATTCATAAGATACCTCCCCCACGCGCTTCAGAACTTCAAATGGACCAATATACCTCGGACTAAGCTTACCTCGCTTACCAAACCGCATCACCCCTTTTCATGGGCGAAACCTTCAGCAAGACTTGCTCACCCTTTTTAAACTCCAAGTCTCTAACCTTTCGATCTGCATATTCTTTCTGCCTACTTTGAGCCGCTAAAAGCTTTTCTTGAATGCATTTCACTTTATCTAACCATTCCCTCAGAAGGTCAGTACCCCAAGGTCTAACCTCAAATGCATCAAACCAACCAATGGGAGACCTACATCTCCTCCCATACAGTGCATCAAATAGGGCCATACCAATACTTGAGTGATAGCTATTATTGTATGAGAATTCTGCTAAGGGTAGGAAGTTATCCCAATCACCACCAAATTCTATCACACATGCACGAAGCTTATCCTCCAAAACCTGAATCGTTTGCTCAGACTGACCATCGGTCTGAGGATGGAACGCAGTACTAAGGTCCAACCTAGTACCCAACTCAGCATGCAATGTTCTCCAAAACATAGAAGTGAATTGCGTACCTCTATCTAATATGATGAGAGTGGAACCCCATTCAATCGAACAACTTCCGAGATGTAAAGTTTTGCTAACTTCTCTGCATTGTAAGTAACCTTGACCGGAATGAAGTGAGCAGACTTAACCTATCAACAATTACCCAAATGGAGTCATACTTACCCATTGTCTTGGGAAGACCAACCACAAAGTCCATTGCAATTCTCTCCCACTTATATTCAAGAATGGGCATTCTCTGATGTGTCCCTCTAGGCCTCTGGTGTTCATACTTTACCTGCTGACTATTCGGGCATTGAGCAACAAACTCAACAATTTCACGCTTCATTCTACTCCACCAAAAATGTTGCTTTAGGTCACGATACATCTTGGTTGCACCAGGATGTATAGAGTAACTTGAACTATGAGCCTCTGTAAGAATAGAGTGAATCAAATCATCGACGCGGCGTACACATACCCTTCCCTTAATTCTCGAAACATCTTCCTCATCAATTTGTGTTTCTTTAGTCTCTCCTCGCAACACCTTATCTCAGATCCGGATCAGTTTCTCATCAGTAAACTGTTTTCCCTTAATCATGTCAAGAAAGGAAGATCTTGCCTCCACACAGGACAAAAATCCTCCCTTCTCATTTACTTCTAGCCTCATAAAGTCATTAGCCAGAGTCTGAACCTCTCTAGCCAATGGGCGTCTGGAAACCTGTAAGTGAGCTAGGCTTCCCATGCTCCCTGCTTTTGTACTTAACGCATCTGCCACAATGTTAGCTTTTCCTGGGTGATACAAAATAGTGATATCGTAGTCCTTCAGTAGTTCCATCCATCTCCTCTGTCTCAAATTCAAATCTTTCAGAGTAAAGACATACTGAAGGCTACATGATCCGTATAGACTTCACACTTAACCCCATATAGATAATGTCTCCATTGTTTAAAGCAAACACTACCGCAGCCAATTCAAAATCGTGGGTCGGATAATTACGTTCATGCACCTTTCATTGCCTCGAAGCATAAGCAATTACATTCTTCTCTTGCATTAGCACTACACCCAAACCCGAATAGGATGCATCACAATAAACAATGAAATTCTTACCTTCCACTGGCAGGGTAAGAATTGGTGCAGTAGTCAACAAGGTCTTGAGTTTCTGAAAGCTTTCTTCACACTCGTCCGACCATACAAATGGAACACTCTGCTTAGTCAAATTTATCAATTGGGAAGCAACAGAGGAAAATCCCTTGACAAATCGACGGTAGTAGCTAGCTAAACCAACAAAGCTCCTTACCTCTGTAACATTAGTAGGTCTTACCCAACTCTTCACTGCTTCAATCTTAGATGGATCCACCATCACTCTATCCTTAGAAACTACGTGCCCTAAGAAGGACACTGAATCTAGACAAAACTCACACTTCGAGAATTTGGCATAAAACTTTTCCTCCCTCAACATTTCCAATACATAATGCCAATACCTGGTCCGAAAAGCAGTCTTGGGCACATCCGCTACCCGTATTTTCAATTGATGATAACCAGACCTCAAATCGATTTTTGAGAAGGTACAAGCACCTTGTAACTGATCGAACAAATCATCAATGTGAGGAAGGGGATACTTGTTCTTAACAGTTACTTTATTTAGTTACCTGTAGTCTATGCACATCCGAAAACTCCCATCCTTCTTCTTCACAAATAAAACCGGAGCACCCCATGGGGATGCACTTGGTCTAATGAAGACTTTACCTAACAACTCTTGAAGTTGGGCCTTTAACTCCCTTAACTCTGGTGGAGCCATTCTATAAGGGGGTATGGAAATGGGGCGAGTACCCGGCTCTAGATCAATGCAAAAGTCAATATCTCTATCTGGTGGCATACCAGGAAGGTCTTCAGGAAACACATCCAGAAACTCACGGACTATCGAAACCGACTCAATTGAAGGTACTTGGGTAGTATCATCCCTGAGGTGTGCCAAGAAAGCTAAACACCCCTTAATAACCATTCTCTTGGCACGAAGAAAGGAGATGATACGAACTGGAGTGGAAGTGTAGTCACCCTCCTACACTAACGGATCTGTCCCAGGCTTGGCAAACGTTACAGTTTTAGCATTACAATCTAAGATTGCAAAATTTGGAGAAAGCCAAGTCATACCCAGAATTACATCGAAATCAACCATTTCTAAGATAACCAAGTCTACATGAGTATTTCTCCCCACAAAAGTCACCAAACAAGACCTATATACCTTTTCAACTATCACAGACTCAACCACTGGAGTAGAAACACGAATAGGCATGTCAAGCAATTCACAATGTAAATTAAGACCAGTAGCAAATGAGGAAGACACATATGAAAATGTGGAGCCAGGATCAAATAATACAGAAGACATGCAATCACAAACCAAAAGATTACCTGTGATAACAACATCTGATGTCTCCGCTTCAGACCGCCCAGGCAAAGCGCAACCATGGGCCCTATCACCTGTCTGCCCGTTTCCCCTACCATGCTGTGCTGTAGTAGCTCCAGTTTGCCCGTCACCCCGGCCGTTTTGGTGACCACCATTACCTCGGCCACCACGTCCTCCAGAATAGCGGCCTCTTCCATGACCACCTCTACCTCTGACTATTGGGGGTCTGTAACTCTGTTTTGGAAAATACCTCCTAATATGTCCAATCTCCCCACATCCATAACATTCTCTGGATTCAAGTGTAGGTCTCTGTGAGAATAACGAAGTCTGGGGGTAACCTCCGAATTCCGAGGAATGTTGGCTGGTCTGTGATGGACCCCCAGCTATAGCCTGAAGTGAAGATTGAATAGGTCGGGCTGGGTAACCTCCTGAACCCTGCCCTCTGGAGTAAGAACCATTAAACTCCCCTCCCTTACGAAACTTCTTAGATGTCGATGCCATGGTGAAGTCGTCTGGCTTCACCCCCTCCACTTCTATCACAAAATCTACCACCTCCTGAAAGGATTTTGCTGCAGCAGCTACTTGTAAGGCTGAATTCTGCAAATCTGACCTCAACCCTTTCACGAAACGGCGAATCCGCTCTTGTGGACTAAAGCAAAGTTGGGTGGCATACCTGGATAGCTCACGAAACTTAGCCTCATAAGAAGTAACCGACATCCTGCCTTGTTCTAGACTTAGGAACTCATCTCTCCTCCTATCCCTCAAAGTCCGGGGTATATACTTCTCCATAAACAAGCTAGAGAATGATGCCCAAGTCATAGGTGGTGCCTGTGCTGGTTGACACTCAACATACGATCGCCACCACATTTTGGCAATTCCTTGAAATTGATAGGTTATAAACTCAACGCCAAATCGTTCCACTATGCCCATTTTATGTTGTAACTCATGACAATCAACCAGAAAATCGTAGGCATCCTCAGATTCAGCACCCTTGAAGACTGGAGGTTTCAATTTCAAGAACTTACTGAAAAGTTCATGTTGATCACTTGTCATTATAGGCCCTGTAGTCAAACGAGGAAACATGCCTATTTCCAATAAGGCATCCATGCGGGAGGCACAACAGCTGCATGTTGTACTCCCGGAACCTGAGGTGCTGGTGCAGAAAACATTGGAGGTGTCTGGCCTTCATCAGATAACCCGCTAAGATAAGAAAGAACCTGGTTAATCATCTCTGAGGTAGGTTGGGGTGGTAATTCCTCATTCTGCACTTGCTCATTTTCCCCTTCCTCACCCTCTCTTACTACCTCCTCAGTCGGTGGAGGAGTCACCGCCCTAGTACTAGATGGTATAGGTGCTTGTCCTCTTCCTCTAGAGGACGTCCTCCCGCGACCTCTACCACGGCCTCTTGCCACTGCTCCTATTCGAGCTATAGCCCCAGTGGCTGGCTCAGACGCATCTTGTCTTGCCGGTGTTGGTGTTGGCGCAGTTGTTGCTCTAGTTCTAACCATCTGCGAAATAGAATGAAGATGGTCAGATATCAATTTGTATCACGTAGATACCAATTGGATCCAAGTAATAGCACGAAAGAAAGACAGAAAGAATGGAATTTTCCTAAAGTACTATAGCCTCTCAAAGAAAAATAAAGGTGTCCCCCTACCGTTCCTCAAGACACTACTAGACTCGTTCTTGTGTGATGAGACCAACGAACCTAATGCTCTGATACCAAGTTTGTCATGACCCAAAACGGGTCGCGAGTGTCACCCACACTTATCCTACTATGTGAGTGAACCAACCAATCTAAACCCTAACATTTCAACCATAATAAACAGAATATAATGCGGAAGACTTAAAACTCATTAACGAAATCAATTAAATAACTTCTAAAATTTATCAATTACTATCCCCAAAATCTGGAAGTCATCACCACAAGAGCATCTATCCTCAATTTACTAAATCTAAGAGTATCTAAGAAGCTAAAACAAATAAAAAGCTAGTCCATGCCGGAATTTCAAGGCATCAAGACATGAAGAAGAAGATCCAGTCCAAGCTATAAGCAATAGCTCACCCTGAAATCTGGCGTGATGATGACTGGCTAGAGTTGAGGACGAGTTGAAGACGATGGTACGTTTGCTGCACTCCACAAATAATCAAAGAAAAGCAAATACAAGTAGGGGTCAGCACAAAGCACAAGTACTGAGTAGGTATCATCGGCCAACTCAAAATAGAAAGCAATATATATCAAATAATAATATAAAATCAACCAAATACTTAACAGGTGATAGCAACAAGTATAAGAATCATTTGCAACAATACCAACCACATCTATGAGGACTCAAGCATCCACACCATACTCATTTAGGAATTAGGTTCTTCAATCTGAGTATATTAGCATAATTCAAGATTCATTCTCTTTGTTCTTCTTGTGTCGGAACGTGACACTCCGATCCCCTACTATCCTGGTGTCGGAATGTGACACTCCGATCCTCTACTATCCTGGTGTCGGAACGTGACACCCGATCCTCTACTATCCTTGTGTCGGAACGTGACACTCTGATCCTCTACTATCCTGGTGTCGGAACGTGACACCCGATCCTCTACTATCCTGGTGTCGGAACGTGACACCCGATTCTCTACTATCCTGGTGTACGAACGTGACACCCAATCCATTACCCTCATTCTTTTAGTTCATCAAGCCTTCTTTTATACTAAGGCATTATCATTAACAGAGTGGATTTTAGGTTTAAGCTTCACAACCTCATCTTTCCAACCCATTACAAATACATAATCACATCATGCAATGCACACAATTAAGCATTTAGAAGAATTTACAATTCTACCCAATACATATCATTCGTTATTAAGAGTTTACTATGAAATAGCATAAACCATAACCTACCTCCACCGAAGAACCGTGATCAAGCAAGCTATCCCCCAAAACCTTTGCTTTCCTCTGCGTTCTTCCCTTTCTCTCGCTCGTTTTCTCTCCTTTCTTTCTGTTCTTTCTATTTTTCTTATTCAAACCCTTTTTCTTTTACCCTAATTGTCATATAATTAAGTATAAAAGATGATAAAAATAACCCACTATTTATTTCAAGGTTATCTCCTTTAAGCCCCAAGTAATTGAATTATTAACATTAACCCACTAAATTTATAATTATAAGCATGAAATAGTCAAAACCGCCCCTTAAAAACTTTTAACAGAAATCCGACCCAGTCACGGTTACGCAGCCTGTGACGGTCTGTCATGACTGTGACGGTCCGTACTGCAGGTCCGTCACAAAGTTCAGAGAGTTAATTCTGTGGAAGGATTTGTGACGGTCCGTCGTGCCAATGACGGTCCGTCCTGCCATTTCGTCGTGAAGTTCAGAGAGTCGATCTCAGTACCCAAATTTTCAGAATCTAAGTGTTTTGGAATGAGACTCCCTCGACGGTCCGTCGTGCTGATGACGGTCCATCGTGGGATCCGTCGACCCTGACAGCTACTACAAGAATAAACTCTACTGCTCAAAACGACTAAACAGGTCGTTACATTTAAATGTTTATAACTCTTAAATTTTTAATTTTATAACTTTTAATGTTTGAATTTTAAAAGTTCATAACTTTTAATGTTTGAATTTTAAATTTTATATAACTTTAAAAGTTTTAATTGATTTTATTTATTTTTAAAAAAAATCGCGCCAATCTTGGATATCAGTCCGGCACAGTTAGATTTGGCATCTGTTCCCTGGAGTACCGGGACGATTACAACATAAAAATCCCAGAACTACCACTATCGGTCCGGTTCTTGTACGGTTTAAGATGGTGGATCCCCTTTTCGTGTCATTTCTTATAACTACTGTTTCGGCAATTGCGATTCCGGTACCGTCGTCACCGCTACACATTCCTTGTCTCCCTAATTTTGGACTTCTCAATTTGTTTAGAATACACCATGAGCCTAGATAAATCCATGTCATTAAGAGGAATTTAGGTACGACACTCCTTCTCCACCAAGCTAGACACTCTCATAAAAGATTTGATCATCATAGCCCTAGAGGTGGCTACCATGGTTGGGGAATATCTAGAGAGTTGGGTGAATTTTCGGGTTACTCTTGCACACTCATTCCCCCTTGAATAATATTCATGAATTCAACCATCTTCTTCTCCCTCAACTCTAAGGGAAAAAAGTTATCTAGGAAAGCATCCTTGAACACCTCAAATCTACCAGACCATTTCTCTAGGGTCTCTCATCATACCATTGCTCAATCCACACTTGATCCAGATCTTTGAGTTCATAAGAAGCTTGCTCCGCTTTCTCTTTATTAGTCACACTTATAGCATCCACCACTTTCAACACCTCATCTATGAAACCTTGTAGATCTTCATCCACATTAGATACATGAAAAATAGTAGGGTTCATCCTCAAAAAAAGCAGAATTCTAGAAGCGGCAGTACTAGAATAATCTTTTGTCCCCCTCCTTGGTTAGCTTGGGAAACAAAGTGATTATTGGTTACATGAGATTTTGTCGTTATGAGTTTGTTCAAATTCATTAGGGAAACCCTCAACTCTGCATTAGTCATATCCCCTTCTACAATAGGAGCTTGAGGCATAGGGGAAATTTGATAAACTTGAGGCTCTTGAGGTTCCGTAGGCACTAGAGGTTTTTGAAGGGCAATATCCTCATTTTCTCCCTCTAAGACAATTATAGGAACTTGGTCAAAAGGGGAGGGATCATCTCATTAACTACACCCCTCTCTTCCCTTCTAGCGGATGATCTCCACATATTCATGCCATATAAAAACAAAGAGAATAGGTTGATATAGACATCTTATAGAACTTAACTCTAAGGCACGACATAATATAATAAAGAAAGTGAAACTTTTATCATTTTAAAGACTCTCGTCCAAGGATATCTCGCGACTCACACAAAAGAACAACACTTTACTAGACATGGCTTGTGAGACTTCAGACCCTAAACTACTTCCCATAAATTTATTCTACAAGGTTGTAATGGTACACAAGTACCCCCTAGAATATTTGGAGAACCCTTGGATCGTCACAAGCGTGCTAGACCCTTTGGGATGTTATACAAGCCCTTTAACTATCATTCATTACATAAGACATGAAATGTATTGCGGAATTACAAAATTTCACAACATTTAATTTAAAAAGAAATTCTTTCATAAATACTGTAACAAAAATATTAAATGGCTATGCTAAATTATTCTTAATATTCCTAGAACGCCTACGATTAGACCGGGTTCACACAGATTGATCTGCGTAGAACCAGGCCTCTGAACCCTTACAACAGCAAAGCCAACTAACTTGGGGAGCTAATTGAGCAGGGAAATTTTGGGTCCAACCATGTAGAGCTCACGAATACGAAGATTTAATCGGATGAGTCATTAAAAAACTCTAGAGGGTCTAGGGGTGAAATAGTCTTTTTGAAGGATAAGGGTAGTATTCTTAATTACCCTAAATATATAATTAACTATTTAATCAATAAGGTGAAGGAGAATTTTGGGGAGAGAGTTCCAAAAATTGGCCCTTAGATTGAAGTCCTGCTCCACCCTGGTTCGAACCTTGGTGGAAGCAATGAATTAAATTTGTTTTAATTTATGTTGGTAAGTTAATGTAATTAATTAATATTTATTATTATTAGCTTATTTAAAATAAAAGGGATATCAGATTTTTTAAATAATTAACTAAAACTTATTTGACTTAGTCCTAAACTAGACTCCTAAGCCTAAGGTAACTCTCTCATCTCATGCTCATCTATCTCTCACATCTCTATCACTCTAATTCACGTTATCTCTGCCAAATAACGTACAAGAACAGTGGGTAAACCAAAGTTATTCTAACTTAAAGAACACACAACAAAAAATAAAATCAAATGCTAAGAAAAATATGTTAGGCAAAGGGAGGGTTTTTCGTCAAAAGTTTGGTCTTGAAAATAGGTTATGGACATGAGTGTTAGAGAAGATTTGGGCAAAACGTTGAAGTTTTGAACATAATAAAAGGTATGGGTTCTCTTCTCTCTTAGTACCTTTCCTAATAGACCCCTTAAGGTTCAGAATATTCAGTCTGAAATCTAGGGTTGTTCCCCGTTTCATGTCTCTGTCACTAGCTCCCAATGATTCTTAGGTTGGGTATGTTTGCTAGTAGATATCAGGCATGTGTTATGTTTTCGTGATGAATATGTTCATTTTTGGGTGTTTGAAATCGTATGAATGACAACCTATGTATTTTCAAAACTATGTGTATATGTGTGCTAGGATATGACAGTGACTAATGTTATCGTATTGATGCTCCAAAATTGTAATGTTATGGTTGTTATTTGATGTGCATAAACTTTGTATATCGTGATGTTCATGTAAGATGAAATATGTATTATTTGAGTGATAATCTCTTGTCTAAATGAAACTATGAAAAATTCACCCCCAAAAAAAGTTAAATGGTCTAAAAATTACAGTATGAGTTCAAGTGAAAATGTTGAAGAAAGTGAGCAAAATGTGACCAAGTTTCCAGACACTTACAAGTTTGGTTTTCTCTAAACATATATTAATAAATCTGAGAAATAATTGAGTGTAAATTAGGGAAGGTCACTACAATTCGAACCCGCGACCTCACTCATGAGATACACCAAAAACGTGAAAAGAAATGCGGGTTAAGGGGATTCAATCTCGAGTGTATTTGGCTGAAAAATCTAATACAAAATTATTAATGAGAGGAGTGGGATTCGAAACCACAACCTCTTAGTCTGAACGTAAGAAAAACTAAAATAAAATAAATGTGAGGCATAGGAATCGAACACACGACCTCTAGGCAGTAAAGAGTGAAGAGAAAAGAAATGTGAGGCGTGCTAATCGAACCCACGACCTCTAGGAAGTAAAGGAGAATTAAAAGAAACATAAAGTAAGATTGTGGGGGTTTGATGCCATAACCTCATGGTTAACTACAGATGGTAAAATAAAACTGGATTAAAAAAAAATAAAAGGGGATGTGGGAGTTCGAATCCACAACCCCTAAGCCAAGGAAAAGAATTTTCAAAGGATAGAAATAAAAAGGAAATGTTGATGTTGGGGCTCGATCTAGGGTCCCAATGTCATGTCGATCAAAAATAAATTAAAGTAAAAATGTAAAATACTATCCAAGCGATTTGAAAACCGTGTTCCCATGCCGAAATTCTGTATTGATACATAATTTATACGTGAAATAAATATTCAAGAATAATGTTGCCTACTTAGATCAAAATTGAGATCTTGGCATACAAACAAGATGAATAAGTCTTATACCACATAATCTTAGTGAGATATAATCACTTATAAGAACTATGAATGAAGCCTCATGCTTGTGTGTATAGATCCATACGTTTAAAAATAGGTGAAACTAAGATGTATGTAATGAAATGATGTAACCATAGAAAGGTTAAGTAAGAGTGTAAAACACAATTAATGGCCAATTGCATTGGCACATGATGAAATGAACTATGAAATGATTAAATGAACAAAGAAATGATGAAATGAACAAAGAAATGATGACACACTAGAAATGTTGAGTAAGAATGTGAAACACACTAAATGGCCAAGTGCATTGGCATATGATGAAATAAAACATTGATGTAAAAAAAGGTGAGTAATTATGAAAAGCAAATGTGCTAATGTTAATTAATTTGATGACAACATGATATGAGGCTAATGCAAATGATGAGAGCAATCTCAAATGAGCCTAAGTAAATGTTACCCAAAAAGTTCTCTACTATAAGAGTGTAAAGTTAATGAAAGACCAATCTCTATGAACATTCCAATGAAAGTATTTAGATTAACAAACTTAATTATAATGATTAGATGAGAAATAATATAATGAGCTATGATGTCCTCATACTAAAAGCCAGCTTCCATTACGTATGAGTTGAATGTACTGCAACTTTATACTAAGAACCGAAAGACTAGCTATAAGCGGTGATGCTTTCTTTGAGGAAGGACGGAGGTTCACATAACTCTTATGAGATGAGACTGTCAGCCATGCCAGGTATGGGTCTCCTTATACTCCTAGTCTTTGAACCTATATTGCCAATATAGGGATCTAGCGGGTGTAAATTTCCAATGTACCCTAGCATATTTTGGGTCACTTTGGCCTGTGATTCCACCTCTTTTCGGTATGGGGAGACACAAGAATTTATGATGCTCGCATGATCTACATCGGTTTATGTTAAAGTTCCCAATGAATGAATGAGGTCAGCCTCAAATGATGCACATAATGAAATGAACAATACTAAAAATCCCTTAGGTTTAGGGTTTGTCGTTTAGGATATAATATTAAAAATCTACGGTTCAGTGTTTAACATTGGGGTTTTCATATTTTTAACGTAGCTTTTAGGGTTTAGGGTTTGGGTTGGGGTTATTGTTTAGTTTTTTTTTTGAGGTTTAGGGTCTACGGTTTAGGATTTGGGGTTTAATATCTATAGTTTAGTTCTTAATGTTAGAATTTTTGTATTTTGGACTTAGGGTTTAGGGTTTATTATTTAGGGTTAGGTTTAGGAATATTGAGAGGGTTAAGGTTAGGGTTTATTATTTTTTCGGGTTATAAATATTGTTATTAATATTTTAGCCAATTCATCAAACATAATATACAAAGGCCCTTATAAATGGTAGTGATCATCAATTCCACCCAATAATCATAATATACAATGAATCGAAGATAATTCAACATGAATTTATGAAATTAGGGCAACCAACTAACAATTCTAGCATGATTCGTTGATAAATTCAATAAACCTAATCAAACTACATAAGAATTAAATAGAATTAAGACTTAAACAAATCACTCATAAAGTAGTCAAATCTAGGATTACATGAATTAATGGGTTCATAGAGATTTTAGGTTAAAAAAATAAAATTAAAAATAATTCAATCAACATATGATGATTCAAAACATTTAATGCAATAACCCATGGATATATTACAAAAAGGAGAATTCATGTTATTGATCTTCTTTGAAAGTCATTAGAATTGACACCTTGAATAAAGAGATTTAAAGAATGAAGAACCATACCTTAATTTTTAGGAAAAGCCCACAAAATTGATGGACAAAAACTTGGAAAATCAATCATCTTCCTTGGATCATCCAAGTTTCAAAAATGGAGTTGTAGAGAGAGTGAATGGAGAGGTTTTGTTTTGAGTTGAGGGTTTAGATTTGATTGGTTAGTTTAGGGGTATAGAATTTCTCAATAAACGTCAATAAATCATCCCAAAATTACCCAAAAACCCCTACACTCACTAGACAATATAACAAACTCAAATTTGACTTAAAACTACGCGACAAAATCTAGGGGTTTGCTGCACGTTGCGGAGGCATTTTCAAATCTTGTGTCTTTAAAATTTTGGGACAGAATGGTTCGTGGCAGCACCACGTCGCATGGAAAGATTTTTCCCATTGAGTTGCAGCTACGCGATGCACAGCCACTGCCAGATTTTGGCTGGTACGGTAGTTTTGCTGTCCCATGTTTGGATCCTCTTTGGGGACCCTTAGGATAGTTCTCAGGGCGTCGTTCTCGCACATTTATACTCATTACATGTCTGTCTATCTATAGGAACCATTCATACACAATTTTTCCTTCAAATAATCTACCAAAAATCCACTAAAAGCACTACGACACACTAGTTTAACTTCAACTAGTTTCAAGACGTCCTGGACGTTCGACCTACAAGCACTTCAAAAATTGATATACTTCCTATATGATTTATTACTAACTATTAGGACATCAAAACATCAATAAGGAAATGTTAGGCCCTAGTGTCACCTAGGTAATTTTTAGAGGATTTCCCGCAGTTGGACAACATTCGTCCTAGAATGACACTTGCTTCTTTTAAAACACTTTCGTAGGATAAGAAACTCAAGATTATGAGCACATATCCATGACACGGCAAACACAATACACATATTTAGGAGGAACAAAAATTTCACATACTTAAGAGACTCAAAAAACAACAAGAGCATCTACGACTCATCATTCAAAAATACTCACATTCTTCATTTCAATTAGGAGGAACTCTTCTCCATTCATTATCATGCTCATATACATAAATTCTAAACATGTTACAATAATTTTCAATAAAGTACTATAAGTCAATTTTTCCAAAATTAAACAGTGAACTGCCAACTTATAGTAAAACATGTTAAAATTTTCATGAATGCAACTCTTAACCAATTGAGGATGGAGGCATGACAATATGAGAGATAAAGCATATACATTCAATTAACAACATAACTATAACTTCATAAAATGAACAATGTAAGAAATCAATTAAATTCAATTCCAACGATAATCCTTGACACCATGCAACATGCTACTATGACTTTCTTACTCTCGAGCTTGAGTTGAATAGAAGAGAAGACACAATCAATAAAAACTGAACTACTAAACATACTCCCCCACTTATAAGGAACTCATAACAACTAAAGAAGAAGGTATAGCTTACCAACATCATCATCATCATCCGTCTATGATCCTCTATCTCGTAATGCATATGAGTGATTCTTACTTGAAACATCATCACTCTGAGCACTTAGATCAACTTGCTTACCATCCTTTCCTCTAACTTTAATAGTATGAAAATCCCTACTTTATGTCCATCCATACCACAACCAAAGCAATTCCCTGTACCAACTAGACATTTCACATAATAATGCTTCTTTCCACAAGAAGCACAAGTAGGCTTACCATTTTGAGAAAGACTACGCTTCTCATGTTTGACCTTAGGATCTCTAGGTTCATCTTGAATTTGAGCCCTCTTCTTGAATCTAGGTTGGTTTTAAGAACTTTGTCCACTCCTCTTAAAGTTTCTAGAGATACTTCTAAGCTTAGACTCATCTATGGATTGAGCATACACCATGATTCTAGAAAAGTTCATATCATTGTATAGCATGGCCGTACGACACTCTTTTTTCACAAGGTCGACAACAACGGTCACAAAACTACTCATCTTAATCCTAGGGTTAAACACCAAGGATGGAGAATACCTAGACAATATAGTGAAATTCACAGAATACTCATCAATACTTTGAATAGAAGTAGTGCAAAATTAAAACGTTTCACACAAAGTAATAATACCTAAAAATATCTCTTTTATAGAAAAACATAATGAAAGGCTAAGTATCAAAGTTTCCATCTTTGACATACCAATATATTGGGACACGGCCCATACTTCATCATAAAGGAAAATAGAAAAGTCTATCACAATACTTTCAATAAGGAAAAGTAAACGATAAGATGTCCTCGAATCTAGTGAGGACATACCCACTATTTGAATGGACGAACACTAATCCAAGCTTACAATTCGAGACTCCTCTAAAATGCCACCTACACATTGAGAGAAAGGAAAAAGTATGGAATTTTTACAAACACTTGTACCAAGTATATCATAATGCAGAAATTCATGATAGATAGACTTTTATTTAAATATGCTCTTTTTAATTAAAATATAACAGTATAATCATAAGAACAATATTTAACACTTTAGAAAAATATAAGATATCACATAATCATTTTATCAAATATTGAAGAATGTGAAACTGAACTATGTCACTTTACTGTGAACTAAGTTCAACTTCATAGTGACGTTTTTTAGCTTGCAACCATCTCACAAATGTTATCCTAAGTCTCACTTAAGTATATCAAAGAGAGACAGCACATACACCCTCTCTAAGCACACCAAAATGATCCTTAAGACTACCTAAGATAAGATCATTCTCACTTTATTTTTTAAACTCCCTAACTTGAGTTACTCTAAGACTAACCTATGTAAAACATGAAGAGACCACCCATACACCCTTTTAAGGCCTACCTAAGGAATCTTTAAAGCTACTCTAGATAAGTACTTTTTCATTAATATTCATTTCCTAAAGTCATTACGTTCATTAAGTCATCTATAAAATTTCACGACTTATTGAAATTCACATAATAGTCATTAACAAGACCTAGGTCACCCACACACAAACATCATCAAAGACTAATCGTACAATGTCCAGATAACATCCCATTCAACTACCTAATCTTCAAAGTACTTATCCAACACTAGTATGTATCTCTAAAGATGAGAATAGGCAATAACTGACATTGACCGTACTAGCTAAGCATGTAATCAGGAGTTACAAACCTACTCAGATGGACGGTGTTCTACTTGCCAAAGGTAGAACTAGGACACATCCCATGTAGGAACATGGTTCGGGAATATCAAGGTACTCTAGTCTTATTTTCAAGTAGAGATACATTGTATTCTAGTTTCCTTCTTAAGTAGAGCTGCAAATCATAACATATGCAGTCGGTGCTAGCCATTGTTCTCATAAAGTAAGTTCAATAAAAAGGGGCATATGAAAAGGTAACATATCATAGTCATTACCTTGTAATAATGCACCTACCACAGATGGGGTCCCCTAGGGATGCCGCTCAATGTTCTATAAGGATAGCGCATTGTCAACCTTCTTTCTACATAAAAGATTCCACATATTAGTCACGCTTAGAAGGGCACCATCTTAGGTCTACTGATCCTAGAGTTTCATTCAACCTTCATCTTCATATCACAGACAAGACAAAACTTCATAAGCCTACTAAGTCAAGATGTCAATATTCATAATGTACATGCATTAGGTAAGGGACACAAGTATACCAAGACAAGACACACACATATTCACGTATAGCATATCATTCTATAAGCACATAGGCATATCCAACATCATCTATAGGTCATCATATATACTACTATAGACTCATCAATGTAGTCATCATAAGATTCTATAACCAAGTAGGATGAATCATGCATCAACTCTAACTTTACACACACTAAAGGACATAATAATAGTCTAACAGGATCACCTAACATCATCAATATAAGAAAATATACAATCATATTAATCACAAGTTGATATGATCATACATCACATAATTCAACCATACAACTCATCATGATATATCAAGTAGTTGCCAACAAGGTCATGATCTTCATTGTACATAAAGTAATACTGACGAGGCCACATAATTAATAAGAAAAACACATAGCACCACCACCATAAGTGGACCATACAATTCATAACATAATTCAAGACCTACATTATATTAAAAAAAAGAGAATTAGGGTAGCGTACCACCAATGCATTCTCACAACATTGATCCATAGCTAAATCATCCAATTCAATACCAAAAACCCTTACCCATGACGATAATCATCAATTCAATACCAAATTAACATTACTAAATAAATCTAAATCAATTAAATATAGATATATCAATCTAACACAACCTATACATCACTCCATTACAATTCATACATAATTTTGAGCACATAAAAATATAGCCAACTTGAAGAGATTATGGTCTGCACAGGTTCATGAAGATATTAGGTTAAAGTTATGAAGTTAAGATAAATTCAATCCATAAATAATGATTAAAATTTTTATGCAATAACCCATGCCTAGATTACAAAATTGGACAATTTATGTTTGTGATCATCTTTGAAAAATCATTGGAATTGACTCCTTCAAGAAAAATATTTCAAGGATGAATAACCATACCTAAATTTTGATGAAAATCTCACAATATTTATGGAGAGAAAACATGTGAAATTTATCTTATTCCTTGGAGCTTAAAAGCTTCAACAATGAAGACTTCGAGATAGTGAATGGTGAGGTTTTGTTTTTAGTTGAAGCTTTCGCTTTGATTGGTGAGTTTAGGGAATTAAATAGGTCCTATAACCTTCTATAATTTACCCCTAAATTAAAAAAAAAAGACCACAACTCTTATTAGACAAGATAACCAACTCAAATTTGACAAAAAACAATACAATGAAATCTGGGACTTTACTGCGCATCGCGGATGCACTTCCAAATCTTATTTTTAGATAATTCTTGGACAGAATAGTTCGTGACAGGCATGCATTGCAGTTCATGATTAATCCCCACTGCCTGAAAATAGTTGTGCAAGACGCAGCCACTGCCTAAAAATGGCTGGCGCGGCAACTTGGTAGTTCAAGTTTGGGTCCTCCTTAGGGACCCTTTTGATGGTCCCTGGGGCGTCGTTGATAGACGTTTTGACCTTTTAGATATCATGCAACGCATAGGAACTTTTTGTATAGAATTTCACCTTTAAAAAATCCCCCAAAATATCACTACCAAACACTATGATACATTAATTCAACTTCGACTAGTTTCCCAACGTTTTAGACGGTTGACCTTCAAACACATCAAAACATTATATACTGCCTAATAACACTATTATAAACAATTTTATGACTTTAAAACATCATGACACAAGTGTTAGTATCTATTTCTACCTATATCTTTTTGAGGGTGTAAGAATACTCCACAACTTGGAAAACTTTCATCCTCGAATGACACTAGCTACACTTTTGACACTATTAAAAGATGAGAAACTAAAGAATATCAGAACATAACCATACCAAACCATACAAAACATACACATGTAAGAGAGATATCAATTTCACATACTTTAAAAGACTCAAAACACAACAAGATGGTAGGAACTACATCTACAACTCATCATGCAATAAAATTCACATTTTTTTATTTCATATAGGAGGAAATTCCTACTCCATGTATTATCATGCTCATATAAATCAATAAACATCATAACCAATTTTCATGAAAGAACAATTTATCAAATTTTTTTAAATATTTACAGTGAACAATAAATTCTCAACAGTGAATCATGTTCAATTATTCCTTAATGCAACTATTAATAAATTTATGATGAAAGCATGAAAATATGAGAGAATAAATCATATAATCTCAATTTAAAACATAATCATAACTTCATAAAATTCAGAATGCAAGGAATCAATAAAATTCAATTTAAACTAGACTCTGAAACACAATGCAACATGCGACATGCTACTATGACATTCTAAATTTTAAACTTTATTGAATAGAAGATATGATGCAACAAATCACCATTGTAGTACTCACCATACTCCCCTGCTTAAAAGTAACTCATATAACTAAATATACAAAACTATAACTTACCGTAATCATCATCATCATCTAATTTTGTTCCTTTGGATCGGAGCATAGAAGCGATTATTCTTTGGAGCACCACAATCTGGGACATTAGAAAGAACTTGCTTGGCATCTCATCCTCTAGCTGCAATAGTAGGACAATCACGTACCTTGTGATAATCTTTCCCACAACCAAATCACCCACTAGTACCAGCTATACACTTCCCAAATTGTTTCTTCAAAAGAATAAGTAGGTTTAGACACATTGGAACCACCACCACTCTCATAGTTAACCTTAGAAGCACTACAACTATATTGATTTTGACCCCTCTTCTGAAACTTCTATTGAAATTGCTTATTGGTTATTCTCCACTTAGCATCTCTACTTCTTCTCCCAAGTTTATACTCTTCAATGGACTGATCATTCACCATAAGCCTAGGTAGAAACATGTCACCATGGATCATGTATGTACCACACTCTTCCTTCACAATATCAGAAACACATGTCAGAAACCTACTCATCTCATCCCTAGGGTTAGAAACCAGGGATGGAGCATACTTCGACAATAGGATAAACTTTAAGGAATATTCCTCAAAACTCATGCTGTCGTGCCTTAAATTCCTCAATGTTCACCTCCCACTTCTCATGGGGAAGTACCTTTCTATGACTGCTTCCTTAAACTCTTCCCACTCTAAGTCACCCTATTAAACCGATCTACTATCCTTCCTTTGAGTATATCATACTTGTGCAAAATCTTTAATTTTATACGAAGCTAACTCCCCTTTCTCCTTAAAAGTCACTCCTAGGAATGCACTATCTTATACACTTCATTCAAGAAAGCTTGTGGATCTTTTCCCACCTTAGAACAAAAGAAGATAGGAGGATTAATCCTCACAAAGTCCCTTAATCTAGAGGTCATAGTGTTATGCATAGCATTCATCGTAGGCCCAATGTATCTATTCACTTGAGTTTTCATAGCTTGGGCTTTGGTAGGGAGAGACTCTCTGTTCTCCCCATTGGCCATAACCAGGGTAACCACCGAATCCTCATTCTCTAGTTCCACATTATGAACTTGTTCATCTTGGGGAGGAACTTGAAAACCATTAGGAACTTGGATGCCATGAAGAACTTGCTTAATTCCCTCCTTCTTTAATCCTTCTAGCAGCCATCCTTCTAGTGGTCATCGTCCTAAAAAAAGAAGGAAAAAATATAGAAGGACACTAATAACTTTTTACTTTACAAGACAACATAGGAGTAGAAAAGAATGAAAACATTATCTTACTATAACATCTCACCAATATATGTGTCGCTACTCTTAATGTTTGTCAAGACTCTACTACACATGGTTTTTTGTGACTTTTGATCCTATAGACTACTTCATAGACTGATGCTCTGATACCAAGTTTGTCACGACATGAATGTCCCCCCTAGAAGTAAGGGAATTCTCAAACCACAACACGGCATATTCGACCTCTTGGAGGTCTTGTACAAGCCCTTTCATACTGTTCATTGCAAACATGTATGAAAAGTACTACGAAATTAAAACTTTTCATACAAAATAATAATGCTTCAAAATATCTCTTTTAAAGAAAAACATAAGGAAAGTCTAAGTACAAAATTTTCCATCTTAGATATACGATTATATTGGGACACAACACAAACTTCATTATAAAGCAAAATAGCTAAGTCCATAAGAATACGTTCAATAAGTAAATGTTAACATCAATATGTCCTATAATCTATTAAGGACATACCAACTATTTTGTTGAACGAACACTAATCCAAGCTTCCAGTTCGAGACTCCTCTCAAATGCTACCTACACCTTTAGAGACAGACAAAAAGTATGGAATTAGTACAAACACTTGTACTAAGTATGGACATAATGCATATAATCACGATAAATAGACTTTTATGAAAAATATGGTATTTTTGATTAAAATGCCATAGTATAAGCATAAAAAAGTAATTAAAAACCTTAGAAACACATAAGATATCACATAAGCATTTTATTAAATATTGAAGAATGTTATAGTGAACTATGTAACTTTACACTGAACTATGTTCAACTTAACAGTAACCTCATTTAGCTTGCAACCCTGTCACCAAAGGTTATCCTAAGACTCACATAAGTGGGACGAAGAGAGACCACCCATACAACCTCTCTAACAACACCTAAGTGATCCTTAAGACTACCTAAGATAAAATCATTCTCACTTTATTTGTTAAATCCTCTACCAAGAGTTACTCTAAGACTCACATAAGTATGACATGAAGAGACCGTCCATGCACCCTATTTAGTCATACCTATGAAATCCTCAAAGCTACATTAGATGAGTACTTTTTCATTAATACTCCTTTAATAAAAGTATTATGTTCATTAAGTCATTTAGAAAATGTTCATCCCTTATGGACATTCACATAATGGCCTTTAAAAGACCTTGGGCTATCTCACACTAACACCGTCAAATCTTAATTGTGCATTGTCTAGATAGGGTCTCATTCCACTAGCTAAACTTCATACAACTTATCCAACACTAGTATGTATCCCACATGAAGAGAATAGGAAATAATTGACATACACCATACTAGCTAGGCATTGAATCTAGAGTCATAAACCTCCTTCGATGGACACATTTTAATGGTGTAACAATTGGATTTGTAATATATTTTGTTTATTATTTTATGTCAATATTTTGATACTTTTGTCTATGGGTTTAGGGTCAGGCTAAGGGTTAGGGTTAGGGATAGCATATGAAATTTAGTTTTTGTTTGGTTTAAGGATTTGAGGTTTAATATATATTGTTTGATGCTCAATGTTTGGGTGCTTGTATTTTGATATTAGAGGTTAGGGTTCAGGGTTTATGGTTATGATTACAGTTAGGGTTTATTGTATAGTATTTTTAACATTTTAGTGTTTGGGGTTTATGATTTAAGGTTCAATATCTATAATTTAGTTTAATGTTTGTGTTTTTGTATTTTGGTCTTGGGATTTAGCATTTAGTTATTTGGGTTAGGGTAAGGGTTAGATTTTTTTATTTTATTTTTTGATTTTAGGGTTTGGGGCTTAGGATTTGTGGGTAAGTATATATTTTTTAGTTTTCATGTTTGGGTTTTGGTATTTTGCGGTTTAGGGTTAAGGTTAGGGTTTAGTATTTTTTGGGTTAGGGTAAGGGTTAGAGTTTATTTTTTTATTTTATTTTAGGGTTTGGGGCTTAGGATTTGTGGGTAAGTATATATTTTTTAGTTTTAATAATTGGGTTTTGGTATTTTGGGGTTTAGGGTTAAGGTTAGGGTTTAGTATTTTTTAGGTTGTAGGTTTGGGTTTTAATATTTGAGTTCTAAAATATATGATTTAGTTTTACTGTCTGCGTTTTTGTGTTTTAGGTTTGGGATATAGGGTTTACAATTTAGGGTTTGGGTTAGTGTTAAGGTTTTGGTTAAACAATGTGTTTAGGGTTTTCTAAGGTTTTAGGTTTTTGGTTGAGGATTTGAGTATTAAAATCTTTGGTTTAGCTTTTGATTTTTGGGTTTCGGTATTTTGGGATTTGAGTTTAGGGTTTATTGTTTAGGGATAGGAATAGGGTAAAGGTTTTGTGTTTTTTTAGGTTTTACAGTTTGAGGTTTAGTATAGAATCTTTAAACTCTATGCTTTCATGTTTAATATTTGGATTTTCATAGTTTTGGGTTAGGGCTTACGGTTTAGGGTTTGGGTTAGGAGTCGGGTCAAGGTGTAGTATTTTTTATGTTAGGGTTTAGAGTTTAGCATTTGATGTTGATATCTATGGTTTAGTGTTTAATGTTTGGGTTATGTTATTTTGGGCTTGGGGTTTTGGGTTTAGGTTTTAGTGTTGGTGTAGGGTCAAGGTTAATGCTTATCCTTTTTTTAAGGTTCTAGTGTTTGGGGATTAGGATTTGAGGATTAATATATATTATATAGGGTTAAATAATTTGATTTTCGTATTTAGGGTTGGGGTTTAGGTTTTATAATTTAGTGTTAGGGTTAGCGTTAGGTTTAGGGTTTGAGTTTTTTATGTTATAGGGTTTGGGACTTAGTATTATAGGTTTAATATCTATGCTTTAATGTTTGATATTTGGGTCTTGGTATTTATAACTTATAGATTAGTGTTACAGTTAGAGTTAATGTTAGAGTTAGAGTTAGGATTTTTTTTTTAGGTTTTTGGGTTTGAGGTTAAAGATTTGAGTTGTAATATCTATGGTTTATTGTTTAATATTCTAGTTTTTCTCTTTTGGGCTTGGGGTTTAATGCTAGGATTTAGGGTTAGGGTTTAGATTTTTTAAGGTTTTAATTTTTGGGGGTTAGGATTTCTTGTTTAAATCTATGGTTTAGTGTTTAGTTATTGGGTTTGAACATTTTTGTCTGGGGGTTTTAGGTTAGGAATAGTGTTTGGGTTAGAATTTAGGTTTCTTTTAGGTTTTATGGTGTAGGTATTAGGATTTGAGGTCTAATATCTAATGTTTAGTTGTTAATGATTATGTATTGGTATTTTGGGCTTGGGGTTTGGGGTTTAGGATTTAGGATTTAATATCGACTTTAGTATTTAACATTTGGGTTATGATATTTTAGGCTTGGGGTTTAGGGATAAAATTAGAGTCAATGTTATGGTCAGCGTTAGGGTTTAGGTATTTTATCTTTCCGGGTTTGGGCTAAGGATTTGAGTTGTAAGATTTATGGTTTAGTTTTTAATTTTATGGATTTTGTATTTTGGACTTTGTGGTTAGAGTTTGGTGTTAATAGGTTAGGGTTAGGGTTACGGTTTAGGTTTTTATTTTTATTTTTATGGTTTTGAAGTTTAGGATTGTTTGGTTGAAATCTATGGTTTAGTGTTTAAGGTTTGATTTTAGGTATTTTTGGTTAGGGTTAGGGTTAGGGTTAGGGTTTTGAATTTAAGGTCTAGTATCTACTACTTCGTGTTTAATGTTTGGGTTTTGGTAATTAGGTATTAATATTTGCGTTTAGGGTTTAGGGTTATGGTTATGGTTAGGATTAGTGTAAGTGTTAGGGTTTAGGTTTCTTTAGGTTTTAGTGAACAGAGTTTAGGATATAGGGTTTATTATATATGGTTTAGTATTTAATTCGGGCTCTTGTACTTTTTTTTAGGGTTTAGAAATAGGATTAGGGTTAGGGTTTAGGATTTTTTTAGGTTTTAGGGTTTGGAGGTTAACAATATGACTTGTTATATCTATGATTTAGTTTTTACTGTTAGGGTTTTTGTATTTTGGGCTTTGGGTTTAGGGATTAAGGTTTAGGGTTTGTCACGACCCAAATCGGGGACGCGACTGGCACCCACATTTACCCTCCTATGTGAGCGAACCAACCAATCTAACCATTAACATTTTAATACAATATCAACAAAAAGAAATGCGGAAGACTTAAACACATTAATAAAACAATTCAAAACTATTATTATTATCCCCAAAATCTGGAAGTCATCATCACAAGAACATCTATCCTCGATTACTAAACTGAGAATATCTAAAAAAACAAAAACAACTAAAAAGCTAGTCCATGCCGGAAGTTCAAGGTATCAAGACTTGAAGAAGAAGACCCAGTCCAAGCTAAACGCATTAGCTCACCCTGAATTTCCGATGAAGTGAAGACCGGCTAGATCTACTGTTGAGTTGAAGTTGACGGAACGTTTGCTGCATTCCACAAATAACAAAGAAGAGAACATAAAAGTAGGGGGTCAGTACAACCACAAGTACTGAGTAGATATCATCGGCCAACATAAAATAGGGAACAGTATATATCAATAATAATGTAAATCAACTACAATACTCAACATGTAGCAATAACAATATTAATTCATCAATGAATACAACCGAGTTCACACATGAGGACTCAAGCCTCAATACCATACTCATTTGGAAATTAAGTTCATTAGATAAGTATATTCATTATCTTCAAGATTCATTATCTTTCTTCCTCTTTTGTCGGTACGTGACACTCCGCTCCTCTAATTCTATCCTGGTGCCGGAACGTGGCACTCCGATCCTCATATACTATCCTGGTACCGGAACGTGGCACCCGATCCATATACTATCCTGGTGTCGGAACGTGACACTCCGATCCTCATATTCATTCTATCCTGGTACCGGAACGTGGCACCCGATCCATATTCTATCCTGGTGTCGGAACGTGACACTCCGATCCTCATATTCATTCTATCCTGGTACCGGAACGTGGCACCCGATCCATATTCTATCCTGGTGTCGCAACGTGACACTCTGATCCTCGTATCCATTCTATCCTGGTACCGGAACGTGGCACCCGATCCCCTAATTCATCAAGCCTTCTTTTACACTAAGGCATCATCATTCTCATTATATAATTTATCAAGCCTTCTTTCATACTAAGGCATCATCAATCTTATTATATAATATATCAAGCCTTCTTTTATACTAAGGCATCATCATTAACAAGTGAATTAGGGTTCTTTCAAGATTTAGGATTCAATAGCTTCATCATGCTTTGTTACTTCATCACAATTTCATAATCGCACTCATGCAAGCATACATTTTAAGCACATAGCAGGGTTTACAATACTATCAATACATATCATTCGCTATTAAGAGTTCACTACGAATATCGTAAAATAACCATAACCTACCTCCACCGAAGAATTGGAATCAACAAGCAATTTCCCACGCTTTCTTCTTCTCGTTCAATCTCCCTCAATTCGATCAATCTATCCCTCTTTCTCTTTGTTCTTTCTGTTCGTTTTATTCAAACCCTCTTTCCTTTACCCTAATTATCATATAATTAAGAATAAAAGAGGACAATAGAACCCACTAATTAACTTAGGGTTACCTCTTTTAACCCCCAAGTAATTAGACTTATTAATATTAACCCTCAATCTTTATAATTAAGCAAAGAATAGTCCAAAACGACCCTTAAAACGTGTAGAGGAATCCTATTCTGACTGGGATCTGCGCAACCTGTCACGGGACGTCGTGCCTGCGACGGTCCGTCACGATGGTCGTCGCAGCCTCCCAAATTCAGGTGGACTGTGACGTCCTGTCACACCTGTGACGGTCCATCCTGCACCTCCGTCCTGACGGTCAGAAACTCGTTTTTCGGTACCCAATTTCAGAATTCCTAAGTATATTGAAACGGTTCCCCACGACGGTTCGTCGTAGATGTGACGGCACGTCCTGCAAGTCCGTCACAGATTACAGAGAGTCGATTTTAATATCCAAATTGAAGAATTCTAAGTGTCATGGAACGGAACCTCCTCGACGGGCCGTCGTGACCATGACGGTCCGTCGTTACATCCGTCGTCCCAGCCAGTTTTTCCAGAAATAAAATTTGTTGCTCAAAACGACTAAACAGGTCGTTACAATAGATACCAATTTACCCATCGTTCGTCCCCGAACAATCAAAAGAAGAAAAACAATGGCGAAAAGGAGTACCTGAATCTGTAAACAGATGTGGGTATTTTTCTTGCATATCTGCCTCCTTCTCCCAAGTAGCTTCTTCAACCGGTCAATTCTTCCATTGAACCTTGATGGATGCAATTTCTTTCGACCTCAACTTGCGAACCTCTCTATCTAAAATAGCAACTGGTTCCTCCTCATAAGTCAAATTCTCATCAAACAAAACTGAATCCCAACGGATGATGTAGTTTCCATCTCCGTGGTATCTTTTCAACATGGACACGTGAAATACCGGATGCACCCCGGACAGCCCTGGGGGCAAGGCTAATTCGTAAGCCACCTCCCCTATTTGCTTAAGCACTTCAAATGGTCCAATATACCTTGGACTTAACTTACCTCTTTTACCAAACCGCATCACCCCTTTCATGGGTGAAACCTTCAACAAGACTTGTTCACCTTCCATGAACTCCAAGTCTCTAACCTTTCGGTCTGCATACTCCTTTTGTCTACTTTGCGCCGCTAGAAGCTTTTCTTGAATGCACTTCACCTTATCTAACGAATCCCTCAGGAGGTCAGTACCCCAAGGTCTAACCTCAAATGCATCCAACCAACCAATGGGAGATCTACACCTCCTCCCATACAATGCTTCAAATGGAGCCATGTCGATACTCGAGTGATAGCTATTATTGTATGAAAACTCCGCCAAAGGTAAGAAGCTATCCCAATTGCTACAAAATTCTATCACACATGTGCGAAGCATATCCTCCAACACTTGAATCGTTCGCTCAGACTGACCATCGGTCTGAGGATGAAATGCAGTACTAAGGTCCAATCTAGTACCCAATTCAGCATGCACGGTTTTCTAAAACTTAGAAGTAAACTGCATACCTCTATCTGATATGATGGACAGTGGAACCCCATGCAGTCGAACGATTTCTGAGATGTAGATTTTTGCTAACTTCTCTGCATTGTAAGTAACCTTGACCGGAATGAAATGAGCATACTTAGTTAACCTATCAACAATCACCCAAATGGAGTCATACTTACCCATTGTCTTCATAAGACCAACCACAAATTCCATTGCGATTCTCTCCCACTTCCATTCAGGAATGGGCATTCTCTGAAGTGTTCCTCCGGGCCTTTGGTGTTCATACTTTACTTGTTGACAGTTCGGACATTTGGCAATAAAGTCAACAATATCGCGCTTCATTCTACTCCACCAGAAGTGTTGCTTTAGGTCGCGATACATCTTGGTTGCACCCGGATGTATAGAATACCTTGAACTATGAGCCTCTGTCAGAATAGTGTTTATCTGATTATCGACGCGGGGTACACATACCCTTCCCTTTATCCTCAAAACACCTTCCTCATCAATTGTTGCTTCTTTAGCCTCTCCTTGCAACACCTTATCTCGAATCCGGATTAATTTCTCATCATCAAACTGCTTCCCCTTAATCTTGTCAAGAAAAGAAGATCTCGACTCCACACTAGCCAACAATCCTCCCTTCTCATTTATTTCTAACCTCATCAAGTCGTTAGCCAGAGTCTGAACCTCTCTAGCCAATGGGCGTCTAGAAGCTTGCAAGTGAGCTAGACTTCCCATGCTTCCCGCCTTTCTACTCAAAGCATCTGCCACAACATTCGCCTTCCCCAGATGATACAAAATAGTGATGTCGTAGTCCTTCAGTAGTTCCATCCATCTCCTTTGTCTCAAGTTCAAATCTTTCTGGGTAAAGACATACTGTAGACTACGATGATCCGTATAGATTTCACACTTAACCCCATATAAAAAATGCCTCCATTGCTTCAAGGCAAACACTACCGCGGCCAATTCCAAGTCATGAGTTGGATAGTTACGTTCATGCACTTTTAATTGTCTTGAAGCATAAGCAATCACGTTCTTCTCTTGCATTAGCACTGCACCCAAACCCGTATAGGATGCATCACAATAGACAATGAAATTCTTACCTTCCACTGGCAAGGTAAGGATAGGCGCGGTAGTCAACAAAGTCTTGAGTTTCTGAAAGCTTTCTTCGCACTCATCCGACCATACAAATGGAACATTCTGCTTAGTCAAGTTCGTCAATTGGGAAGCAATAGAAGAGAATCCCTTGACAAATCGGCGGTAGTAGCTAGCTAACCAAACAAAACTCCGTATTTCTGACACATTAGTGGGTCTTACCCAATTCTTCACTGTTTCAATCTTCGATGGATCCACCATCACCCCATCTTTAGAAACCACGTGCCCCAAGAAGGACACTGAATCTAGCCAAAACTCACACTTGGAGAATTTCGCATAAAGCTTTTTCTTCCTCAACAACTCTAACACCATTCTCAAATGCTCCTCATGTTCCTTCTTACTTTTAGAGTATACCAATATATCATCTATAAATACGATCACAAAGAGGTCCAAATATGGCTTAAAAATCCCATTCATCAAGCTCATGAAAGCAGCAGGGGCATTCGTAAGACCAAAGGACATCACTACAAATTCATAATGCCCATACCTAGTCCGAAAAGCAGTCTTTGGCACATCCGTTGCGCGTATTTTCAATTGGTGATAACCGGACCTCAAGTCTATTTTTGAGAAGACACAAGCACCTTGTAACTGATCGAACAAGTCATCAATGCGAGGAATGGGGTACTTGTTCTTAATAGTTACTTTGTTCAACTATCGGTAATCTATGCACATTCGAAAGCTCCCATCCTTCTTCTTTACAAACAAAACCGGAGCACCCCAAGGAGATGCACTTGGTCTAATGAAGCCTTTGCTCAACAACTCTTGAAGTTGAGCCTTTAACTCTCTTAATTCGGCGGGAGCCATTCTATACGGGGGTATAGAAATGGGGCGAGTGCCCGGTTCAAGATCGATACAAAAGTCAATATCCCTATCTGGTGGCATACCAGGAAGATCTGCAGGGAACACATCCAAAAACTCACAGACTACCGAAACCGACTCGATCGAGGGTACTTGGGTAGTGTCATCCTTGAGATGTGCCAAGAAAGCTAAACACCCTTTACTAACCATTTTTTTAGCACGAAGAAAGGATATTATGCGCACCGGATTTGAAGTGTAGTCGCCCTCCCATACTAACGGATCTGCCCCAGGCTTGGCTAACGTCACCGTTTTAGCGTTACAATCCAAAATCGCAAAATTTGGAGAAAGCCAAGTCATACCCAGAATTACATCAAAGTCACTTATTTCTAAAATAACCAAGTCTACGTAAGTGTTGCTCCCCACAAAATTCACCAAACAAGACCTATATACCTTTTCAACTATCACAGACTCACCCACCGGAGTAGAAACACGAATAGGCATGTCAAGTAATTCACAATGTAATTTTAGACCATTAGCAAATGAGGAGGATACATAAGAAAATGTGGATCCGGGATCAAATAATACAGATGCCATGCAATCACAAACCGAAAGATTACCTGTGATAACAGCATCAGACGCCTCAGCTTCAGATCTCCCAGGGAAAGCGTAACAATGGGCCCTATCGTTTGTCTGTCCGTTGCCCCTACCATGTTGTGTAGTAGTGGCTCCGTTTTGCCCATCACCTCTACCATTTTGGTGACCACCATTACCTCGACCACCACGTCCTCCAGAAAAGCGGCCTCTACCATGACCACCTCTACTTCTAGCTATTGGGGGTCTGTATCTCTGTTTTGGACAATTTCTCCTAATATGTCCAATCTCCCCACATCCATAGCACTCTCTGGAGTCAGGCATAGGTCTCTCGGAGTAGTGTTGACCGTTCTGAGGTGGACCCCCATCTACAGTCTGTAGTGAAGACTGAATTGGTCGAACTGAGTGATTTCCGGAGCTCTGTCCTCTAGAGTAAGAACCATTAAACTCACCTCCCCTTCGAAACCTTTTTGATGTCGATGTCGTGGTGAAGTCATCTGGTTTCACTCCTTCCACCTCTATCACAAAGTCTACCACCTCTTGGAAGGATGTTGCCGTTGCCGCTACCTGTAAGGCTGAAATCCGCAACTCTGACCTCAACCCCTTCACGAAACGGCGAACCCGTTTCTGTGGACTGAAACAAAGTTGGGTGGCATATCTGGATAGTGCGCGAAATTTAGCCTCATATGCGTTAACTGTCATCCTTCCTTGCTCTAGACTCAAGAACTCATCCCTCTTCCTATCCCTCAAAGTCCGGGGAATATACTTTTCCATGAACAAACTAGAGAATGATTCCCAAGTCATAGGTGGTGCCTCTGTTGGTTGACACTCAACATGTGAACGCCACCACATTTTGGCGTTCCCTTGAAACTGATAGCTCACGAACTCGACACCAAACCTCTCTACTATACCCATCTTGTGTAGTAGCTCATGACAATCAACTAGAAAATCGTAGGCATCCTCTGATTCTGCACCCTTAAAGACTGGAGGTTTCAATTTCAAGAACTTACTGAAAAGTTCATGTTGATCGTTTGTCATTATAGGCCCAGTAGTCAGACGTGGAAATGTGCCTATCTCCAATGTTGCATCCATGCGGGGAGACATAGTATCCGCATGTCGTATCTCTGAAACCGGAGGGGTTGGTGCAGAAACCACTGGGGGTGCCTGACCCCGATCAGATAACCCGCTAAGATAAGCAAGTACTTGGTTGATCATTTCTGGGGTAGGTTGGGGTGGCAATTCCTCATGTTGCACTTGTTCATTCTCCCCTTCCTCACCCTCTCTTATCACATCCTCGGTCGGTGGAGGAGTCACCGCCCTAGTATCAGATGGGCTAGGGGCTCGTCCTCTTCCCCTAGAGGACGTCCTCCCACGACCTCTCCCACGGCCTCTTGCCACTGCTCTTCCTCGAGCTACAGCCCCAGTGGCTGGCTCAGTCGTTTCTTGTCTTTCCGTTGTTTCTGCTGGTGCGGTCGTTGCTCTAGTTCTAACCATCTGCGAAATAGAATGAAGATGGTCAGATACCAATTTGTATCACCTAGATACCAATTGGACTCATGTAGTAGCACGAAAGAAGAATGAAAGAATGGAATTTTTCTAAAGTCTTATAGCCTCTCAAAGAAAAGTAAAGGCGTCCCCCTACCGTTCCTTAAGACTCTACTAGACCTGTTCTTGTGTGATGAGACCAACGAACCTAATGCTCTGATACCAAGTTTGTCACGACCCAAATCGGGGACGCGATTGGCACCCACATTTACCCTCCTATGTGAGCGAACCAACCAATCTAACCTTTAACATTTTAATACAATATCAACAAAAAGAAATGCGGAAGACTTAAACTCATTAATAAAACAATTCAAAACTATTATTATTATCCCCAAAATTTGGAAGTCATCATCACAAGAACATCTATCCTCGATTACTAAACTAAGAATATCTAAGAAAACAAAAACAACTAAAAAGCTAGTCCATGCCGGAAGTTCAAGGCATCAAGACTTGATGAAGAAGACCCAGTCCAAGCTAGACGCATTAGCTCACCCTGAATTTCCGATGAAGTGAAGACTGTCTAGATCTACTGTTGAGTTGAAGTTGACGGAATGTTTGCTGCATTCCACAAATAACAAAGAAGAGAACATAAAAGTAGGGGGTCAGTACAACCACAAGTACTGAGTAGATATCATCGGCCAACTCAAAATAGGGAACAGTATATATCAATAATAATGTAAATCAACTACAATACTCAACATGTAGCAATAACAATATTAATTCATCAATGAATACAACCGAGTTCACACATGAGGACTCATGCCTCAATACCATACTCATTTGGGAATTAAGTTCATTAGATTGAGTATATTCATTATCTTTCAAGATTCATTATCTTTCTTCCTCTCGTGTCGGTACGTGACACTCCGCTCCTCTAATTCTATCCTGGTGCCGGAACGTGGCACTCCGATCCTCATATAATATCCTGGTACTGGAACGTGGCACCCGATCCATATACTATCCTGGTGTCGGAACGTGACACTCCGATCCTCATATTCATTCTATCCTGGTACCGGAACGTGGCACCCGATCCATATTCTATCCTGTTGTCGGAACGTGACACTCCGATCCTCATATTCATTCTATCCTGGTACCGGAACGTGGCACCCGATCCATATTCTATCCTGGTGTCGGAACGTGATACTCCAATCCTCGTATTCATTCTATCCTGGTACCGGAACGTGGCACCCGATCCCCTAATTCATCAAGCCTTCTTTTACACTAAGGCATCATCATTCTCATTATATAATTTATCAAGCCTTCTTTCATACTAAGGCATCATCAATCTTATTATATAATATATCAAGCCTTCTTTTATACTAAGGCATCATCATTAACATGTGAATTAGGGTTCTTTCAAGATTTAGGATTCAATAGCTTCATCATGCTTTGTCACTTCATCACAATTTCATAATCGCAATCATGCAAGCATACAATTTAAGCACATAGCAGGTTTACAATACTATCAATACATATCATTCGCTATTAAGAGTTCACTACGAATATCGTAAAATAACCATAACCTACCTCCACCGAAGAATTGGAATCAACAAGCAATTTCCCACGCTTTCTTCTTCTCGTTCAATCTCCCTCAATTCGATCAATCTATCCCTCTTTCTCTTTGTTCTTTCTGTTCGTTTTATTCAAACCCTCTTTCCTTTACCCTAATTATGATATAATTAAGAATAAAAGAGGACAATAGAACCCACTAATTAACTTAGGGTTACCTCTTTTAACCCCCAAGTAATTAGACTTATTAATATTAACCCTCAATCTTTATAATTAAGCAAAGAATAGTCCAAAACGACCCTTAAAACGTGTAGAGGAATCCTATTCTGACTGGGATCTGCGCAACCTGTGACGGGCCGTCGTGCCTGCGACGGTCCGTCACGATGGTCGTCGCAGCCTCCCAAAATTCAGGTGGACTGTGACGGCCCGTCACACCTGTGACGGTCCGTCCTGCACCTCCGTCCTGACGGTCAGAAACTTGTTTTTCGGTAACCAATTTCAGAATTCCTAAGTATATTGAAACGGTGCCCCACGACGGTTCGTCGTAGATGTGACGGCACGTCCTGCAGGTCCGTCACAGATTACAGAGAGTCGATTTTAATATCCAAATTGAAGAATTCTAAGTGTCATGGAACGGAACCTCCTCGACGGGCTGTCGTGACCACGACGGTCCGTCGTTACATGCGTCGTCCCAGCCAGTTTTTCCAGAAATAAAATCTGTTGCTCAAAACGACTAAACAGGTCGTTACAGGGTTTTGGTTAAGTGTTTAATGTTTTGGGTTTAGTATTTTGGGCTTGGGGTTTTGGTTTTGGTTTAAAGTTAGGGTTAGGGTTAATGTTTGAGTTAGTGTTAGGGTTAGGGTTAGTTTTTTTTGTTAGGGTTTATAGTTAAGTATTTTCTTATGTTTTAGGGTTTGATTTTTATGATTTGAGGTAATATCTATGGTTTAGTATTTAATGTTTGGATTTTTGTATTTTTGATTGGGGTTTTGTAACTCATCTAAAACGATTATGTGAAACTAGAGCCTACGTGTGTCATGAGGTTCTAAAGTCTTTAGATGGATTGTAATGATGTTTATAGTAAGTGTCCAAGAACGTCCATGACATTCGCAAACATTACCTTGAAATATGCTTTTGTTAGTGGTCCTTAACATGTGTACGAGTGAATTTGTAATAGAAAAGTCTAGACGAAACTCCCTAAGGACCAACCAAAGGGTCCTTGAGGAGGACCCAACTTCAAGCAAAAAGCTCTCAAAACCATCCTAACCAGCGAGGGGCAATCGACACCTTGTAGGTCAGTCCACGCCTCATCGTTTGGGGCGTAGTTTGACACTTCGGCTAGTGACCTTAAGCTCCAATTTTGTAAGCCTCTGACACAAATCATAGTCTAGTAGGACAGTCCGTTGGCTGGTCGATGTGGCGCAAATGATGGCTGTCGTTTGAGACCTATGGTTTTCTCCATGGTCTCGGCTGTTACTAGGGCCATTTGGGTCATTCACCTAGCATTCATAAAATTAGTTGGACGACTTCTTAAGGGTATTTTTAGTTTTTTGAGTGGGTTATAGGTCTTAATATCTTATATGAATACATTATTTCAAAATCATAACTCAAAACCCTCAAGAAATCTCTAGAATACACTAAAGCTTTAAGGGAACATGGAGCTTTCGAGGCATCTCAATATTTTCGCACTAGCATCAACTAAGGTATGTATTTCATCCTTGAATCTCTTTTTAGCAAGGACCTAATCTTAGAACTTATTGTTCAAAGACTTTTCAAAAGATGAAAATTTTTAATTGTAATCTAACTATGAATTCCTGCATAAAATGTTTTTAATCAATGTATTATGATTAAATTGATTTTCATTTGACTATTTTAGAATAAAAACTCTATGAACCCATGCAAATCATGAAACCCTAGTTTTTACTATTTTATTGATGATTTGATCATATGTCTATGATATTTAATTCTTGTGTAGCTTAATGTGCGCTATTGAACTATGAAATAATCATGCTAGAAATGTAACTAGGTTTTCTTATTTGGATAAATTCATATTTTATTATCTTTTATTTGTTTTGTATTGTGATTATTGCGTTGAATTGGTTACTATAGCTATTGGTAAGAGCCTGAGAATATTAAGTTGATTGAATTAGCTATGGATTGGAGTTGTGCGGTTCGATTGGTGGTATGTTGACCTAACCTTCTCTATATTGTGTAGTATAGGTCTTGATCTATAATTATGATTGGTATGGTCCACCTAATATTGTGGTGTTTATGTGTTATACTTCTGAATAATGTGGCCTCATCGGCATAACTTCATAAATAGTGAAACAATGTTGCCTCGTCGCCACTACTTTATTAACTATTGCTTTATCATGTTATATCTTGAATATATGATTATTATTAGGTTCTTGATGACATATATGCATATGTAAACTCAAAGCACGACTTGTTCTATTTTATTATATGTGTCTCTAGCAGGCTACAGTGAAGTCGTTATGTGTATTACTTGATGTTGAAGTAGGATGATTCTTGATGGATTATATGATACTTGTGATAAGTTAGATTGATGATATCATCGTAGAGAATAGGGATACATATAGTTGACATTGGTTGTTCCTAGGTGCTTCTTGAATGATATGCTATATGTGATATGATGAAGTATGTGTGTGTATCTTGTTTTGGTAGACTTGTGTCCCCTATTTGATACATGTAAGATGTGAATAAGCATTCTTGACTTAGTATGCTAAAACACCTTGGTCTTGTATGTGTGATTGACATGTGACCTTAAAACATAGTGAAGAAGGTCCTTTATGTGGAACCTTCAACCTACATGAAAGCTTATGATATCCTTGATGTTACAAGTCGTAATGGTATACTTCTTGTACAATGGTGGATTGAGGGTTTGTTTTCATTTCTCTTCTATTCTATTGAAGCTTGAGAGATAGAAAGTCATAGTACCATGTTAAATGTTACATTTTGTTTAAAATTCTTGTTGAAACTTAATTCCATTTATTTCTTGGCTTGTGCACCTCCTGAATTTATAATTATGTTGCATTTTTGAAATATTTTAGCCTGTTTCCTTGTAAACTTGGCAGTCCACTATGAATTTTTCGCAAAAATGACTCAATTGTTCTTTTATTGAAAATTGTTGCAATTTATATAATTGATGCATATGAGCTTAGTAATGTGTGCGAAAGTAGTTCCTCCTATTTGAAATGATTAATATTATGTCTTATTGCATATTGAGTTGTAGATTAGTTTCTATCTTCTTGTTGTGTTGTAAGTCTTTGAGTTATGTGAATTTGGTGTTCCTCCTATATATGATTTTTGTATTGTATTATATGATTATGTGCTGCTAGTCTTGAGTTTCTTAACTATTGAATTTCCTAAAATGAAGCAAGTGTCATTCGAGGACGAATGTTGTCCAAGTGAGGAAGAATGTAACACCTCTAAAATGACATAGGTGAAACTCAATCCTAACACTTGTGTCATAAGGTTCTAAATTATTAATATTCCTTTTAATTATGTTTGTTTAGTGTCTAAAGATTGTTTATATTTGGAGGTCAAACGTCCAAGAACGTTTATGATCTTCGAAAGGTTTGCCTTGAAACGTGCTTGTGTTTCTTAGTGTGTTTAGTCATGTTTTAGGTGTTTTTTTGGTTAAAATTGACGTGAGAGGTCCTTAATATGTGTAAAACTGTATTTGGGTTGGAAAAGTTTGGGGAAAACTCCCCAAGGAAAACAAAATGGTCCTTTAGAAGGGACCAACTTCTAGCAAAAAAGCTGTAAAAACCCGCCGAACCAACGAGGGGTATTCGACGCCCAGTAGGTTAGTAGACGCCGCTTCATTTTGGGCGTAGGTTTACTCTTTCTCTAGGGAGCTTAAGATTCCATTTGGCAAGCCTCTGACCAATACCATTAACCAGCAGGACGGTCCGTTGATCGGTCAAGGAGGTGTCAATAGTTGCAGTCGTTTGAGACCTCAAGTTTTCTGCAGGGTCTTGACAAAGGCTAGGGGAATTTAGGTCATTCACCTAGCATTCCTATTTGTTGGACGACCTCTTCAAGGTAGTTTGGGTATTTTATGTTGTTTTTTATGTCTTCAACACATAGATGAAAAAAATATTCAAAATCAAAACTCAAAACCCCAAAGAACTCTCTACAACACCATTGAAGCTTGAAGAGAGATTTGAGCTGAGAGGATGATTTCTCCTTCAATTCCGTGGCTTAGCATCAATTAAGGTATGTATTTCATCCTTAAATCTCTTTTGTTCAACGAGCCAATCTTCAAAGATGCTTTTCGAAGAATACTCAAAAGATGAACTTCTAAATTTAAATCTAGCTAAGTGTTCTTGCATAAAACATTTTGAATAAATATATTATTATTGAATTGATGTTATGATGATTTTAGACTAAAACCTCAATGAAACCATGCAAATGATGATAGTTTTTACTATTTTATGGATGATTTGATCATGACTCTATACTATATTTAATTACTATGCAGTTTGATTAGGGCTATTGAACTATGAATGAATCATGCTAGAATGGTAGCAAGGATATCCTGATTTGATAAATTCATATTGTGTTATCTTTGATTCATTCTATATTGTGATTATTGGGTTGAATTGGTGACTATGGATATTTATAAGAGTCTTTTAATATTAAGTTTGTTGAATTGTCAATGGATTAGAGTTGTGTTTACGGATTGGTGGTATGTTGACCTAACCTTCTCTATATTGTGTAGTATATTTATTGAACTATGATGATGATTGGTATGGTGAAATTATAGTGGCGGTGTGATTAATGTGTCATTGTTGGCATTACTTTATGAATTGGAAAACAATGTGGCCTCGTCCCAATTGCATTATGATTTATAGATTTCTCATGTTATAACTTGTATATGTGAGTATCGTAAAGGTCTTGATGACTTATATGTATATATGAATTCCAAGCATGATATCTTCTTGTTCATGATATGTGTCTCTAGTAGGCTATATTAAGCATATTATGTGTATTACTTTATGTTGATGTAAGATTATTCTTGACGGATTACTTGACATTTGTTATAAATTAGATTGATTATATCATTGTAATGAATAGGAAGATGTATAGTTGACATTGGTTGTGCATAGGTGCTTCTTAAATGAAATGAGATATGTGATATGTTGAAGTCTGTGTGTTTCTTATTTAGGTAGACTTGTGTCCCTTACTAGATACATGTAAGATGTGAATATGGATTGTTGACTTCGTATGCTAAAGTTCCTTAATCTTATATGTGTGATCGATATGTGACCTTTAAGAAGGTCTTTTATGTGGAACCTTCAATCTAGATGAAAGGTTATGATATCCTTGAAGTTGAAAGCCATAATGGTATCCTTCTCGTGTTAATTGTGCACTTAGGGTTGGTTGGTTGGAACAACATGAAATTATCACATCGGGGAGCACTTCCAAGACGTAATCAGCGTTGTCGTCCTCAGAGGGCACTAAGCTAGACCCTTATCATTGTTCATTACACATCATAGATTAAAAAGTGAGGAAAATTAAAACATTTTATCTACATGTACTTCATTAGGTTTACATTGACGTCTCACTTACACATAACATATGCATAGGGAGTTTACTTACACTCCTCGCATTGAAAGCTTACATAGGCTTCTAATTTTATGTCATATATACAATATACACAATATAGAGTCTAATAGAGATATCTCATATAAACCATTTATGTTAGAATAGAACATTCGGGCATAGCCCTTACACAAATGTATAATTACCACTTATGGTTTACAACAATATATTTAACAATAAGAGTTAAACTAATGTCTTTAGACAATAGCAATTCACATAGGGAGACTAAGAAAAGGCATCATCCTCGAATCTTGAAGAAATACCCACACATGAAGAAATGATCCAAGCCTTCCTTGTAAATTTGTCATGAACACTTCCACGACCGGAACGTAAAATGTTTAGGGAAAAGGAAGAAATAGGGGTTAAACACAACACTAGTAGTAAGTATGGTAACAAATTCAAAGGCAATTTAGAAATCATGCTAAGGGGTACATTTAGTCAATATCATGCCAAGTTACTTGAAAAGACTTATGCACAACCAAGAACACATATAACATAATAATCATATAGTCCTTTTGGACGATGGCATTTTCAACGAAGACCAACATCATCAAGTTTAGTCAAGTCAAAATATGTATAACATATTAGAACCATAGCCAAAGCAACTTCATCATCAACTTATAACATCAAAGCATGTAGAGTTCATAACATTACAAAACACGCAAATTCCTTACTCATAACCCCTTATCAAGCTTAAAGCCCTATAACCCCACCCAACCAAAGGATGATAAATAATTTCTAACTTCACATAACTTAACATCATGCACTACAAGAAAAACACCCTCTAAGCAAGGGAGATCTGCTCATAAAAGTTCAAAATTTTCTCCCAAATAGTCTATTGCGACAAGGAAATGCTGGTCGCCACCCATCCTTATAGACCACTTCGCAAAAGGTCAATTGTTACAGAATCCTTTAAATGGTCCTTAAAATCTTTTACAGAAGATAGCGATGTTGGTCGCAAAACTACTTGTTGAGACAATGTATCTCATCCATAATAGTGGATTTTGCTTTTTAAAACTAGCTATTTTCTGGTTGCAAATTCACTTTAGAACCGAGAAGCTACCTCGTCGTAGATCACTATTTTGGAGACAAGTAGCACCACATCCTAAATTAACTTTGTCTACAAGAATTTGTTTCGTCCTAGATGAACTTTTTTGGAAGACCAATGTTGTTGGTCTCTATTTTAGTGCTCATGTTTCTTACGCTTCTCATTAACAAATTTTTAAAAAAATTATCAGTAAACATTGCTACAAAAAACATCCAGAACAGAAGTCTAATATTAAATTGTAAAATTGGGTCACATCCCATGATGTTAATTTCAATATTTTCTTCACAAAAGAACTTAACTTATAAACATCACAAGCTAGACGATTATATCAAGTCTTGTATAATATCCATAGAAAAATAATAATAATCATTTGCATACTCTTAACTTTCATTTTGACTTGTAACTTCAATCTTAAAAAATTCTGTAATTAAAAAATTGTTGAAAAGACCACAAGAAACTATGCGTATAGAGGCAATTATGAAAGAAACTAGTAGAAGCATGATAGAGGTTTGATATTAGACAATATCAATCTTACAAGGGTATTCCATACAATTATATCTGAAATCTAAAACGTCCTATCAGAACTTCACTATTTAAACTGTCCTATAACAACTTCAAGTCTCAAAATTTCATATTTGAACAAATTTTGTCCTTGATATAAATTTGTTATGGTTTCTTCATAGTCGTAGACTTTCGTATCAGAACTTCAACTAATCTTTTAGCAGTGTATCACAAGTCTAATTTGTCTATAATTTTCCAATTTATAGGTTTTTGGTGTAGAAGGTTGGGAGAGTAAAACATATTGCATTCGATAATGTATCACAAGTCTAAAAGGTCTACAAATTTGACTCACAATTATTGCATTAAATCCTAGAGAACTATTTATTGCATTCGCAAGAGCTCTAATAAAAATATACATTGAATTAGACTTTGGAAGCTACACCTTGAAATATTCCTTAAAAGAGATCTCATAACAGTATACACAAAACATTTCAACAACATTAAGACTAAAATTTTCTCTATTCTCATAACGGAAATACACTTACAAATGAAAAACTGCAGACAAACAAAGAGAAAGAACACACACTCCAAATTCTTTTGTTTATCTAATTTAAGAATGTAAACAGGACTTTGGATTTTTGTGGACTTAAACTAGATAGGAATAATTTATCAAAAATGTCTTATAATCTTGTAATATTAAAAATACCACGGGAAAAATTGTAACTAAATAGTTGTAAGTATAAATTGTGCTAACCATTATTTTTATCTATTAATTCAAATTTTACTTTTGTCTTATGTTTTTCCCATCCTTGTAATGGATTTTCACTGTATAATTGTTCTAGTTGTTCATTAATTATTTTAACTTTGTCTATTGTAAATATAATTATTTCTAGTTGTGATATTTGTTTCTTATTTATATTTTCCATTTCTTGGTTTATTTTTTCACTTCCTTTTATCCATTCCATAGGTTTTCGTTGTTTATTATTTACTCTTTTTGCTCCTATTTTGTTTCCGCATGGTGTGGTAAACCACCAATGTGTCTTTGTTATTATATGTGGATAAAATCTATCTATAAATGGCATTCCTAATAACATATCTTTTGTGGTAAATTCAAAATTATACATTTCTTCTATTGTTAGTATCTTATCACATATTTGTATTTTTGTATTTTTTGCTTTATATTTAATCATACATCCTTCATTATTAAATCCTGTTACTACCATAGGTGTTTTTAGTTTTTCCCATTTATCTTCTGGTAAGCAATTATATTTACATATATTCGCTTCTACTCATGTATCTATCATAGGGGTATAATATCTTTTGTGATATCCTTCTACAATAATTTTTGCAAGTACAAATATTTTCATTAATCATTTTGTTCTTTTTATAATTATTTTCTTATTTTGACAGGTTATTGTTAATTGTTCATTTTCTATGTTGTACGGTTTAACTTTTTCTAACCATTTTATTCCTAATGTAATATTATGGTTTCCTTGGTATATTTTAAATGGTATTACTAAGGGTATTCCTCCTATAATTATTTTTTTTCCGTTGTTTCTTCATTTGTGCTTACTATCTCACTAGGTAATTCAGGGCATGTATGTCCTGTGTTTATAATTTCTTCTTCTAATACTAACTCTCTTGTTATATAATTTTCTTCTTTACCAATGTTGGGGGGTGGAAGCGGATTTGTAAAGAAAGAGAAAATATTGTAGAGAGGAGAAGATGATGGAAGATTGATGATTTTATTTATGAGGGGAAACCCTCTATTTATATACAACAATCTTACCCCTTTGGCAAAAAATGGCCGACACCTACTTTACACTTGGCCTTTTTACATTTGGCCGACACTAAAAACAAAAAACTTAGTGGCCTATCATTAATATTGGCCGACACACTTACTATTTACTTTACGACTTTTATAATTGGCTTTTTACAGCCGACACAACACGACAAAAATAAAAGACTATTACTTTGTACATATGGCTGATATTCAGCCGACACAAAAAACAAAACAAAATATTTCACTCTTTTTTTTTTTTTTTTTTTATTATTTTTTTTATTTTTTTTAATTTTATTCTAAAAGTACCTCAGGGATTATGTCATCCTCTTGGTTACATTTTGAACAAATATGGTCTGGGTATTTTTGCCCAACTAGGTTGCAATATCTTGTCATCAGTTCTTCGGATATGAATCCTTGCTTTATTGCTCTAGTTTTTGGCGTAGCTTCTGGTTTTAACAGGACAAAATCCATTTTTGGACTTCTTCCATATCTGCTTGTTTTATTTCTTTCGAATTGGCATATATCGTTAACTGATCTCTCAAATAGTAGCTCCATATGACGTTGCTTTGTAGATAGTTATTTGCTAGCTCTTGTATAATAGTTGATAAGCCAATTATCCTTTTATTGGCATAGAAACTGGGTATCTCAACTCTTGTTATCTCTAGCTGTTGGCCTATATCTTCTGGGATTATCATTTCCCGTGTTAGCCCAATTTTGACTATCTGGATCATTGGCTTTATTTCATCATAGAGTATCTCCGCTGGTGCTGTGTAGAATCTTATGAAAAATAAGTTTCATTTTGTTATCTTTTTATATATTAAAAATGCTTTGTGGACCTCTGGGATTCCACTTATTTCTTCACATGTATATGTATTGATTGTATTTAATAATCCATAGTTATAACAAGTTTTAACTACGTTTGGATTAGTTTTTGGTTGTGCAATTAACTTGTTATAACCTTGTAGTTTTTGGGTTAGGTAGTCTTGGGTTTTTTCTAATGTCGTAGTAGCTTTGGGTTTTTGGTCCAAAAAGTTTTGTATCTTGTATAGGTTTTAAATATATGTTCGGGATATATGGTTATATGTTTTCTTATCTTTATGCAGACTAGCTGCATACGTAGATGTTTGTGGTGTTGAAACATCTATTATCTTTACCTTTGGAGTAAATGGTTTGGAAAATACGCTATTTAGGTTTATGTTTTTTGGTGTAGGTTTCTCCATAGCTCCTTTGCTTGTACCTGCAACATCAGTAATGTCATGGGTTTTAAGGAGTTTCCCAACGTCTCCTTTTAGTTCTGGCAGTTTTTCGTCTGCCGAACGATGTACTTCAACATTTTTACAGTCATGCTGCTGACTATTAGCTTTCAGATTTTGCACATCTGTATCTATTTTTTCCACTTTCTGACATAGCTTTGGAATCATTGCCAATAGATCTTTCATTGTATCTCTTTCTTGAGAGGTAGTTTGCAATAAGGTTTTCATCAGTTTTAATAATCTCAATTGTAAATGTAAAATTTAATATATTTAATATCAATCTTCTTATTTCTTTTGTTGTAACTGAATCATCTATCTTTTTGGTTATCCACCACTTTACCTGTGTGTTATCTGTTCTTACAATAAATTTATTGTAAACTATATATGGTTCAAATGCTAACAAACTTTTATATAATGCAAATAATTCATTTCTATTTATTTCTCATTTTGCTTGTGCTTCAGTATATGATCCTGAGCAATACCTGCAATGGTGTGCAATCTTTTCTTTGTTATATTTATATTTTAGTACTCCTCCATAACTGTGGTCACTTGAATCTGTTTCAATTATATATGTAAATGTTTTACTTTCATCAGGAAAATATAATTTTTGTAATTTTTTGCAAAATTTTTTGATATTTTTTTATGTGTTCTTTGTCTTTGTTGTCAAAATGATATTCAACATCTTTTTTGAGTTTTTGTATAGTGGTTTTAAATGTTCTGCTAGTTTTGGTATGTATTCTCTTACTTGGTTTACTAATCCTAAGAATGATTGTAATTTCTTTTTTGTATCTATATATTCATCAATACTAATTATTTTTTGTACTATATGAGTTTGCACTTTTTTCCATTTTTATCTATTTGTATTCCTAGAAATTCTATCTGTGGTTTCATAATTTCTGCTTTACTTCTACTTAAACTTATACCTGAATTTTTAATTATATGTATAATTTTTCTAATAATCTTATATATTCATCTTGTGTTTTAGAATATAGTAATATATCATCTATATATACAACACAATTTTCTAACTCGTTAAAACAGTTATCCATAAAATGTTGGTATCTACCTGGTGCATTTTTATATCCAAATGGTAATACATTCCATTCATAGAATCCTTGCGGTACTGTGAATGTTGTTAATTGTTTAGATTCTTCTTCTAGTTTTAGATGGTAAAATCCTGATTTACAGTCAAATTTGCTAAAATTGTTGTATCCTTGTATTTGTCTTATTTTAAGTATTTTATTAGGTATTGGATAGTTATATGTTTTAGTTTTGGCATTTAAATTTCTGTAGTCTATGACCATTCTACTATTGCCTCTTTTTTGTTCACTATGTTTTATAACTATAAATGCTGGACTTGTATGTTTACAATTGCTTTCTTGTATGTAATTATTTTCTAATAGTTCATCTATATGTATTTTAAATTCTTTTAAATCATCAAAGTTATATTTTAATGGTTTCTGTGTTATTATACTATTTTTATCTATTATTTCTATTTTAACTTATGTCTTATGTTTTTCTCATCATTGTAATGGATTTTCACTATATAATTGTTCTACTTGTTCATTAATTATTTTAACTTTGTCTATTGTAAATATAATTATTTCTAATTGTAATATTTGTTTCTTATTTATATTTTCCATTTCTTGGTTTATTTTTTCACTTCCTTTTATCCATTCCATAGGTTTTCGTTGTTTATTGTTTACTCTTTTTGCTCCTATTTTGTTTCCGCATGGTGTAGTAAACCACCAATGTGTCTTTGTTATTATATGTGGATAAAATCTATCTAAAAATGGCATTCCTAATAACATATCTTTTGTGGTAAATTCAAAATTATACATTTTTTCTATTGTTAGTATCTTATCCCATATTTGTATTTTTATATTTTTTGCTTTATATTTAATCATACTTCCTTCATTATTAAATCCTGTTACTACCATAGGTGTTTTTAGTTTTTCCCATTTATCTTCTGGTAAGCAATTATATTTACATATATTCGCATCTGCTCCTGTATCTATCATAGGGGTATAATATCTGTATTGATATCGTTCTACAATAATTTTTGCAAATATAAATATTTTCATTAATCATTTTGTTCTTTTTATAATTATTTTCTTATTTTGACAGGTTATTGTTAATTGTTCATTTTCTATGTTGTACGGTTTAACTTTTTCTAACCATTTTATTCCTAATGTAATATTATGGTTTCCTTGGTATATTTTAAATGGTATTACTAAGGTTATTCCTCCTATAATTATTTCTTTTTCCGTTGTTTCTTCATTTGTGCTTACTATCTCACTAGGTAATCCAGGGCATGTATGTCCTGTTTTTATAATTTCTTCTTCTAATACTGTCACGACCCAAAAACCGAACCGCGACTGACACCCACATTTACCCTCCCATGTGAGCGAACCAACCAATCTAAACCTTAACATTTCAACATATATCAACAGAAAGTAATGCGGAAGACTTAACTCATTAATAACATCAAATCAATAACTATTATTATTCCAAAAATCTGGAAGTCATCACCACAAGAACATCTATGATCAAATTACTATCTAAGAGTATTCTAAAAAGCTAAAAATACATAAGAAGCTAGTCCATGCCGGAAGTTCAAGGCATCAAGACTTGAAAAAGAAGATCCAGTCCAAGCTAGAAGCATTAGATCACCCTGAATTTCCGATGTAGTAAAGACTGGCTTGAATTACTGTTGGGTCGAAGACGACGACACGTTTGCTGCACGCCACAAATACAAAGAAGAAAACATAAAAGTAGGGGTCAGTACAAAGCACGGGTACTGAGTAGATATCATCGGCCAACTCGAAATAGAAAACCATATATATCAGTTAATATCATAATTCAACTATAATACTCAACATGTAGCAACAACAAGTACTAAAATCATCAATAAGTACTAACAAGTTCATCCGTGAGGACTCAAGCCTCAATATCATACTCATTTGGAAATTAGGTTCATTAGATTGAGTATATTAACATATTTCAAGATTCATTATCTTTATTCCCCTCGTGTCAGTACGTGACACTCCGCTCCATATACTATCCTGGTGTCGGAACGTGACACTCCGATCCTCATTCTATCCTGGTACCGGAACGTGGCACCCGATCCATATACTATCCTGGTGTCGGAACGTGACACTCCGATCCTCATTCTATCCTGATACCGGAACGTGGCACCCGATCCATATACTATCCTGGTGTCTGAACGTGACACTCCGATCCTAATTCTATCCTGGTACCGGAACGTGGCACCCGATCCTCTATCTCTATCCTGGTACCGGAACGTGGCACCCGATCCCCTAATCTCTCCACTTTCGTTCATCAAGCCTTCTTTTATACCAAGGCATCATCATTAACAAAGTAGATTAGGGTTTCTTTTCAAGATTTGGGATTCAATAGTTTCATCATGCTTATTTATTCACAATTTTATAATCATATTCATGCAAGCATACAATTAAGCATATAGAAGGGTTTACAATACTACTGACACATATCATTCGCTATTAAGAGTTTTACGAATAGTGTGAAAACCATAACCTACCTCCACCGAAGACTAGTGATCAAGCAAGAATTCCCAAGCTTTGTTCTTCTTCTTCCTCGTTCGACTCTCTCTCTCTCTTTCTCTTTCTATTTTCTTATTCAAACCCTCTTTCTTTAACCCAATTAGTATATAATTAAGTTTGAAAGATGGCATTAATAACCCACTAATTAACTTAAGGTTACCTCTTTTAACCCCCAAGTAATTAAACTTATTAATATAAATTCTAACTTGATAATTAAAGAAGGAATAGTCCAAAACGTCCCTTAAAACGTGTAAAGAAATCCGACTCCAACTGGATTACGCACCCTGTGACGGGCCGTCGTGCCTGCGACGGTCCGTCCTACAGGTCGTCGTCAAGTTCAGAGACCCAAATTTCCACCAAGGGTCTGTGACGGTCCGTCACACCTGTGACGGTCCGTCCTGCAAGTCCGTTACGAAGTTCAGAGAGTCGATTTTCAGTACCCAATTTCAGAATTTCTAAGTATATTGAAACGAGACCTTGCGACGGTCCGTCGTGCCTGTGACGGTCCGTCGTGGGTTCCATCGTTTCAGCCAATTTTCCAGAAATAAAATCTGCTGCTCAAAACGACTAAACAGGTCGTTACAAATACTAACACTCTTGTTATATAATTTTTCTTCTTGTCCTGTATTTAATAAGATTTTATATTTTCTTTGGTCTACTATTTCTGTTATGAAATAATGATATGGTGTTATTTCTTCCTTATCTAATAAGTTTTGTGGGATTTCATAGTTCCTTTTAGATATACTCATTCTTGATCAGGTAGCTCTTGTTAACGTATTTGGTACGCTTGAAGTGCTTAATCTTTCTTTTACAATTTCTAAATCTTCTTCTATGTCAATTTATTTATAGCTATAGTCATTATTGCCTATTACAGTAATTATTTTTTCAAAAGGATTTTCTATTTTTTTTATCAATTTTATTTCTTGATGTTATTTTATGCTTTGTTGTTTATATATATAGGTTTTTACATTTTGCTGTAAATACTTTGCTACCTGGTGCTAGTTCTATTCCAGACATTTTCCAATATAGAACTACTGATTTATCTATATTCTTATCTGTTAATGGTACTGTATAATTAGCACTTATTATAAATTTTAATTTTTGATATATTAAGTTTCCTTTTACTGCACTAATTACACTTTTTTCTATAGGGTGTATAATTCTGTCATCTGCTAAATATATTTCAATAGGTGTATCTATTCCTTCTCTAAAACAAGCTTTTTATTAGTATTTCTGTTCCTCCTAAATGTACATATTTTATTGGTGTTTTAGCTTTTATATCTTGTATTTCTTTGTTTATTGTTCGTTCATTTAGTACGGGTATATATGCTTTCCCTCTTGTATATTTGCAATCTATGATATGTTCTTTCTGACTAACTACATAGTATTCTTCTTTTTGTCTCTTAAACCAATTTCTTAATGTAGGTATTTCAAGTACTTTTTCAACACTTAAATCTAATTCTTTTCCCTTTATTTGTTCAAATATTGTATTATCAAATATAAATTTTTGTTCTGATAATTCTTCATTTTTATAATCTTCTTTGGATATTATTTTTATTTCACCTTCAGACATTATATTTCTTCACCTATTTCATCATCTTAATTTTCTTCTCCATTTTCAATTTCTATATCTGATACTTCATATATGCTGTCATTATCACTTAATTCATAGTCTATATATTCTATTTGCATATATTTTTCATTGTCTATGATTAATTCTTCTATTTGTTATCTTTTTGGATATTTTGGCAATTTACAATTCTTAGCTATGTGTCCTATCTTTCCGCAATTGTAACAAGTACATTGGGATATTTTTCTCTTTGGTTTATATTGTCTTTTTACTTTATAATTTTTTATATAATACCTTCGTCTTGGTTGTTTATATTTATACTTAGTTTTAATTTTTCTATAATTTTTATATCTTTTGGATTTTTGTTTTTTATTTGTACATCAAAATTGTGGTGCCATTTTATTTTTGCAACATGCTAAATTTTATTTAGTACCTTTTCCATTTTTAATTATTCTTTTTGGTTCTCACATAATTGTGTAAACCATTGAGATAGAAATTTTATTCTAGCTCCTAAAGTATCTACCATTCCTTCATTATTCCAATCCTTTATTATTTTTGTACTAAATGGTTCTGGTAATTTTGTAAAATATTGTTTTCTTATTTCTTTTCTTTTTCTTTCGTCTAAAATTGTATTTAGATTTGTAATAATATTCTTTTAATGCACAAGTAATATTCTTCTATATAACACATTTTACATATAGCTACTCTTGTCATAGTTGTCTATTTAGTATTTTTTTATTTTTTCTCTATTGTGTTCTCTTATATCCGTGGTCATACCTCAAAATTCTGTCACGACCCAAATCGGGGACGCGACTGGCACCCACATCTACCCTCCTATGTGAGCGAACCAACCAATGCGAGAAGAGTATACTTGTTCTTAATAGTTACCTTGTTCAACTACCGGTAGTCTGTGCACATGCGAAAACTCCCATCCTTCTTCTTCACATACAAAACCGGAGCACCCCAAGGAGATGCACTTGGTCTAATGAAGCCTTTGCTCAACAACTCTTGAAGTTGAGCCTTTAACTCTCTTAATTCGGCGGGAGCCATTCTATACGGGGGTATAGAAATGGGGCGAGTACCCGGTTCAAGGTCGATACAGAAGTCAATATCCCTATCTGGTGACATACTAGGAAGATCTGTAGGGAACCATCCAAAAACTCACAGACTACCGAAACCGACCAATCGAAGGTACTTGGGGTAGGTCATCCTTGAGATGTGCCCAAGAATCTAAACACCCTTTACTAACCATTTTCTTAGAACGAAGAAAGATATATACGCACCGGATTGGAAGTGTAGTCACCCTCCCACACTAACGGATCTGTCCCAGGCTTGGCTAACGTCACCGTTTTAGCATTTACAATCCAAGATCGCAAAATGCGGAAGAAGCCAAGTCATACCCAGAATTACATCAAAATCAACCATTTCTAAGATAACCAAATCTACATAAGTGTTGCTCCCCACAAAGTTCACCAAACAAGACCTATATACCTTTTTCACTACCACACGACTCACCCCCGGAGTACAAACACACGAATAGGCGTGTCAAGTAATTCACAATGTAATTTAGACCATTAGCAAATGATGAAGATACATATGAAAACGTGGAGCCAGGGTTGAACTAATACAGATCCATGCAATCACAAACCAAAAGATTACCTGTGATAACAGCATCAGACGCCTTCGCTTCAGATCTCCCAGGGAAAGCGTAACAATGGGCCCTATCACCAGTCTGTCCGTTGCCCCTACCATGTTGTGTCGTAGTGGCCTCCAATTTGCCCATCACCTCTGCCGTTGTGGTGACCACCATTACCTCAACCACCACGTCCTCTAGAAAAGCGGCCTCTACCCTGACCACCTCTACCTCTAGCTATTGGGGGTCCTGTACTCTTTTTTGGACAATTCCTCCTAACATGTCCAATCTCCCCACATCCATAACACTCTCTGGAGTCAGGCGAGGTCTCTCGGAGTAGTGTTTGACCGTTCTGAGGTGGACCCCGAACTACAGTCTGTAGTGAAGACTGAATTGGTCGACTTGAGTACCCTCCGGGCTCTGTCCTCTAGAGTAGAACCATTAAACTCACCTCCCCTTCGAAACCTTTTTGATGTCGATGTCGTGGTGAATCATCTGGCTTCACTCGTTCCACTTCTATCACAAAGTCTAACCACCTCTTGGAAGGATGTTTGCCATAGCCGCTACCTGTAAGGTTGAAATCCGCAATTCTGACCTCAACCCCTTCACAAAATGGCGAATCTGCTCTTGTGGACTGAAACAAAGTTGGGTGGCATACCTTGATAAAGCACGAAACTTAGAAGATCCGGAAGTTCAAGGCATCAAGACTTGAAGAAGAAGATCCAGTCTAAGCTAGACGCATTAGCTCACCCTGAATTTCCGAAGGTAGTGAATACTGGCTAGATCTACTGTTGAGTTGAAGTTGACGGATTGTTTGCTGCATTACACAAATAACAAAGAAGAAAACATAAAAGTAGGGGGGTCAGTACAAACACAAGTACTTAGTATATCATCGGCCAACTAAAATAGAAGATAATATATATCAAGTATATTGTAAATCAACTATAAACTCAAATGTAGCAACAACAAGTACTATAATCATCAACAAGTACCATCAAGTTCATACATGAGGGCTCAAGCCTCAATACCATACTCTTTGGGAATTATTTATTAGATTGAGTATATTTAGCATCTTTCAAGATTCATTATCTTTCTTCCTCTTGTGTCGGTACGTGACACTCCGATCCCGTAATTCTATGTGTCGGTACGTGACACTCCGATCCCCTATATGTGCGGAACGTGACACTCCGATCCCTACATGTGTCGGTACGTGACACTCCGATCCCCTATATGTGTCGGAACGTGACACTCTGATCCCCTACATGTGTCGGTACGTGACACTCCGATCCCCCTATATGTGTCAGAACGTGACACTCCGATCCCCTACATGTGTCGGTACGTGACACTCCGATCCCCTAATTCTACGTGTCGGTTCGTGACACCCGTCCCACTAATACTATGTGTCGGAACGTGACACTCCGATCCACTAATACTATGTGTCGGAACGTGACACTCCGATCCACTAATACTATGTGTCGGAACGTGACACTCCGATCCACTAATACTATGTGTCGGAACGTGACACTCCGATCCACTAACCTCATTCTATCCGTTCATCAAGCCTTCTCTATACCAAGGCAAATCAATCCCATTACTTTAATTCGTCAAGCCTTCTAATACCAAGGCATCATCATTAATAACATAGAATAAAGTTTCTTTCAAGATTTGGGATTCAATGGTTTTCATCATGCTTGTTTTATCAAAATCACATAATCATATTCATGCAAGCATACTATTAAGCATATAGACAGGTTTACAATACTACCAATACATATCATGCGCTATTAAGAGTATACTACGAATAGCATGAAAACCATAACCTACCTCCACCGAAGAATTGAATTCAAACAAGCAAATCCCTCAAGCTTTGATATTCCTCTTCGTTTCTCCTCTCTCGTTCAATCTCTCTTTCTCTTTGTTCTTTCTGTTTTCTTTATTCAAACCCTCTTTCTTTTACCCTAATTAACATATAATTAAGTGTAAAAGATGGCAATAATACCCCACTAATTAACCCAAAGTTACCTCTTTTATCCCTCAAGAATTTGAGTTATATATATAAACCCACGAAATCTATAATGAAGGAAAGAATAGTCCAAAACGTCCCTTAAAACGTGTGAAGAAATCCGATTCTGCCTGGGATTTGCACAACCTGTGACGGCCCGTCCTGCCTGCGACGGTCCGTCACGCAGGTCGTCCCAGCCTCTTGAAACTCAAGTGGACTCTGACGGTCCGTCACACCTGTGACGGTCCGTCCTGCACTTCCGTCATGACGATCAGAGACTCGTTCCCTGTACCAAATTCTCAAAAGTTGAAGTGTTTTGCAACTGGAGCTCATGACGGTACATCGTAGCTATGACAGTCCGTCCTGCAGGTCCGTCACAGATTACAGAGTGTCGATTTTCAGTACCCAATTTCAGAATTCCTAAGTATATTGAAACGAGACCCTGCGACGGTCCGTCGTGCCTGTGACGGTCCGTCGTGGGGTCTGTTGCCTCAGCCAATTTTCCAGAAATAAAATATGCTGCTCAAAACGACTAAACAGGTCGTTACAAATTCACTTCTTATTGCTGATTCATATTTGTCTAGTATATATATATTTTTTGCTGATGAGGATCCATCCATTTTCTTATCATTCCTAAGTATTTCTAAACATTCTGAGGGTAGATTTTCTATCCATAATTTTGTTGTTCGTACGAATGTTCTTTCTATCCATATCACGAATCTTCGGTGGAGGTAGGTTATGGTTTTGATACTATTCGTAGTTAACTCTTAATAGCGAATGATATGTATTGGTAGTATTGTAAAACCTTCTATATGCTTAATTGTATGCTTGCATGAATGTGATTATATAATTTTGATAATATAAGCATGATGAAGCTATTGAATCCTAAATCTTGAAAGAAACCCTAATCTACTTTGTTAATGATGATGCCTGGGTATAAAAGAAGGCTTGCTGAACAAAAGTAATGAGATTGATGATGCCTTGGTATAAAAGAAGGCTTGATGAACTAAAGTAATGAGATTGATGATACCTTGGTATAAGAGAAGGCTTGATGAATTGATAGAATGAGATTAGGGGATCGGAGTGTCACGTTTCGACACATAGTATTAGGGGATCGGGTGTCACGAACCGACACGTAGAATTAGGGGATCGGAGTGTCGCGTTCAGACACATAGTATTAAGGGATCGGAGTGTCACGTTCCGACACATAGTATTAGGGGATCGGGTGTCACGAACCGACACGTAGAATTAGGGGATCAGAGTGTCACATTCCGACACATAGTATTAGGGGATTAGGTGTCACGAACCGACACTTAGAATTAGGGGATCGGAGTGTCACGTACCGACACAAGAGGAATAAGGATGATGAATCTTGAAATATGATAATATACTCAATCTAATGAACCTAATTCCCAAATGAGTATGGTATTGAGGCTTGAGTCCTCATGGGTGAACTTGGCGGTATTTATTAATGATTATGGTACTTGTTGTTGCTACATGTTGAGTATTGTAGTTGATTTATGATATTATATGATATATACTGTTTTCTATTTTGAGTTGGCCGATGATACCTACTCGGTACTTGTGTTTTGTACTGACCCCTACTTGTATGTTTCTTTCTTAGTTATTTGTGGAGTGCAGCAAACATGCCGTCGTCTTCAACTCAACCGCAACTCTAGCCAGTCTTTACTACACCGGAATTTAGGGTGAGCTAATGCTTCTAGCTTGGACTGGATCTTCTTCTTCAAGTCTTGATGCCTCGAGATTCCGGCATGGACTAGCTTTTTACTTATTTTAGTTTTCATAGATACCCTTAGTTTTAGTAATTGAGGATAGATGTTCTTGTGATGATGACTTCCTCATTTTGGGGAATAATAGATGTTGAGTTTAGAAGTTATTGAATTGATTTTCATTAATGAGTTTAAGTCTTCCGCATTACTTTCTTTTGATATTATATTGAAATGTTGGGTTTTGTATTGGTTGGTTCGATCACATAGGAGGGTAAGTGTGGGTGCCACTCGCGGCTCATTTTGGGTCGTGACAAACTTGGTATCAGAGCATTAGGTTAATTGGTCTCATCACACAAGAACTAGTCTAGTAGAGTCTTAAGGAATGGTAGGGGGACGCCTTTACTTTTCTTTGAGAGGCTATAAGACTTTAGGAAAATTGCATTCTTTCTTTCTTTCTTTCGTGCTATTACTTGGATCCAATTGGTATCTAGGTGATACAAATTGGTATCTGACCATTTTCACTCTATTTCGCAAATGGTTAGAACTAGAGCAATGACTGAGCCAACACCAACACCGGTAAGACAGGAAGCGACTGAGCCAGCCACTGGGGCTGTAGCTCGGAGAGGAACAGTGGCAAGAGGTCGTGGGAGGACGTCCTCTAGAGGAAGAGGACAAACACCTAGCCCATCTGGTACTAGGGCGGTGACTCCTCCACCAACTGAGGAAGTGGTAAGAGAGTGTGAGGAAGGGGAGAATGAACAAGTACAGAATGAGGGATTGCCACCCCAACCTACCCCAGAGATGATCAATCAGGTTCTTGCTTATCTTAGCGGGTTATCTGATCAGGGCCAGACACCTCCAGTGTTTTCTGCACCAGCACCTCTGGTTCGGGAGGTACAACATGCAGCTGTTGAGGCTCCCCGCATGGATGCCTCATTGGAAATAGGCACGTTTCCTCGTTTGACTACAATGCCTATAATGACAAATGATCAGCATGAACTTTTCAGTATGTTCTTGAAATTGAAACCTCTAGTCTTCAAGGGTGCTGAATCGGAGGATGCTTACGATTTTCTGGTGGATAGTCATGAGTTACTACATAAAATGGGCATAGTGGAACGATTTGGCGTTGAGTTTATAACCTATCAGTTTCAGAGAAATGCAAACATGTGGTGGCGGTCACATGTTGAGTGTCAACCAACAAAGGCACCACCTATGACTTGGGCTTCATTCTCTAGCTTGTTTATGGAGAAGTATATCCCCCGGACTTTGAGGGATAGGAAAAGAGATGAGTTCTTGAGCCAAGAGCAAGGTAGGATGTCGGTTACTGCATACGAGGCAAAGTTTTGTGCATTATCCAGGTATGCCACCCAACTTTGTTTCAGTGCACAAGAGCGGATTCACCGTTTTGTGAAGGGGTTGAGGTCAAAATTGCGGATTTCAGCCATACAGGTAGCGGCTACGGCAAAATCCTTTCAAGAAGTGGTAGACTTCATGATAGAGGTGGAAATAGTGAAGCCAGATGACTTCACCATGGCATCGACATCAAAAAGGTTTCGAAAGGGAGGTCAATTTAATGGTTCTTACTCTAGAGGACAGGGTTCAGAAGGTTACTCGGTCCCACCAATTCAGTCTTCACTACAGACTATAGTTGGGGGTCCACCTCAGACCGGTCAACACTTCTCTGAGAGACCTATGCTTGACTCCAGAGAGTGTTATGGATGTGGGGAGACTGGACATATTAGGAGGAGTTGTCCAAAACAGAGTTATAGACCCCCAATAGCTAGAGATAGAGGTGGTCATGGTAGAGGCCGTTATTCTGGAGGACGTGGTGGCCGAGGTAATGGTGGTCACCAAAATGGACGGGGGGATGGACAAACTGGAGCCACTACAACACAACATTGTAGGGGCAACGGGAAGACAGGCGATAGGGCCCATTGTTACGCTTTCCCTGGGAGATCTGAAGCGAAGACATCTGATGCTGTTATTACAGGTAATCTTTTGGTTTGTGAATGCATGGCTTCTGTATTATTTGATCCTGGCTCCACATTTTCATATGTATCTTCCTCATTTGCTACTGGTCTTAATTTACATTGTGAATTGCTTGACATGCCTATTCGTGTTTCTACTTCGGTGGGTGAGTCTGTGATAGTTGAAAAAGTATATAGATCTTGTTTGGTGACTTTTGTGGGGAGCAACACTTATGTAGACTTGGTTATTTTAGAGACGGTAGATTTCGATATAATTCTGGGTATGACTTGGCTTTCTCCGAATTTTGCCATCTTGGATTGTAATGCTAAAACTGTGACATTATCCAAGCCAGGGACAGATCCGTTAGTGTGGGAGGGCGACTACACTTCCACTCCGGTTCGTATCATCTCCTTTCTTCGTGCTAAGAATGGTTAGTAAGGGGTGTTTATCTTTCTTGGCACATCTCAGGGATTACACTACCCAAGTACCTCCAATTGAGTTGGTTTCGATAGTCCGTGAGTTTCTGGATGTGTTCCCTGCAGATCTTCCTGTATGCCACCGAATAGAAATATTGATTTTTGCATTGATCTGGAACCGGGTACTCGCCCAATTTCTATACCCCCTTATAGAATGGCTCCCACTGAGTTAAGAGAGTTAAAGGCCCAACTTCAAGAGTTGTTGAGCAAAGGCTTCATTAGACCAAGTGTATCTCCTTGGGGTGCTCCGGTGTTATTTGTGAAGAAGAAGGATGGGAGTTTTCGGATGTGCATAGACTACCAGCAGTTGAACAAGGTAACTATTAAGAACAAGCATCCCATTCCTCGCATTGATGACTTGTTCGATCAGTTACAAGGTGCTTGTGTCTTCTCTAAAATTGACTTGAGATCCGGTTATCATCGATTGAAAATACGGGCAACGGATGTGCCAAAGACTGCTTTTTGAACCAGGTATGGGCATTACAAATTTGTAGTAATGTCTTTTGGTCGTACGAATGCCCCTACTGCATTCATGAGCTTGATGAACGAGATTTTTAAGCCATATCTGGATCTCTTTGTGATCGTATTTATTGATGATATACTAATATACTCAAAGAGCAACAAAGAACATGAGGAGCATTTGAGAATGGTATTAGAGTTGTTGAGGAAGAAAAAGCTTTATGCCAAATTCTCCAAGTGTGAGTTTTGGCTAGATTCAGTGTCCTTCTTGGGGCACGTGGTTTCTAAGGATGGAGTGATGGTGGATCCTTCTAAGATTGAGACAGTGAAGAATTGGGTAAGACCTACTAATGTGTCAGAAATAAGGAGCTTTGTTGGTTTAGCTAGCTATTACCGTCGATTTGTCAAAGGATTCTCTTCTATTGCTTCCCAATTGACGAACTTGACTAAGCACAATGTTCCATTTGTATGGTCGGATGAATGTGAGGAAAGCTTTCAGAAACTCAAGACCTTGTTGACTACTGGACCAATTCTTACCTTGCCAGTAGAGGGTAAGAACTTCATCGTTTATTGTGATGCATCCTATTCTGGTTTGGGTGCAGTGCTAATGCAAGAGAAGAATGTGATTGCTTATGCTTCAAGGAAATTAAAGGTGCATGAACGTAACTATCCGACCCATGATTTCGAGTTGGCCGCGGTAGTATTTGCACTAAAGCAATGGAGGCACTACTTGTATGGGGTTAAGTGTGAAGTCTATACGGACCATCGTAGCCTACATTATGTCTTCACTCAGAAGGATTTGAATTTGAGACAGAGGATATGGATGGAACTACTGAAGGACTACGATATCACTATTCTGTATCATCCGGGAAAGGCTAATGTTGTGGCAGACGACATAAGTAGAAATGCAAGAAGCATGGGAAGTCTAGCTCATTTGCAAGTTTCTAGACGCCCATTGGCTAGAGAAATCCAAAACCTGGCTAATGACTTTATGAGGCTAGAAGTAAATGGGAAGGGAGGATATTTGTCTTATGAGGAGGAGCCTATTGCCATTCTAGATAGAGAAGTCCGCAAGTTGAGGTCGAGGGAGATTGCATCCATCAAAGTTCAATGGAAGAATCGACTAGTTGAAGAGGCCACTTGGGAGAAGGAGGCTGATACGCGAGAAAGATACCCACACCTATTTACAGATTCAGGTACTCCTTTTCGCCCTTGTTTTTCTTCTTGTGATCGTTCGAGGACGAACGATGGGTATATTGGTATCTATCTTAACGACCTGTTTAGTCGTTTTGAGCAGCAGATTTTATTTCTGGAAAAACTGTCTGAGTCGACGGGACCTACGACGGACCGTCATGGGCACGACGGACCGTCGAGGGTGTCTCGTTCCAAAACACTTAGAATTCTGAAATTTGGGTACTGAAATCGACTCTGTGGACTTCGTGACGGAATGGCCGGACGGACTGTCGTGGGCTTGACGGACCGTCACACATCTTCTACAGAAATTAAGTCTCTAAACTTTGTGACGGACCTGCAGGACGGACCGTCGTGGGCATGACGGACCGTCACACATTTTCCACAGAAAATTAGTCTCTGAACTTTGTGACGGACCTGCAGGACAGACTGTCACAGGCACGACGGGCCGTCACAGGTTGGGTAATCCCAGGCAGTGTCGGATTTCTTTTACATATTTAAGGCGCGTTTTGGACTATTCCTGCTTATAATTAAAAAGTTAGTGGGTTATTATTAATAACTCAATTACTTGGGGGTTAAAAGAGATAACCTTGAGTTAATTAGTGGGTTAATTCCTCATCTTTTATACTTAATTATATGCTAATTAGGGTAAAAGAAAGAGGGTTTGAATAAGAAAAATAGAAAGAACAAAGAGAGGGAGAAGAACGATCGAGAGAGAGGAGAAACGAAGAGGAAACATAAATCTTTGGGAAATTGCTTGCTTGATCACGAATCTTCGGTGGAGGTAGGTTATGGTTTTGATACTATTCGTAGTAAATTATTAATAGCGAATGATATGTATTGGTAGTATTGTAAACCCTTCTATATGCTTAATTTTATGCTTGCATGAATGTGATTATATAATTGTGATAAAATAAGCATGATGAAGCTATTGAATCCTAAATCTTGAAAGAAACCCTAATCTACTTTGTTAATGATGATGCCTGGGTATAAAAGAAGGCTTGATGACCTAAAGTAATGAGATTGATGATGCCTTGGTATAAAAGAAGGCTTGATGAACTAAAGTAATGAGATTGATGATGCCTTGGTATATGAGAAGGCTTGATGAATTGATAGAATGAGATTAGGGGATCGGAGTGTTACGTTTCGACACATAGTATTAGGGGATCGGGTGTCACGAACCGACACGTAGAATTAGGGGATCGGAGTGTCACGTTCCAACACATAGTATTAAGGGATCGGAGTGTCACGTTCCGACACATAGTATTAGGGGATCGGGTGTCACAAACCGACACATAGAATTAGGGGATCCGAGTGTCACGTTCCGACACATAGTATTAGGGGATCGGGTGTCACGAATCGACACGTAGAATTGGGGGATCGGAGTGTCACGTACCGACACAAGAGGAATAAGGATGATGAATCTTGAAATATGATAATATACTAAATCTAATGAACCTAATTCCCAAATGAGTATGGTATTGAGGCTTGAGTCCTCATGGGTGAACTTGGCGGTACTTATTAATGATTATGGTACTTGTTGTTGCTACATGTTAAGTATTGTAGTTGATTTATGATATTATCTGATATATACTGTTTTCTATTTTGAATTTGCCGGTGATACCTACTCAGTATTTGTGTTTTGTACTAACCCCTACTTGTATGTTTCTTTCTTTGTTATTTGTGGAGTGCAGCAAACGTGCCGTCATCTTCAACTCAACCGCAACTCTAGCCAGTCTTCACTACACCGGAATTCAAGGTGAGGTAATGCTTCTAGCTTGGACTGGATCTTCTTCTTCAAGTCTTGATGCCTCGAGATTCCGGCATGGACTAGCTTTTTACTTATTTTAGCTTTCTTAGATACTCTTAATTTTAGTAATTGAGGATAGATGTTCTTGTGATGATGACTTTCAGATTTTGGGGAATAATAGATGTTGAGTTTAGAAGTTATTGAATTGATTTTCATTAATGAGTTTATGTCTTCCGCATAACTTTCTATTGATATTATATTGAAATGTTGGGTTTTGTATTGGTTGGTTATCTCACATAGGAGGGTAAGTGTGGGTGCCACTCGCGGCTCGGTTTTGGGTCGTGACACTTCTAACCTTGTTTTTCTGTGTTGTAATTCTTATTCTTTTTCAGTTATTTTTTCCATCATTTTTTCTATTAATTGTTGTTTATATTTTTCTTCGTTCATACTGTTTTTTTAAATAGAAAACATAGTTGTATTCTGTTTTTGCAATTATATTTATCAAATGATCTTTTTTATCGTTATCTGTTTTGACTAGTTGTGATAATTCATATTCTATATATAAGGATTTTAATTTTTTCCATATCTTTCGTACCTTTTTATCTATCTTGGTTCTTGTTATTTTAGTTTCTTTACTTGGTGTTATATTATTCTTCATAAAATGTCTTTCTATAATATTCTCTTTTAAGTAGATCTAATCGTTGTATTTCATTAGAATTGTTTATAATATATTCTAGATATTCAACTTCTCGAGTTCTTAAATAACCAAATAAATTTTCAATTAGTAGTTTTTCATGTAGATCTATGTTTTCTATAGTCTTTACCCAGTATTGTAAATATTCGTAATTTATCATTAGTCTATATCTATATCATCATATAAATCATACATATCATAGTAAAGTTCATCTTGTATACTTTGTATGGTCAACTCAGTCCCACCTTGGGTTGTTATTTCTATTATTTCATATGTACCAATTTGTCATAAATTTCTCTTTTTATATCAGTACTCAAATTTTTTAGTATATAGAGTAGTAATATCTTATAATTATCATCATCATCTATTAAATAGGTACTCATTTTATTCATTTTTGCTAAAAGTTTTTATTCCTTTCAACTTCTTAATGGATTATACTTATTTATTATGGAATAATAATGATTTAATAATCATCTCGTCTAGTCACTACTACAACTTTTTCTTTGATTAGTTACCCTAACAGCGCCTCAACTTTGTTTACTCCCCTACACGGCCTTCTTGCCTACCGGTTTCAACTTTAGGATGGCATAGTCTGGGCATACTTATTCGAAGAATATTTCTGTAGCAAACCTTCTAAAGATGCTTATTATAAAATTATTTAGTCATGATAAACAGTTATAATCAACAAGAGATTTTCAGGAATAAATTAATTTAGCTACTCATAAATTTAAGAGTATATACATGATTTTGTCGATTTGTAGCTCCAGATTTTTCCATAGATCAAGCTTAATTAGTTAGCTAGCTCTGATACCAATTTTGGCGGGTGGAAGCGGATTTGTAAAGAAAGAGAAAATATTGTAGAGAGGAGAAGATGATGGAAGATTGATGATTTTATTTATGAGGGGAAACCCTCTATTTATATACAACAATCTTACCCCTTTGGCGAAAAATGGCCGACACCTACTTTACACTTGGCCTACGGACCGTCGTTCTTGTAATGGTCCCTCATACCTGTTCATCAAGGGTAATGAAGAAAGAAGTAGAAGGATTTGAAAAGTGTAGGATGACGGAGTCCATGACGGCCCGTCATGACCACGACCGCCCGTCACGTGTTCTGTAGACTCGGACACGTTTTGACAGATTTTCAGCAATTAGAGTTCTTCTTTTATTAGGTTTTTGGCTTTTATAAATAGTTGGACAAACCTCGTTTTTGGGATTAGACTCTCTTTTAAAGAGACTCTCTTAAATTTTTTAGACTCTTTGTTGGTAGACTCTTTTATGTGAGATTTTTTATTGTTACACTTTTGGAGAATCTTTAGTCCTCGATTAATTTCACTAATTGAGATAATTTTTCTGGAATTTATTGTTGGTGTGTTTGTTGATTAATAAAGTGAACTTCTAGATTTTATTCTTTCTCATAAAAGTAAGTGCATGAATTCTTATATTAAATATATGAATATTGTGAATAAGACTATGGGTAACTAAACTCCATAACTAGGGTGTTGGAAACCATGGGCGAATAATAAGGTAAAACCTAACTAAAATAACAATTCTAGAAAAGTGTCTTGCATGTATTGATAATTCTTTAGCTTAGAAGTCTTTTTAAGAGATCGAACGTTAGAAATCGCCTTAATGCTACTTGCCGGACCAAGGAGGTAGATAATGGGAAAAGAATTATCAACTAGATTTAGTTTATACAATCTAGTTATGATTGGTATTGATTGGTATGAGGTAATAACTTAGTAAAATATCAATTACGATGCTTTATATGAGGTAAAGTTAAAAGTTAGTATAGCAACACATGTAGCCAGGCCAAGGTGCAGAATGAAATTTTCTAGATGTCGGACCAAGGATTTGGAAATACATAACTTATTACATTGTATGCAAGATACTAGGAAAGAATTGTTATAGTTAGAATTATAAAGTTAGAAACCTGTGGGGAACACTTAAACCCTAATTACTTTGATTAGTTGATTAAACTCCAAGATTTGAATTTGTTAGTTATTACTTTAATTTATTTAGTTATCTTTATTAATTTAGAAATGAAACCCTCCTTTTATTGTCTTTTGTTTCTAAGGAACTAATTTACTAAAAAATAGTAATAATAGATTAAAGTTAAGTCTGAACTATTTTCGTCCTAGAAACAATCCAAACCTCATTATATGGGTTCTTTACTTGATACAACCGCTTTACTTTTTATTTGAGAAGTATGTTTGTGCGTTGTCAAATTTTCGCGCCGCTGCCAGGGAAAGTAGCTTTTAGACTAACTCAAACTTATTACTAAAGTTTAGTCAATATTTTCTTGATTTTACTTTTCTATTGTTTTTTATTCTTGCAGAACTATCTTCCTTGTATGACAAATACACGGAGACTAAGAGAACCCTTGTTTCCCTACGTTCACGAATTAGAGCGTAAACCAATATGAATTGAAACTTGGGTATTAATGATGGTGATCCAAACAAGAACATCCCAGCTCCGGTTGATGTTCATTTTCAGTTATTACCCGATGATCCGGGTAAAAATCAACAAAAGGGGACAGAATCCCGCTCCATGCCAACAAGAATACTATAGAGGCTATGATAATATAGCAGACTCTAATGGGCCTCTTGTCTTGCCCCCTTTACCACAAGGCCACACCTTTGTTCTAACTAGTATTTTGATTGAAATGCGCACTGCCAAAGATTTGTTTTCAGGGGTACCTTCTAAGGATCCACATGCCCATATAGCTAAGATAAGGGCAGTGTGTAAAAGTTGTGTACGGAGGCCTGATTTGGATTTGGATGTAATACGACTAAGAGTCTTTCCTCTCTCACTGTCGGGAGAGGCTCATATTTGGTTAACTGAGCTCCCTAATAACTAAATTTTCACTTGGAACCAACTAAGAGACATTTTCTTAGAACGTTACTACCCGGTCTCCAAGAAACTAAACAACAAAGACAGAGTGAACAACTTTGTGGCACTAACAGGAGAGTCACCTAGTAGTTCTTGGGATAGATTCACCTCATTTTTGAGAAGCGCCCCCAATCACCACATAGATGACGAGTCACTGAAGGAATACTTCTATCGCGGACAAGATGATAACAACAAAGCAGTATTGGATACTATAGCGGGTGGTTCTTATGGGGAGTGTCCATATGCCGAGATTGCTAAAAAATTAGAGAAAATATCCCGGAATAATAAAGCTTAGAGTACTAAGAAGTCACATACTAGGAGAAATACCTTCGTAGTGCAATCAACTCACAACCCAGCCACAGATGAGATTCGTGAAGAGATGGCTCATATGAGAATTGATCTTGGGTTGGTATTAAAATATGTGACTAGGGGTGCTGAAAAGATAAATGAAGTTAACTACTTGTCTAAACCACCACCACCAAATTAATGCTATTAAGCGAAGGAATCCTATGCTGTAAATGAGTAGACGGGTTTTTTTTGACCGTGTGCCTAATTGTCAAATCAGGAGAATTATCTCCAAGGTCAAGGAAACCAATGTCGGATCTATGGTAACTATAACTTTGAGGGTCATTATGTTCGAGATGGAAACCACTACCGCGACAACAACTTCAACAGGGGTAACTATGGTAACAGCAATGATAGGAACGAGCCCTATGTCTCTCCTCAAAATTGTCAAGTTACTCCTAGGGATGGTGGAGATAGAATGGCGCGTCTTGAGGATATGTTGCACAAAATGATGATAAGGTTTGATGCTAGTGATGAGCACATTAAAGAGTTGAGTAGTGATTTAGTGGGTATTGGGCAGAATGTTGATACACATGCAATATCGATTAAGCAGCTTGAGTTACGATTTTCCCAATTATCTTCGACTGTGAACACATGGTAACAGGGCACTCTTCCTAGCAAAATGTCCAAAATCAAAAAAATGATGGACATTATATGGTAATCACTACACGCGGAGGTAAGCAAATCATTGACCCACCTATGACGTCCAATGAGAAAAAGGTGGTAAAAGATAATGATAAGGTGGTAGAGGGTAGCGGTGAAGTAGAAGATAACACTGGAAAAGATGTTGAAGTTCCTAAAACGGTGATTCACATGCCTCGAAAACCAGAACCCTTTCCTCAAAGATTAGTGAAAAAGACCGAGGATGGTAAATATCGACGTTACATAACAATGTTGAAACAGCTTTTTATCAATGTCCCTTTTGTATAAGCTCTAGAACAAATGTCCGGTTATGCCAAATATATGAAAGATCTGGTTACCTAGAAAAGATTGGTCACTTTCGAGGATAATGATAGAATGAAGGATTGTAGTACTATTGTTACAAGATATCTAGTACAAAAGAAAGAAGATCCAGGTGCATTCACTATTCCTTGTACAGTCGGGTCATTCCATTTTGCGAATGCCTTATTAGATCAGGGGCAAGCATAAATATCATGCCCCTCTCGATTTACAATAAGTTTAGTTTGGTTGATCTAAGGCCTACTGCGATGCGGCTACTGATGGCTGAACGAACAGTAAAAAGTCACATAGGGATACTCCACGATGTGCTAGTAAAAGTGGAGTCATTCATTTTTCCAGCAAATTTTGTTGTTCTTTATTGTGAAGTCGATTTTGAAGTGGCTATTATTCTTGGGAGGTCATTCCTTGCTACTGGTAGAGTGTTAGTTTATATGGAAAAGAGGCATATGAAATTTTAGTTGAATAATGAAAAAGGAACCTTCAACATTTGTAGGTCAATGAGGCAGAGTGGTGAGCTCCAATTGGTATCTGCTATATCCTAAAAAAATAGACGAAGCAACACCATGACCTAAAAAATTCAAAACGATAGTTTATGGTTGGGGATTTGTTCTTTTATACTATTCTAGGTTGTGTTGGTTTCCGGCAAGCTCAAGTCCAAATGAATTGGGCCCTTACTTGACTACCCAACTATTCCCTTATGGAGCAGTTGAGTTAGAAACCAAGGAGGGTGTGTGGCTTAAGGTAAATGGACAACGAATAAAACTCTATTTTTGGCATGCTTAATCGGCGAATAAAATGATCAAGGCATACCACTTTGATGAAGGTTGATTAATTAAGTTTCCTTAGAAGTTCCACGACGTTAAATCCGGTGGTGGTTGGGAGGCAACCCAATACTTATAGTTTTTCTTTCTAGTAATGGTAGCATTTTCTACTGATGAGTTTGAAATTTGCAGGCACATCACCAGGATGTTCTGCAGAATATCACTCTGCAACAATCACTGACGGACACATCGACGGACCGTCACGCATGCGACGGACCATCGCATGAATCCGTTGTGCCAGGTACGTCTGTCATTTATTTTCAAAACTAAGGGACACACGACGGAACCTGTGATGGATCGTCACATCTGCGACCAACCATCGTTGGGGACTCGTTGCATCATTAATGAGCGTACTCGACCCAACCCGGCTGGGGCTTTTTTAACATAACATATAAAAACCCCACCGCTTCATTTCACCCATTTCCTTCCCTCTTTCTCCCATTTCCCTCTCTTTAAAACTTCCAACTTCCTACCTCTCATATCTATCAAATGATCACTTCCCCAATTACCCAATTCATAAAATCTACTCTCTACTAGTCGGAGTCTGCTGCTGTGATTCTATTCTTGCTAATCAAGTGTCTCACTAGCTTGTTTTTCTCCTATTCTCAAGTATGTGTGTCTGATTTCTACCCATTTACATTGCATTTTTGTTTTTCAATTAGTAGTAGCCCATTTCTTATTGATGGATCTTAATTCTTTGATCCAATTTTTTTTGACCTAGGTCGAGAATCCTCAAATTGCCTTGCTAAAACTCTAGAAATAGGTTCTTTAGAATTGCTATTTTACTAGGTATTTCGGTTAGAAACATATAGATTAACACTAAGTACTCCATGTGAGTCACAGAGGATTAATGTGGCATCATAAGACTGTCACTGAATGACAGAACGAGACCCCTATGAAGGACACTCGTACCCAAGACGGATTGTCATAGGGTCCGTTCCAACACCCAAAACACCCCACTGTCTATTTTTGTAAAGTGTCCTCTGACGGACATCTTCGACGGATTGTCATACCTCCGACTGTCTGTCCTGCACAACCCTTCTGATTGTTAGAAACCCTATTCCTAAGGGTCTCTAACTTTTTTAAGTGTCCTCTGACAGACATCTACGATGGACAGTCATGCCCTCGATGGTCCGTCCTGCACAACCGTCATGATGGTTAGAGACCTATCCCAAGAGGGTCGGCATACTTTTTCTATGTTTCCTCTGATGGAAATCTACAACGGACTATCATACCATCGACGGTCTATCCTGCACAACCATCGTGACTGTAAGAGACCCCTCTTCTAAGGGTCTCCATACTTTTTTCGAATTACCCCACGATGGAAATTGACAATGGACCGTCATTGTCATGAAAGTCTGTCCTGCTTAGCCGTCATAATTGTTAGAGACTTTCCTTCAAGGGTCTCCACATCAACATAGTTGAAGTAAGTCATGACGGTCCATCGTACTCACGACGAGCCGTCATCTAGTCCGTCATGTTTCACTGTTACTGCAAAAAATTTAATTATAACTTAGCTCTTATATTCATTTTGTGTCATTTTTTCTTGTATTGTTTTGTTCATTCTCATACTAATATTGATTCCTTACAGGTACTATCTCTAATGACAACGAAAGAAGAGCGAGTTTACGCACGTGGGCATTAAAAGTTTGTCGCCCCGTCTGCCTGACTTGTTATAGGTTGTGATGATGAGCTTGACCGCGAGTACGTTCCCCTAGGCAATGCCACTTCATCATGAGCTTGACGAGCTACAAGAGCTACACCAAAAAGGGGGAATCCGGCGTATTCACTTCCTCCTAGTCTGATGAGTAGGGCACACTGACCGGCACACCTTCTGGGTTAGCTACACATGAAGAAGGAGCGTCTGCATCCTTAGGAGTTTCACGGTCGGAGGAAGCCTCCGGGTCTGTTGAAATACCTGGCCCCGCCGCATTTGCACAGTCTTCCTCGTCTGATGAGGCTGACCGTCCTGATTCCACTCCACGGTCACCGACTGGTGCTCTCACCCCGGTTGTCGACCAACCCAACAGATGATAAAGGCGTCATGACATGGACCCTTACACTGGATAGGCAGTTACTTACGGGATGTCTATCCACCATGCCAGAGATCCACAATCTCTTCACCAGACACCAGCTGGAGTGGACAACTCATTCTTTACGCCGTTATGGTGAGGAGTTGGTCCGAGAGTTCTACGCCTCTTACGTGGATACTCTCAGTTAACTTATAGATAGGTGGGATACCCCCGTAAAAAAGGCCCCACTTGAGCATGTCCAAGTACGTGGCACTCCGGTCGGCATCTCCTTGCCCGCCATCCGCTTGTATCTATACGGTGATGATGTTGATGCCAAAAGGACCCCTCTCATCGCCCAGTTTGAATACCAGTGGAAACTTATAAAATATGGCCAATTCTTGCGTGAGCCATCGATAAGAGAGCAAAGAGGTTGTTGGCCCTGTACTTGTATTTTGATGGAGAGGGTTCCGACTGGATATTGGAGACGAAGGGAGTCATGAAGAAGGCTAACTTTACCATCACGACTAAGTTCTTATGGTTGATTGTCTGCCACTGTCTTTCCCCCACGGCTGCTGATAATATAGTCTAATGGGATCGTGCAGTTCTGAATGTGGCTATGATAGTCAAGTTTGAGGTGGACTTATCTTGGCTTCTATAGGCGGTCATGCACGAGGGGGCTTTCAAGTTCACAACTACTTACCCTTTTCCCTGTATGATATTTTCTTTATGCAAGTCTGTAGGTGTGCCCATCTAGCACATTGATCAGCTCAAGACCCCGTTGGGCACTGTTGATATCGGCCTCATCAGGGATGAGGCCAATGAGTTGGCTCCACGCAGAAGGCCCCGTCAAGAATTGCCTCAACTTGGTGAAAATTTGGCTGATACGGTAGAACATTCTTGCATGGCTACGCACACTGTTTCTAAAACCACTTACACTACCCCGGTCAAGTCTATCCCGGGTAGTAGCACTCCCCGAGCTACACTCACTCAGCACCTTTCCCCCATCTGGTCCCGCTTGCTAACTTCTACAAACTAGAGGCAGACATGGCTACACTTCTACATCTCATCCATCCTTGGTTGCAGAGGTCTATTGATGAGGATGAAGAGCGCTTGGAGCGTAAAATGTTCCAGCACATAGAGCTGAAGATCGCTGAGGTTCATCAGCTCTTGGACGCTTTTGAGTTGCAAGTGCTAGCCCGTCCATCTCATCAGGTGGACGTGTCGACCCTTCATGCTGCGGTAGAGAGTATGTGAGCGGACATTGATATGATCCTAGAGTCTAGGGTGCTAGATTCTAAGGCCCAATCTGCAGAGCATGCTGAGGATACAGTGATGGCATTCTTATTCGCCACTTCTGAGATTCCATTGCCATCACCTCCCCCTTGAGAGCATGCCAAGAGGCGCAAGGGTCTACAATATTATTAGGCTAGAGCACGGAAGAATGAGCGTCGTTACATGGAGGCAGCGAGGAGAGACTTGCTTGCTGAAGAGGAGGCGCGTCGAATCAGGGTTGTTGAGTCAGCTTATGAGGCATCTAGCTCCAGAGATGTGGCGATAGAGCGAGGTACTGTTGATAGTGTTGTTGCTGATGAGGACACTATTGCAGGTGTCTATATTACAGAGGTAGTGGGTTCTGGGGAACGGAACCAACAAGCTTGCTGATCATCAGCGCTTTGCGCCCCATGTTTGCTTCACCTACCACTTTCGTATTTGAATTTTTTTTATGCATTGAGCACAATTGCATATCTTTTTTATGGGGGTGGGGTAAATGAAAAGTGTGTGATACGGTGAAGTCTGAGTAGCCCAAATTTACTATCCTCTCTTGGGGTTTTCTTGCATGTGTTCTTTTTCCCAAGAGACTGATTATTTTAATTGTTGAACTGTCATGTCTATATCTTGTGTACATAGTATAACTCTTAAGCATGATGGCTAAAACAAAAAATTATATCCTGATGAAATGAAAATGATGCATGACTAGGCATAGTAATCTATAAATGTGTGTCTCAAAGCATGACATAGAGATACACCACTGCATGACCCTAAGTCAAAAATTCGAACTAGGTGTCTGATAATCTTGTACATTAATGAGATGTCATGTGAGTGTGAGGAAGATTTTAATAGTCCACTATTTGTACTGAGCTAGAACTTGCATTATTAGTCCTGCTAAAAGTAAGTTGTAATAGACAATTAGGAAAGGATCATAGTCCCTTGTTCAATTTAGCCAATTTTTAGCCTAAATAAAAAAACGAATAAAATTAATCCCTCTTTGATCCAAATGATTAAAGATTAAAATAGACCTTTCTTTTTCACCCAACTGATCTTTTCTTGGAATAATGTGTTAGCGCTGGTATCTCCTTGGACATGTGCACCTCAGCTTTTGCAAAAAGCTTAAGTTGAGGGTGGCGAATGCAGTAAACAACCTTTTCATGGCCCTGACCCAACTGTGGGTATTGTGAACTTTGACTCACGGCAAAGGCATGAGTTGAGGCTGGCTATTATGAGGAATGCTCTAGAAAGTGGGGTTGAAAGAACAAAGAGAGTGAAAGAACAAAAGTAAAGTGACTCAAGAACCATTTGAAAGACAAGTTAAATAAAAAAAATTTATAATAAATACAAACAAGAAAAGAAAAGAGTAACTTACACAATTGAATAAAGAAAGGAAAATACAAAGGTGAAAGAATATGATAAATTGGGCGAAATAAAATGATAAAAAGTTATATGCTTAGCCGATATGTCAAGGAGGGCAAAAATTCACTAAATTATACCTAAATATACCCTACCTGACCCTGAGCATATGTTACAAGCTAAGAAAGTCCTATCGTGATCCTATGAAACGTTATTTTTAATGCTTTTTCCTTAAGTTTAGTAAGTGTCCAAAAGCCTTTTTGTATTGATTTTTATGTAAGTTTTTCTTTTTTTGAAGGAAATCTTCTTAAAGATGAATGCAGAAGTTTTTGAGCAAAGAAATGAAGAAAAGATACCACCTACGGGGCCTATGACGGTCCGTTGAGCTTGTGACGGCCGTAGGTGGGATCGTAGTGAAGCTGCTGAAGAAAGATGGGGAAGTCTGACTTACTGTGGGATTACAAATGTCCAAGACGGACCGTCTTAGCCACGACGGTCCATCCTGCTTGTTCGTCAGAATAATCAGAGAGTAGTCCCAGTACCTAAATTCTTAGAAGTTTAAGTATTATGAAACGGATACTCTCTACGGACCGTCGTGCTTGGAACATTCCATCATACCTGTCCGTTGAGAGTAATGAAAAAAGCAATAGAAGAATTTGTGAATCATGGGACGACGGAGGCCGTGACGGCCCGTCGTGACCATGACAGCCAGTTGTGACCACGACAGTCCGTCACGAGGTCTGTCGGCTTGGATGCATTTTGAAAAAATTTCAGTAATTAGAATCCTTCTTTTATTAGGTTTTTGTTTTATTATAAATAGTTCAAAAAACCTTGTTTTTTTTGTTAGACTCATTGATTTTAGACTTTTTGATAGAAGAATTTTCAATATTTAGACTTTTGGATAAGTTTTAGTTTTCTTGTTCAAGTATTTAAGGATTAACTTCAGTACTTGATACACTTTTTCTTGAATTGATTATTTGTTATTTTATTGATTAATCATGTGAATTTCTGGATTTTATTCATTCTCATTAAGGTAAGTGCATGAATTCTTGTATTAGATATATGAATAGTGTGATTATGACTATGGCTAACTAAACTCCATAACAAGGGTTGTTCGAACCATAGGTCAATAATGAGGTAAAATCTAACTAAATAGCAATTCTAGAATAGTGTCTTGCATGTATTGATAATTCTTTTATTTAGAAGTCTTTTAAACGGATGGCCAAGGAAAGAACTCGCCTTAATGCTACTCGCCGGACAAAGGAGGTAGATAATAGGAAAAGAATTATCAACATAGATTTAATGTATACTATCTAATAGATTAGTGTCGATTGGTATGAGGTAATAACTTAGTCAAATATTTAATACAATTGTTAATATAAGGTAAACGTAAATGTTATTATAGCAACACATGTAGCCTAACAAAGGTCCAGAGTGAAATTTTCTAGATGTCGGACCAAGGATTTAGAAATACATAACTTATCACTTTACATGCAAGGTACTAGGAAAGAATTGTTATAATTAAGACTACCAAGTTAAGAACATGTGGGGAACACTTAAGCCCTAGTTACTTTTATTAATTGTTTAACCTCCGAGATTTAAATCTGTTAGTTGTTTACTTTAATTTAGTTAATTATTTTAATTAATTTAGATATAACCCCCCCACCCTTATTGTCTTTTGTTTTCTTGGAAAATAATTGACTAAACAATAATAATAATAGAATAAAGTTAAGTATGAACTATTTTCCTCATGGGAACGATCCCAACCTCATTAGTTGGGTTCTTTACTTGATACGACCGCTTTACTTCTTATTGGGGATGTATGTTTGAGCGTATCAACATTCATTGGGATCAACTCCAAATTTGGAAAGTTTTTCATATGTTGGGAGCTTGCCTCGGACAGCCCTCCACAAAAGAACTGACCATTTAAAAGGGATGCGTCTATGACAATTGTACGTGTTGAATTTGTTTTTTATATCTGCTCTATAATAGCATTCCATGTAGAAGTACACATGAATTAAAAAGTTATATTAAGACTCAAAATCGGTTGATCGAGGCTTCCTGGCTGTAGTTTGAACTGCTTCGACAGTATATTGTGTACATTTTCTTGTGGAGCTTGTTGAATGACTTTCTGTATGTTACATTGATCTCAATCCATAAATCCTCAATAATGTCGTTGTATAATCTGTTACTGTCTCTAGACTGGTGAGCTAGAGGGCCAATGCCTAGCAAATTATCCAACCTAAAAGAGCAAGATCCAAATTTGACTTTCCAGTGAATATGTGTTTCCATTGTTTTCCAGTTGCATGTCATATGTCTCCAAGCTTAGGATTCTCCAGTGTCCCATTTTTCGCTCAATATATTTGATCTTTGACACTATTTTTCCCTTAGAAAATCTCCCCAAAGTGTTTGCTTGGACCTAAAAATCCACCATTGTTTGTATTGGAAGGATTGGAAAACATCACTCATAAGTCTGAAACCAATACACTCTTAATATTGAGAAAAAATCAAGTTTTCCAAGACTACCAATGTTATTTCTTATTATCATTTCTCCACCCCTAGAATAAGTTCCCATAATATCTTGGATATGTTTTCATGACAACTCAAGGAAGGGAAATAGTTGACATTTGGTGAATTGGAATAGATTGATGGACATGCTTGACTAGTGTCGCTTGGCCTCCAAAGATCAACATCTTAGATTGAAAACATGTGATTTTGTCCACTATCTTGTTGGTGAGGTCAGAGAAATAAATAATCTTTGGTCGACCTATAAATGGAGGACAACCAAGTTAAGTGAGAGGAGCTTCTATTGGTGGAAACATGTACATCGCTTTATTCTACCTCAAGTACTGTTGAAGGCATTGGAATGAAGAAATAAATGGATTTTGGTTTTGTTAATTATTTGGCCCGATATTATCACATAATTATGTATAGTGCTCATCATAAGCTTGAGAGATCTCTTTCTTCCCGAAGTGAAAATAACCGTCCGCAAAACTCAAATGGTTTATTTGTGGGCCACTTCTTTCCATATGAAAACTATGATATTGTGGGTTGTGGGCGAGTTTGTTCAAGGATCTGGAAGGAACCTCAGCACCCAAAATAAATAGTGTTGGGGATAATGGGTCTCCTTGCTTAAGAAATCTTGTGAAGCGGAAAAAACATACCTATTATCATTTACAATAATAGAGTACCACTTGCTAGCCACTATCCTCGATGTCATGATAATAAATAATTTTTTCGAATATCATCTTTTGTAGGATGAGGCATATATAGGACCAAGAAACTCTCTTATACTTTATCGATGTCTATCTTTTTAACCACATTACTATCAATCGTATGTTTTTTTATTTTTTGAATGATCTCCTGGGCCAACATAATATTTTCAAAGATACTTCTTCCCTTGAAGAAGTCCTATTGATTCAGAGAAGTCAGGTTCAGAAGAGTAGTAGAAAGTCTGAGACATTCAAGTTTAGAGACGATCTTGTTAGTAAAATTGCTCAAACTTATGGGCCTAAACTCAGAATGTTCATTGGGGTTTTTAAATTTGGGAATAAAGAAAAGTCAAGCATGATAGAAATATTGTGGGAGCACTTGATCATGGAAAAATGCCAGGATGACTGCCAGAAGGTCATTCTTAATACTGCTTCATCATTTCTGAAAAATTCATCCATTCATCCCATCAGGACCTGCAGGAGAATTTTTATTCATGGAAAAGAATAATTCCTTTATCTCATAAATATTAGGAAGTTCCTTAATCTGTCATTTTTTTCTTTAGAGACCATCCTAGGAATACAATTCTTAGGAACTTCATCAATTATTTTATCTTCTCCTGTGAAAATGTTTTGAAAGTGTTCATAGGACGCCTCTGCAATGTGTTCATCTTCATGTATCCATTCATCCTTTTAATTGTGGAATTTGTGAATAAAAAGCTTTCTTCTTTTTCCTTTTATTAAGGCATGAATATAATTAGTGTTACAATCCCCTTCTCTGAACCATTGGAGTCTCATTTTTTATTAAGAATAGAATTTTTAAAAATCATAAATCTGATATATTCCATATTAATGGAGTGAAGTTTAGTTCTAATTTTCTCAGTGTTATCTTGAATAAGATTATCTTACGCGACTTTAACTTTTTCCTCATATTTTTTTACCGTATCATATACATCACCAAACTGCATTCTGGACCAGGTACTAAAGGTAGAAGCCACCCTTTTCATTTTCTGATGAATGATCCACATAGGGTTTCCTTCTAGTCGCCTGTTCCAACAATATGTCAATGTAGTTAAGAATGAGGGATGATTTATCAAACTGTTGACGAATTTGAAATACTTGAAATGGTTTTTTGTTCTGACACTCATTTCCATGAGAAGAGGACAATGATCGAAACCAATAGAAGAAAGTTTGACATGCTAGTAGGCGGCTTGACTTAACACCATGTATCATTGACCATATCTCATTCTATCCTTTTCCAAATTCTAACATTGATTCCCCTTTGGTTATACAATGAAAATTAAGGTCCATGAAATCCCAAGTCTGTGAGCCCACAAGATTCAATCACACAAATGAACTCCAAACTTTTTCTCATATTGTAGGGGATGCCTCCATGTTTTTCATTTTTATCTATGATAACATTGAAATAACAAATTGTGCAAAATGGAATGGTAATATTAGTATCCGCAAATTGTATCATCCTATCCCATAATGGTTTGTACAGATAGTCTTTACACTTTGTATTTTGGGCTTTGGATTTAGGGTTTTACAGTTTAAGGTCAGGGTAACTACTAGGGTTAGGTTTAGGGTTAGGGTTCGGATTAGGGTTTCATGTTTCTTGATTTTTTTTATTATAGGATTTAAGGTTTAATATCTATAGTTTTTTGCTCAATGTTTGGGATCTTGTATTTTGAGATAGGTGATTAGGGTTTAGGGTTTGTGGTTAGGGTTTAATGTTTATTCTTTTTAGGTTTTAGGGTTTGGAGTTTAGGATTTTACATTTAATATCTATGGTTTACTGTTAAATGTCCGGTTTTTGTATTTTTGGGCTTGGGGTTTATTATTTAGGGTATCGGGTTTAGGCATAGAATTAGAGTTAGGGTTGGGGTTAGATATTAGTATTTTTTTTTATACGTTTTGGTGTTTGGGGTTTAGGATTTTAGGTTCAATATCTATGGTTTAGTGCTTAATGTTTATGTCTTTGTATTTTTATCTTTGCTTTTAAGGTTTAGGGTTAGGGTTTGGGTTATAGTTTAGTTTTTATAGATTGTAGGGTGTGGGGATTAGGATTTGTGGGTTAATATCTATGGCTTAGTGTTTCATATTTTTGTTTGGGCATTTGTGCTTGGGGTTTAGCGTTTATGGTTTAGGGTTAAGGTTATGTTTAAGGTGTAGTATTTTTAAAGTTTTAGGGTTGGCGTTTTAGGATTTGAGTTGTAAAATTTATGGTTTATGATTTAGGGATAGGGTTAGGATTAAGGTTTGGGTTAAAGATAGGGTTTAAGGTTCTTTAAGGTTTTAGGTTTTGGGTTGAGGAATTGAGGTGTACAATCTTTAGTTTAATGTTTCGGGTTTAGGGTAAGGATTAATGTTATAGTTAGGATAAGGGTTTAGGTTTTTTTATGTTTTAGGGTTTGGGGTTATCATTTAGCCTTTAAAATCTATAATTTATGTTTTAATGTTTCGTTTTTCATATTTTTGGCTTAGCTTTTAGGTTTTAGGGTTTGGATTATGGTTAGGCTTGATTTTTTTTAGTTTTAAGATTTTTAGTTTAATATATATGGTTTAGTGTTTAATGTTTGAGTTTTAGTGTTTTGAGTTTGTGGTTTCAGGTTTATGGTGTATGGTTAGTGTTGGGGTTAATGTTAGGGTTAGGGTTAGGGTTTAGTGTTATTTTAGGTTTTAGTGTTTGGGGTTAAGATTTGGGGTATATTATCTATGGTTTACTATTTAATGTTTGGGTTTTTTTGTATTTTGGGATTTTTTTAGATTAAATACCCTTGGAGGGGTAAGTGCTGAGCAACACCCCTAGGACTTATTATTCATAAAAGCAAAAGTACATGAAGGGGAACATAAACCTTACCCACTATCTTTAGGTTGTTCAGTGTCTACTTCCTAAAAGAAGTTGACTCATCCCCTTATTAAAAAAATGTTAACTAAAATCTTAGCATCTAACAAGAGGAATACTGTAACCAAAATCTAAGCACCTAAGGAGAGGAATCCTCTTAATACTAAAATTCTCAAAAAATAAACAGGGGAGACTCTCCCTTTACAACAAAAGTAATATGATAACAGCTATTCTATCCTATCTAATTCAAACAAGCTAAGTTTAAAAAGTAACACTATTGATTAAGGAGTCTCTTTGTTCTTTTTAATTTTCTTTCTTTTGAATCTAGGCATTTCCAATAAGTCTAGTTGATAGTTAGCCTTGGATTCCTTAAGCAAGAGTAGGTTGTTGAAGTAGATTTGTGGAGTAGTTGTCTTGTGGCAGTGTTTTGAAAGAGCATCAGCTACCCAATTAGCTTATCTAAGTGTACGGAATCAACCTCTATTATTATGTTCATGTATCCCAACTCTAGTGCCCAAGTAAACCTAAATATAGTTGCTTCAATCTCTGCTTTGTTGTTTGTACCCTCTCCAAGAGGAGTTGTGAAGGACATAACTAACTTACATGTTTAGTCTCTCAATTGCCTCAAGCTCCAATCTTTCCTCGGATTCTTAATGCACTACCATACGTATTAATTTTGATCCATTGATCTGGGGTCCTTTTCCATGTAACCATTTTAAATTTAGTGTCATGCACATAGTTTTCACAAAGTTGTACTAAATCATTCAAGTTGGCTGGCCATCTGATTTGAGGGAAAGCTCTTGACAACATTTTTTAATTGTCTTTGTAAATAGCATACATGAGCTTGCTAATGTTTGGTGCTTTGGCTCCATATTTGCAGGCACACCTATTCTTCCAAAGGTTCCATCAAATAAAAAAGGGGGTGTCCTTTATTACAAACTTGTGTTTTGCGTTGTTGTATATTGCTGACCACCATTGTTGATGAGTTGTTGTAGAGAGTTGTGATCTGTGTATATTCCAGCAGGGCTGGAAAGCTGTCCATGTAACAATATTCACTTTAATGTAATGCACACAGTTTTCACAAAGTTGTATTAAATCTTTCCAGTTTGTTGGCCATCTTATTTGAGGGAGAGTTGTTTACAACAAAAGACAATTATTCTTTGTAAATAACATACTTGACCCTGCTAATGTTGGGTGCTTTGACTCAATTTTTCAGGAACATCTATTCTTCTAGAGGTTCCTGCAGATAAAAATGGGGGTGTCCTCCATTACCAGCTTCTGTGCTGCGTTGTTGTATTTTGCTTACAACTATTGGTTGATGATTTGCTGTAGAGAGTTGTGATCTGTGTATATTCCAGCAGTTGCTGTAAAAATCCTCCAAACATAGACTACAAATTTTCTGGAGTTGGAGATGTGTTCAATGTTGTCCATACATGTCCTGTTAAAACAACAAGAGCAGTTTTTTGGTTCAATACAAAAGTTAACTAGTTTCTAATTAGTAGGTAGTTTATCTTTCAAGGTTCTCCATGATAAAAGAAGACTCAACATGTATGTTCTTATACCAAATGAGAGATTTGAACTGATTTTTGGTTCTTTTTTCCCTAATCTTATTCCAAGCAAATGAGCAGCTAAATAATCTATTGTTTTTTAGCTTCCACACAGCCTGATCTGGGAGTTGGTGTTGTGGAGGCATTTCTATTGCTAGGATGCTAGATAGTTGACTTGATGGGGCCTGTTCGATCATTTTTCTCCAATTCCATTGTCCTTGAGTCCAATATTCTTCCATAGTTCTGTTATTGAACAAGTTACTTGTGGTGGAGTATTGAGCAACTGGACAAAAACCTAGCTAACTATACCACCAAAATGAGTAATTGCCTGATTTTAGATTACTTTGATTGTGTTGTTATGCTTGATGTCTGTTTCGCAGCATGTATATTCAAGTTAATGACTCCCCAGTATGCCATTTTTTACACAATGGGTTGGATGTTTTACAGTACTTTGCTTTTGAAATTTCACCCCAAAGAATTCGTTTAGTCCGAAAGATCCACCATTGCTTATATTGGAAGGCCATGCAAAAATATTTGAGATTCCTCATTCAACACCCCTTTCATCATAAGGAAAGCTAAAGTTTTTCCATAACGCCTAATGATATTTCTTCTTATTATCATTCCATCCCTAGAAGAAGTCAACCATGATCATTTGGATTTGTTTAAGGATTGTGGAAGGTGGTGTCACTGCAGAGAGTAAGTGGATAAGGAAAGCTTGCAATACATGCTTAGCAACAATTGCCCTACCCCCATACCCGAGTTCTGTTGTTTGCCACTGTGTAATCCTACATACAACTTTGTTAACGAGGTCTTAAAATAGTTAGTACTAGGCTTACCGATAAATAGAGGGCAGCCTAGGTAAATTAAAGGACCTTCTTTTTGCCTGAAACCAGTGAGTCCTTTTATTCTGTCTCTTCTACTACTAAAATATTATAATGGAGAATAAAATTACTCTTGTCAACATTAATAAAATGCAAAGAAGTATCTTCATACTCATTCAGAGTTCACATTAGGATCTTCAAAGTTTTGCATCTTCCAGAAGTGAAGAGGAATATGTCATCCGCAAAACTCAGATGGTTCACTTTGGGCCTTGTAATTTCCATGAAGAAGCAATGGTAGTCTTGGTGGTTATGCATCCTGTTTAGAGAACTTGAGAGAACTTAAGTACCTAAAATAAATAGGGATGGAGAAAGTGCATCACTTTACTTGTGCCACGACCCAAATCGAGCCGCGAGTGGCACCCACACTTACCCTCCTATGTGAGCAAACCAACCAATCTAAAACCCCATCATTTCAAACATAATGAACAAAATACAATGCGGAAGACTTAAAACTCATTAACAAAATCAATTAATAACTTCTAAAATTTATCAATTACTATCCCCAAATCTGGAAGTCATCATCACAAGAACATCTATCCTCGAATTACTAAATCTAAGAGTATCTAGGAAGCTAAAATAAATTAGAAGCTAGTCCATGCCGAAACATCAAGGCATCAAGACATGAAGGAGAAGATCCAGTCCAAGCTAGAAGCATTAGCTCACCCTGAAATCTTGTGTAATGAAGACTAGCTAGAGTTGCGGTTGAGTTGAAGACGACGGCACGTTTGCTGCACTCCACAAATAACAAAGAGAGAAACATACAACTAGGGGTCAGTACAAAACACAAGTACTGAGTAGGTATCATCGGCCAACTCAAAATAGAAAACAGTATATATCAGATAATATCATAAATCAACTACAATACTCAACATGTAGCAAAAACAAGTACTATAATCATTAATAAGTATGCCAAGTACACCAATGAGGACTCAAGCCTCAATACCATACTCATTTGGGAAAATAGGTTCATTAAATTGAGTATATTAACATATTTCAAGATTCATTCTCTTTACTATCCTGGTGTCGGAACGTGACACTCCGATCCTCATCATACTATCCTGGTGTCGGAACGTGAAACTCCGATACTCATCATACTATCCTGGTGTCAGAAAGTGACACTCCGATCCATATTCTATCCTGGTGCCAGAACGTGACACCCGATCCATATACTATTCTGGTGTCGGAACGTGACACCCGATCCATATACTATCCTGGTGTCGGAACGTGACACCCGATCCATATACTATGCTGGTGTCGGAACGTGACACCCGATCCATATACTATCTGGTGTTAGAACGTGACACTCCGATCCTCTAATCTCATTACATTAGTTCATCAAGCCTTCTTTTATACTAAGGCATCATCAATCTCATTACTTTAGTTCATCAAGCCTTCTTTTATACTAAGGCATCATCATTAACAAAGTTAATTTAGGATTCAAGATTCAATAGCCTCGTCATGCAAATTCATCACAATTAGATAATCATATCATGCAAGCACACAATTAAGCATACAGAAGACTTTATAATAGTACCCAGCACATATTATTCGCTATTAAGAGTTTACTACGAATAGCATAAACCATAACCTACCTCCACCGGAGAATTGTGATCAAGCAATCTACTTTTCCAAAGCTTTGCTTTTCGCTTCGGCTCTCCTCTCTCTCGATCGTTCTTCTCCCTCTCTCTGTTCTTTCTATTTTTCTTATTCAACCCCTTTTTCTTTTACCCTAATTAGCATATAATTAAGTATAAAAGATGACAAAGTAACCCACTAATTAATTCAAGGTTATCTTTTTTAATCCTTAAGTAATTGAATTATTAACATTCAACCACTAACTTTATAATTATAAGCACGAATAGTCCAAAACGCCCCTTAAAACATTAAACAGAAATTCGACCCAGGCAGGGTTACGATGACTGTGATGGCCCGTCGTGCCTGCGACGGTCCGTCCTGCTGAGTCGTCACAGAGTTCAGAAACTCAATTTCACTAAAGGGTCTGTGACGGTCCGTCGTGCCCACGACGGTCCGTCCTGCCATGTCGTCGCGAAGTTCAGAGAGTTGTTCTCAGTACCCAAATTTCAGAATTCTAAGTGTTTTGGAACGAGACCCCCTCGACGGTCCGTCGTGCCCATGACGGTCCGTCGTGGGATCCGTCGACTCAGCCAGTTTTTTCCAGAAATAAAATCTACTGCTCAAAACGACTAAACAGGTCGTTACAACTTGAGTCCTCTAGTGGAGTGAAAAAAACATACTGCTTACCATTAACAAATAATTAAGGACCAGTTATTCTCAATAATTCTCCACACATGTCAATAAAAGCCTGGGCAAAGCCCATTTTCCTTAGAACAAAGCAGATATATCACCAATAGACCCTTTCATAAGATTTTGCCATGTCTAGTTTTATAATGACATTGCTAACAATATTGGTATTCTTGATTAGGTGGATGATTTCTTGAGCTAGAATTATGTTCTCGGAAATGTTTCAATCTTCACAAACCAAGATTTGTTAGTAAATATAATGGAAGGGAAAGTTTAACTAAGCATGTTGCTTACATGTTTAGATATAATCTTACTAATGAAATTTGCTGAAACTTACACGGCTAAACTTAATTAGCTCGTTGGGATTACTCACCTTGGGTAATAGGACAATAGAATAGTAAGAAAAGTATTAAGGAATCTTTTGTCCACTAAAGAAGGCTTGAATACTTCCCATCAAGTCATTCTTGACAATATACCAGCACTTCTGAATATTTATGGTTTAGTGTTTAAAGTTAGGTTTTTTTATTTTGGACATTCGCTTTATATTTAGGTGTTAGGTTTAGCGTTTATTTTTTTTTAAGGTTTATGGGTTATGGTTTAAGGCTTTGAGTTGTAATATCTATGGTTTAGTGTTTGATGTTAGGGTTTTGGTATTTTGGGTTTCGGGGTGTAGGATTTTGGGTTTAAGGGTGAGTGTTAGAGTTAGGGCGAGGGAAGATTTCGGGTCTTGTTAGGTTTTGGTGTTTTGGGGTTTAGGGTTTTGGATATGAGGTTTAATATCTACAATTTAGTTTTTAATGTTTCGATTTTGGTTTTTTTTTTTGTCGGGTTTCGAATTTTGGGTTAGGGTTAGGGTTTAGGGTTTTGGGATAGGGATAGGATTATGGTTAGGGTTAGGGTTAGGATTACAGTTAGAGTTAGGGTTAGGTTTACATATTTTAGGATTTGAGCTGCAAAACCTATGGTTTAGTGTTTAATGTTTGTGTTTTGTAATTTTGGTCTATTTAATTTATTTATTAGAACGACCCTTGTAGTGCTTCACGGGATGAGCAATCCTCGCAGGTTTTATCATTTAATAAAATCAAAAAGTACAATAGAGGGGGACATAAACCTTATCGCCGATCCTAAGGTGGGTTAAAAGTTGCCCGTCCTACTAAGGATAGTCAACCATATCTGTTACATCAAGTTGCATTTAAAAGAAACTACACACCTATGGAGGACTCCTCTTTAATACATAGCTTACTAAGAATAAATAAATGAGGGAGACTCTCCCCTTTACAAGATAATACTAAGGAAAATAATGATCCTACTCTAATATACCAAACAATCATTATATCTAGGATGAATGACAATATGTGTAATACATATTATACACCATGTAAAACATAAGTTAATTGATAATTGATGACAGCAATCATAGAGAGACCATCAATATGACTCATATTTCTCTAATTCTAGATCTTGTCATTGGTCTACTAATGTTCGTAGATTGAAGATTATGTCTAGTTGGTATTTTTCCTTTTGGTGAAAACCCTTGTTCGTCTCTAATATCTTATATTTCATCTTCGTATTAAGTGTGGAAGGTGGATTTAAAATCCTCTTCACCTTCATTACTATCCAAGGATCTTGTGTTTTCATCATACTCATCCTCAGAAGATATATTACTATATTCATTAACTTTTTCAACTGTTCCTTGTTTTCCATGTTATTCCTTCATTTTTGCAGCATTTCTTCTTAATTTTATTCAGCCGCCTCTTAGATTTGGTGTTACTGTCTTGAAGTGAAATTCCTTCCTCTTGATTTTGACTTTTCTTATCATGTTGCTAACTTGAGCAGTGTACTGCAGGAGACTGTGTAGGATCGTATGGCTCCTCATTATGGAAAAGAGTTGTACTGCTACACTATCCTGCTTGCTCAGTCAATCCTTGTTCCTGTATTTCCTTCCAGTGCAAATAAGATTCTATACTATCCTTTATTTCCATATTTTCACTTTCTCCCACATATACACAAATTCTATTAGTCTCACGTATAATGGTAATGTGTTGTGATACATAGGATTGTGAAATCATATTTGATAGAGCTGTTGCATTTTTAATTTGACCTAATTAACTATATGAATGGCCTGCATGTCCTGTTTGTACGGAAATAGCACCTGCAGCATCCTCCTTTTGTGCAAAATTGTGCAACTCCATTTGAACTACTGTATCCTACTCTTGTGTATCTAAGTCAATTAAATTGTAAGAAGTAGGAATATTAATTTTCATTCCTGAATGTACTATTTCTTGTATCTCCTGGTTATCTTCTTTTTGCGGCATAAGTCTAGTTGTCACAACAGGCTTGTCAACTTGTTCATGTTGCTTATTAACCTTTGTTTTCTCATATTTCCACTTTTCACCAAAAATGTGTATTTTTTCTTGCACCTGCTGACTTAATGCTATGATATTTGCAAATTATGGAGCCTACTGCATTTCATTGGGAGCATTGTTAGGAATTTCCTGCTGCTTCTTTTATGTAATATTTTTATTCTTTCTGCCAGCATCCGTCTCTTTTCTTCGATGATATTCCTCATCTTTTATATTGACCCTACTCTCATCAATCATATGTCCTTGATGTTTACAGTAATGAAACTATGCATGTATGTTTAAATATTCAATACATTGTAATTTTCCTTTGTTTAGATCCTCCTCGTCATACAAAAGCCATGCATCTTTAAGTTTGTCCTTTGTATGGTTCATTTGAATTTTCACTGTTGCCAGGCTACCCCTAGTTTTATTGGTAGAAGCATTATCCAAATATAATACTTTTCAAACTGGTTAAAACATAGCAATAAAAATTTCCTTGTAATAACAATATCAAGGTACTTCCGGTACTGAAATTCAAATAGGAACAACATGTGTTTCCTTAATCAGTTTTAATGTAGGAGTCCATGCTTGAATTCTCATGGCCTGACCCTCAATAATCATTTTTTGCTTAGTCCAAGCAGTTACAATATAAACCTTATTATCCAAGTCAATATAAACACGTCTTGCATTGAAATGTGCAATCTTAACTCCTCCCGAAAGTTGAGTTTGATTTATAAAACTCTGTCGAATCACTTCAACTTTAGGTATAGCATTTCTAAACTTTCCAATAAGATTATATTTGCCTCTATCAATCCATTTTACAAAATAATCTTCTTCGTTAAAAATCACAGCTAGTCGTCCCTATTTAGTGGTGTATTTCGGAGCCTCAAAAGTTATAGAAAAAATTATTTTTGCTAGTTTAAATTGCAGCCTATAAGCATAAGATTGAATCACAGTGTATGGATCTGATTTTTTACTTTCAAATTGATTTTGTAGATCTTTATTTGGACCATAATTTTGTTGCCCTTTCACAATAGAATTAATATTACTGTTATGTCACAAAGTTATTTGTAATTTTTTGAAAAGATTCATGTTGAGATGGAGGTTGTTGACTCAAAACTCCTACATTTTGATTATCACCACACACCTTGTTTAAAGTACTATCAATCTTATCATCATCAATTAGACCAACTCCAATCCCACTACCTCTCTCCTTATAAACAACAATAGAACAAATATTATGAGGAATAGAGGATTTACCAATAGGTATATTTCAATAAAGATGCTCAAGCTCCCCTATATTCAATCCATCGTCATTCCTATGTGTAGGTATATTCCCTAGTGCAGAAAAACAAAGTTATCCATCACCTAGAGCCTGCACAAGCCCCTAAACTGACTCATCTCCGTTGCACTTGGATAATTCCAGGATGTTTGACTGTTCATGTTGGTTCCCGTTCTCTAGTTTTTGATAAATAAACATTATCAATCTCTAACATCGAACTAACAACCTCTTCGACCATGTTCTTTCTACTTTGGTGCATATTTTGAAGATTTGTATAATTTTGAGAAATATGATTATGAAGTCTTTATATAATTATAATGCCTTCCTCATAATAAATTTCTTGACACCCATCATACCCAATAATGATCGAAGTATCAACGCCGCCACCCAAACTTTGCAAATCGATTAGTTCGATCTGTTTTGGATTTAATATTTGTTGTTATTTGTTCTCCAGGACAACAAGAAAAAACATTAAAAATATGCTTCACGTTTTCCATATAAGAATACACTCAAAAATCCATTTGCGATTCAATAATATGCCATGTTTTTATTTGTTGATCTTTTAATTTTAAATTCAAGAGAACCATCCCAATATTTTCATGATGTGTTCGCGATTGTTCCTCTATCGATTGTATTGTGGTTTCACTATCTCGATTTAGACTACCTATCGGAACTAATTTTTTCAGAGAAATCTCTATCTTGCGCTGAATCTGCCTTATCTTCCTTAGTTTTCATCAGTGTTGAACAAGAATTTGCAAACTCCATAACTGTCATTACCTATTCTTATTCCTCTATAGATATGTCAATATGACTCGCTTCTTCTTGCCACAAATTCAAAGATAATGAATTTGTGTAATCTTTTTTTGCTTGTGGATTGAACTTAGGATGATGAAATTATTCCTTATCTGGTGGTCGGTTCTGTTCCACCGATTGTGTTAACACCATTATGGTTTAATTCCATTTACCCATTGATGAGACTAGAGAGAGAAACTTTATAGCGATATTTGGGTCATGGGGTTTAGGGTTTAGGGTTTAGGGTTAGGGTTAGGGTTAAAGTTTAATTTTTTCAGATTTAGGGGTTTGGGGCTTAGAATTTTTGTGTTATTATCTATGCTTTAGTTTTCATGTTTAGGTTTTAGTATTTTGGGTTTGGAATATAGCATTTATAGTTTATGGTTAGGGATAGTGTTAAGGTTAGGGTTAGGATTTAGTATTTTTGTGGTTTTAGGGTTAGTGTTAGTGTTAAGGTTAGGTTTAGGGTTTAGTATTTTTGTGGTTTTATGGTTAAGGTTTTAGGCTTTTAAGTTGTAAAATCTATTGTTGAGTGTGTAATGTTTGAATTTTTGTATTTTGGGTTTGGGTTATAGGGTGTCAAATTAGGGGTAGGGTTAGGGTTAAGGTATTGGTTGAAGATAGAGTTTAGGTTTTTTTTATGGTTTTAGGTTTTGGGTTGAGTATTTGAGGTTTAAATATTTGGTTGAATGCTCAATGTTTAGGTTTAGGTTTTTTGGGCTTTGGATTTAATGTTTAGGGTTTAGGGTTAGGATTAGAATTAAAGTAAGAATTAGAGTTAGGTTAGGGTTAGTATAAGGGTTTAAGTTTTTATTAGGTTCTAGGGTTTGGGGATTAGGATTTAATCTTTAAAATCAATGATTTAGTGTTTAATGTTTGGATTTTCATATTTTTGGCTTAGTATTTAGGGTGTGGGGTTTAGGATTTGGGGTTTAATCTATGATCTTGTGTTAAATTTTTGAGTTTTGCTATTTCAGGATTGGGGTTTAGGGTTTACTATTTAGTCTTAGGGTTATGGTTAATTTTAACATTAGGGTTAGTGCTTAGTGTTTTTTTATGTTTTAGGGTTTGGGGTTTAGGATTTTGGTTTTAGGATTTGTGGTTTAATATCTATGGTTTAGTGTTTGGTGCTTGTGCTTTTGCATTTTGGTCTTGGGGATTAGGGTTTATAGTTTATGATAATGGTTAGTGTTAGGGTTAGGGTTTAGGGTTTTGGGTTAAGGATTTTTATTTTATCGTATATGGTTTAGTGTTTGATGTTAGGGTTTTTGTATTTTGAGCATTGGGTTTAGGTTTATGGGTCAGGGCTAGGGTTTAGGGTATTTTTAGATTTAAGGGTTAGGGTTTAAGGATTTGAGTTGTAATATCTATTTTTAGTGTTTAATGATAGTTTTTTTTTTGTATTTTGTGCTTCGCGTTTTGTCACGACCCAAATCGAGCCGCGAGTGCCACCCACACTTATCCTACTATGTGAGCGAACCAACCAATCTGAACCCCAACATTTTAAACATAATGAACAAAATACAATGCGGAAGACTTAAACTCATTAATGAAAATCAATTAATTAACTTCTAAAAACTCAACAACTATTATTATCCCCAAAATCTGGAAGTCATCACCACAAGAACATCTATCCTCAAATTACTAAAACTAAGAGTATCTAAGAAAGCTAAAATAACTAAAAGCTAGTCCATGCCGGAATTTCGAGGCATCAAGACATGAAGAAGAAGATCCAGTACAAGCTAGAAGCATTAGCTCACCCTAAAATCCGGTGTAATGAAGACTTGCTAGAGTTGCGGTTGAGTTGAAGACGACGGTACGTTTGCTGCACTCTATAATAACAAAGAAAGAAACATACAAGTAGGGGTCAGTACAAAACACAAGTACTGAGTAGGTATCATCGGCCAACTCAAAATAGAAAATTGTATATATCAGATAACATCATAAAATCAACTACAATACTCAATCTGTAGAAACATCAAGTACTATAATCATTAATAAATAACGCCAAGTACACCCATGAGGACTCAAACCTCAATACCATACTCATTTGGGAAATAGGTTCATTAGATTGAGTATATTAGCATATTTCAAGATTCATTATCTTTATTTCTCTCGTGTCGGTACGTGACACTCCGCTCCATATACTATCCTTGTGTCGGAACGTGACACTCCGATCCTCATATACTATCCTGGTGTCGGAACGTGACACCCGATCCATATTCTATCCTGGTGCCGGAACGTGGCACTCCGATCCTCATTCTATCCTGGTGTCGGAACGTGACACCCGATCCATATTCTATCCTCGTGCTGGAACGTGTCACTCCGATCCTCATTCTATCCTGGTACCGGAACGTGGCACCCGATACATATACTATCCTGGTGTCGGAACGTGTCACTCCGATCCTCATATACTATCCTAGTACCAAAACGTGGTACCCGATCCTCTATTACTATCCTGGTGTCGGAACGTGACACCCGACCCCCTAATCTCACTACTTTCGTTCATCAAGCCTTCTTTTATACCAAGGCATCATCATTAACAAAGTAGATTAGGGATTTTCAAGATTTAGGATTGAATAGCTTCATCATGCTTATTTTATCACAATTATATAATCACGTTCATACAACCATACAATTAAGCATATAAAGGGGTTTACAATACTACCAATACATATCATTCGCTATTAACAGTTTACTACGAATAGCATAAACCATAACCTACATCCACCGAAGATTCGTGATCAAGCAAGCAAATTCCCCAAAGCTTTGTTTTCCTCTTCGTTTCTCCTCTCTCTCGATCGTTCTTCTCCCTCTCTCTGTTCTTTCTATTTTTCTTATTCAAACCCTCTTTCTTTTACCCTAATTAGCATATAATTAAGTATAAAAGATGATGAATTAACCCATTAATTAATTCAAGGTTATCTCCTTTAACCCCCAAGTAATTAAATTATTAACATTAACCCACTAAATTTATAATTATAGCAGGAATAGTCCTAAACGCCCCTTAAAACATTTAACAGAAAACTGACCCAGCCTGGGATTACACAGCCTGTGACGGCCCGTCGTGCCTGTGACGTTCTGTCCTACTGCTTCTGTCACAGAGTTCAGAGACTTAATTTCTGTGGAAAATGTGTGACGGCCCGTCGTGCCCACGACGGTCCGTCCTGCCATTCCGTCACGAAGTTCAGAGAGTCGATTTCTGTACCCAAATTTCTAAATTTTATGTGTTTTGGAACGAGACCCCCTCGACGGTCCGTCGTGCCCATGAAGGTCCGTCGTGGGATCCGTCGACTCAGCCAGTTTTTTCCAAAAATAAAATTTGTTGCTCAAAACGACTAAACAGGTCGTTACAATAGATACCAATTTACCCATCGTTCTTGCTCAAACGATCACAAGAAGAAAAACAAGGGCGAAAAGGAGTACCTGAATCCGTAAACAGGTGTGGGTATCTTTCTTGCAGATCTGCCTCCTTCTCCCAAGTGGCTTCTTCAACTGGTCGATTCTTCCATTGAACTTTGATGGATGCAATCTCCCTTGACCTCAACTTGCGGACTTCTCTATCTAAAATAGCAACAGGCTCCTCCTAATAAGACAAATTTTCGTCAAGCACAACAAAATCCCAACGAATAATGTAGTTTCCATCCCGATGGTATCTTTTCAACATAGACATATGAAATACCGGATGCACTCCATACAATCCAGGGGGCAAGGCTAATTCGTAAGCTACCTCCCCCACGCGCTTCAGAACTTCAAAGGGACCTATATACCTGGCCTAAGCTTACCTCGCTTACCAAACCGCATCACCCCTTTCATGGGCGAAACCTTCAGCAAGACTTGCTCACCCTCTATAAACTCCAAATCTCTAACCTTTCGATCTGCATATTCTTTTTGCCTACTTTGAGCCGCTAGAAGCTTTTCCTGAATAGATTTCACCTTATCTAATGATTCCCTCAGAAGGTCAGTACCCCAAGGTCTAACCTCAAATGCATCAAACCAACCAATGGGAGACCTACATCTCCTCCCATACAGCGCCTCAAATGGGGCCATACCAATGCTTGAGTGATAGCTATTATTGTATGAGAATTCTGCTAAGGGTAAGAAGTTATCCCAATGACCACCAAATTCTATCACACATGCACGGAGCATATCCTCCAACACTTGAATCGTTCGCTCAGACTGACCATCGGTCTGAGGATGGAATGCGGTACTTAGATCCAACCTAGTACCCAATTCCACATGCAATGTTTTCCAAAATTTAGAAGTAAACTGCGTACCTCTATCTGATATGATGGAGAGTGGAACCCCATGCAATCGAACAACTTCCGAGATGTAAAGTTTGGCTAGCTTCTCTGCATTGTAAGTCACCTTGACCGGAATGAAGTTAGCAGACTTAGTTAACCTATCAACAATTATCCAAATGGAGTCATACTTACCCATTGTCTTAGGAAGACCAACCACGAAGTCCATTGCGATTCTCTCCCACTTCCATTCAGGAATGGGCATTCTTTGAAGTGTTCCTCCAGGCCTCTGGTGTTGACAATTTGGGCATTTGGAAACAAACTCCACAATGTCACGCTTCATTTTACTCCACCAAAAATGTTGCTTTAGGTCACGATACATCTTGGTTGCACCCGGATGTATAGAATACCTTGAGCTATGAGCCTTTGTAAGAATAGTGTGAATCAAATCATCGACGCGGGGTACACATACCCTTCCCTTGATTCTCAAAACACCTTCCTCATCGATTGTCGCTTCTTTAGCCTCTCCTCGCAACACTTTATCTCGGATCCGGATCAATTTCTCACCAGTAAGCTGCTTTCCCTTAATCTTGTCAAGAAAGGAAGATCTTGCCTCCACAAAAGCCAAAAATCCTCCCTTCTCATTTACTTCTAACCTCATAAGGTCATTAGCCAGAATCTGAACTTCTCTAGCCAATGGGCGTCTAGAAACTTGCAAGTGAGCTAGACTTCCCATGCTTCCTGCCTTTCTACTTAAAGCATCTGCAACAACATTAGCTTTTCCCGGATGATACAGAATAGTGATATCGTAGTCCTTCAGTAGTTCCATCCATCTCCTCTGTCTCAAATTCAAATCTTTCTGAGTAAAGACATACTATAGGCTACGATGATCCGAATAGACTTCACACTTAACCCCATATAAATAGTGCCTCCATTGCTTAAATGCAAATACTACCGCGGCCAACTCCAAATCATGGGTCGGGTAATTGCGTTCGTGCACCTTTAATTGCCTTGAAGCATAAGCAATTACATTCTTTTCTTGCATTAGCACTGCACCCAAACCCGAATAGGATGCGTCACAATAGACAATGAAATTCTTACCTTCCACTGGAAAGGTGAGGATGGGTGCAGTAGTAAGAAAAGCCTTGACCTTCTGAAAGCTTTCTTCGCACTCGTCCGACCATACAAAAGGTACATTCTCAATCTGTAGAAAATAGTATATATCAGATAACATCATAAAATCAACTACAATACTCAATCTGTAGCAACATCAAGTACTATAATCATTAATAAATAACGCCAAGTACACCCATGAGGACTCAAGCCTCAATACCATACTCATTTGGGAAATAGGTTCATTAGATTGAGTATATTAGCATATTTCAAGATTCATTATCTTTATTTCTCTCGTGTCGGTACATGACACTCCGCTCCATATACTATCGTGGTGTCGGAACGTGACACTCCGATCCTCATATACTATCCTGGTGCCGGAACGTGGCACTCCGATCCTCATTCTATCTTGGTGTCGGAACGTGACACCTGATCCATATTCTATCCTGGTGCCGGAACGTGGCACTCCGATCCTAATTCTATCCTGGTACCGAAACGTGGAACCCGATCCATATACTATCCTGGTGTCGGAACGTGACACTCCGATCCTCATATACTATCCTGGTACCTGAACGTGGCATCCGATCCTCTATTACTATCCTGGTGTCAGAACGTGACACTCGATCCCCTAATCTCACTACTTTCGCTCATCAAGCCTTCTTTTATACCAAGGAATCATCATTAACAAAGTAGATTAGGGATTTTAAAGATTTAGGATTTAATAGCTTCATCATGCTTATTTTATCACAATTATATAATCACATTCATACAAGCATACAATTAAGCATATAGAGGGTTTACAATACTACCAATACATATCATTCGCTATTAAGACTTTACTATGAATAGCATAAACAATAACCTACCTCCACCGAAGATTCGTGATCAACCAAGAAAATTCCCCAAAGCTTTGTTTTCCTCTTCGTTTCTCCTCTCTCTCGATCGTTCTTCTCCCTCTCTCTGTTCTTTCTATTTTTCTTATTCAAACCCTCTTTCTTTTACCCTAATTAGCATATAATTAAGTACAAAAGATGATGATTTAACCCATTAAATAATTCAAGGTTATCTCCTTTAACCCCCAAGTAATTAAATTATTAACATTAACCCACTAAATTTATAATTATAGCAGGAATAGTCCAAAACGCCCATTAAAACATTTACCAAAAATTCGACCCAGCCTGGGATTACGCAGCCTGTGACGGCCCGTCGTGCCTGCAATGGTCCGTCCTGCTGCTTCCGTCGCAGAGTTCAGAGACTTAATTTCTGTGGAAAATGTGTGACGGCCCATCGTGCCCACGACGGTCCGTCCTGCCATCCGTCACGAAGTTCAGAGAGTCGATTTCAGTACCCAAATTTCAGAATTCTAAGTGTTTTGGAACGAGACCCCCTCGACGGTCCGTCGCGGTCCGTCGTGGGATCCGTCGACTCAGCCAGTTTTTCCAGAAATAAAATCTATTGCTCAAAACGACTAAACAGGTCGTTACACATTTAGAGTTTAGGGTATAGTGTTTAATGGTTTAAGGGTGAGAGTTAGGTTTAGGGTTTGGGGAGGTTTAGAATTTTTTTATGTTTTTGGGTTTGGGGCATAGGATATGAAGATTAATATCTATAATTTAGTGTTTCATGTTTGGGTGTTTGTATTTTTTGCTTGGTGTTTAGAATTTAGTGTTAGGGTTACAGTTTAGTTTTTTGTTTAGATATCAGGGTTTGGATTTTAGAAATTGGGATTTAAGAAGACCTAGGGAACACAAAAACTAACATAATCAAAGACTTAGAGTCCCATTCCACTAACTAAAATTCATAGTACTTGTACAACACTAGCATGTATCCTACATGATGAGACTAGGAAATAACAGACATAGACCATACTAGCTAAGCATGGAATCCCGAGTCATAAGCCTACTCTGATGGACACATTTTTAGGGTGTAAAAGATTTAAATTGTAATATCTGTTGTTTAGTGTTTAATGTTAAGGTTTTGGATTTTGGTCTTTGTGTTTAAGGCTTAGGGTTTAGGTCAGGGTCAAGGTCAGGAATAGGGTTAGGATTCCATATTTAGTGTGTGTTTTTTTGGTTTTAAAATTTGAGGTTTAGTATATATGTTGTAGTGCTCAATGTTTGGGTTTGGGTATTTTGTAATTGGGATTTACGATTTAGGGTTTATTGTTAGGTTTATTGATAGGATTTAGTGGTTAGTATTTTTTAGGTTTTAGTGTTTGATGTTTATGATTGGAGGTTTAATATATATGGTTTAGTGTTTAATACTTGTGTTTTGGTATTTTAGTCTTGTAATTATGGTTTAGGGTTAAGGGTTAGGGTTAGGATTAGAATTTAGTTTCTTTAAATTTTAGGGTTTGGGTCTTAGGATTTGTGGGTTATTATATATTGTTTAGTTTTTCATGTTTGGGTTTTGGTATTTTGGGGTTCATCGTTTATGGTTTATGGTTAGGGTTAGGGTTTAGTATTTTTTAGGTTTTAGGGTTGGGTTATTAGGATTTGAGTTGTAAAATCTATGGTTCAGTGTTTATTGTTTGGGTTTTTGTATTTTAGATTTGGGATATAGGGTTTACAATATAAGGTTAGGGTTAGGGTTAGGGTTAGGGTTAAGGTGTGGGTTAAGGATCGGGTTTAAGGTTTTATGTTTTGGGTTGAGGATTTGAGTTTTAAAAATTTTAGGATAGTGTTTAATGTTTTGGATTAGGTATTTTGGGCTTTCGGTGTAGGGTTTTAGGTTTAGATTAAGGGATAGGTTTAAAGGTAGAATTAGGATTACTGATACGGTTAGCGTAAGGGGTTAGATTTTTTTTTCATTTTTTAGGGTTTGGGGTTTCGTATTGAATCTTTATAATATATTCTCTAGTGTTTAATGTTTGTCTTTTAATATTTTGACTTAGCGTTTAGGGTTTAGGGTTAGGGTTAGGGTTTAGTTTTTTAGAATATGTTTAAGGGTTTAGAATTTGAGGTTTATATCTATCGTTTAGTCTTTAATGTTTGGGATTTTGTTATTTTAGGCTTGGGGTTAGGGACTAGGTTTTAGGGTTAGGATTAACGTTAGGTTAAGGTTTATGCTTTTTTTAGGTTTTAGGATTTGGGGTTTCAGATTTGAAGATTAATATGTATTTTTTACGGTTAAATAATTCGATTTTTGTAATCTGGGCTATGGGTTTAGGGTTATGGTTAGCGTTAGTTTTACATTTTATAGTTTTTTTTATGTATTTGAGTTTGAGAATTAGGATTAGAGGTTTAATATCTATGTTATATTGTTTAATGTTTTGGTCTTGGTATTTTGCGCTTAAGATTTAAGGTTAAGGTTAGATTTAATGTTAGGATTAGGGTTAGGATTTAGTTTCTTTTTAGATTTTAGGGTTTGAGATTAACGAATTGAGTTGTAATATCTATGGTTTTTTGTTTAATAATCTAGTTTTGGTATTTTAGTATTGGGGTTTATGGTTTCAGAATTAGCTTTAGGGTTAGGGTTATGGTTTGAATTATGGTTAGGGTTTAGGTTTTTTATGGATATATGTTTGGGGGTATTGGATTTCTGGTTTAAAATGTATGGTTTAGTGTCTAATGTTTGTGTTTTGACATTTCAGTCTAATGTGTTAGATTCATGACTTACTGTTAGGGTTAGGGTTAAGGTTAGAGTAAGCAATATTATTAGGGTTAGGTTATAGGGTTTTGTAGGTTTTAGGGTTTAGAATTTAGAATTTTAGATCTAACATCTATTGTTTAGTTCTTAATTTTTGGGTATTTGTATTTTGGGATTAGGGTTTATAGTTTAGGGTTTAAGTATTTAAGGGTGAGGATTAGGCTTAGGGTTAGGGAAGGTTTAGTTTGTTTTTAGATTTTAGGGTTTTGGTTTAGGATTTGAGGTTTCAGATTTATGGTTTAGTGTTTAATGTATGGGATTTTTTATTTTTTTCTTGGGATTTTAATTCAGGGATTATGATTAGGGTTTTATGAACTTTATATTTGGGGTTTGGGGTTTAAGATTTTTGTTTTAGTGTTTAATATTTGGGTTTTGGTATTTCAGACTTGGGGTTTACGCATAAAGTTAGAGTTAATTCTAGAATTAGCGTTAGGATTTTTGTTTTTTGGGCTTTGTGTTTAGGGTTTAGGTTTTAAGGTTAAGGTTAGGGTTAGGGTTTTTATTAATGTTAGGGTTTAGATTGGTTTTTAAATTTAGAATTTTTTTGTTTAAAATGTATGGTTTAGTGTTTAAGGTTTGGGTTAGGTGTTTTGGGCTTGGAGTATCTGGTTTATGGTTTAGGGTTATAGTTAGGGATAAGGTTAGGGTTAGGGTTAGGGTTAGGGGTTACAGTTTTGGATTAGAGGTCTAATATCTACAGCTTCATGTTTAATATTTGGGTTTTGGTAATTTAGTACCTGGATTAGTGGTTAAGGATTAGGGTTATGTTATGGTTAGCATTAGGGTTTAGGATTTCTTTAGATTTTCGTGTTTGGGGTTTAGGATTTGGTGTTTAAAATATATGGTTTAGTATTTATTGTTTGGGTTTTGGTACTTTTTATATGGGTTAGTGTTAGATATATGGTTAAATTTGGGGTTAGGGTTAGCGTTTAGGTTTTTTTAGGTTTTAAGGTTTGGGGTTAAGAAATTGAGTTGTTATATCAACGGTTTACTTTTTAATGTTAGGGTTTTGGTATTTTGGTCTTTCGATTTAGGGATTAAGGTTTAGGGTTAGGGTAAAGGCTTAGTTTTTTTGCAAGGGTTTAGGTTTTGGGGTTTAGGATTTGTAGGTCAAGATCTATGGTTAAGTGTTTAATGTTTTGATTTTAGTATTTTGGGCTTAAGATTTTTGGTTTATGGTTTATTTTTAGGGTTAAGGTTAGGGTTAGGGTTTGCATTTAGGGTTAGGGTTTATGTTGAGCGTTTTTTTTATGTTTTAGGGTTTGGGTTTTTGGATTTGAGGTAATATTTATGGATTTGTCTTTAATGTTTGGGTTTCTGTATTTTTGGCTTGGGATTTTGTAACACCTCTTACACAATTTAGGTGAAACTAGAGCCTAACACGTGTATTATGATGTTCTAAAGTCTTTAAATGGCTATAATAATGTTTATAGAAAGTGTCTAAAGTTTGATAAAAGTTTTGAGGTCAAACGTATAAGAACGTCCATGCCGATCAGAAGGTTTACCATGTAACGTACTAGTGTAAGGGGTCCTTAAAATGTGTTTGAGTGTATTTGGGTTGGAAACGTCTAGGAGAAACACCATATGGACTAACCAAAGTGTCCTTGCAAACCCAACTTCTAGCCAAGTTGTCAAAATTAAGCCAACCAACGAGTGGCAATCGACACCTAGTAGGTCAGTCGACGCCCAATCGTTTGGGGAGTAGGTTGACACTTCGGCTAGTGAGATTAAGCTCCCTTTTGGCAAGCCTATTACCAAAATCATGGAACAATAGGACGGTCCGTTTGTGGGTCGATGAGTCATCAATGGAGGCTCTCATATAAGAGCAGAAGTTTTCTATAGGGTCTCGGCCAAGACTAGGGCCATTTTTGGGTCATTCACCTAGCGTTAATAAAATTATTTGGAAGACTTCTTAAGGGTAGTTTTGGTATTTTCAGTGGGTTTATAACACTTAATAACTTAGATGAATTCATTATTTTAAAATCAAAACTCAAAACCCCTAAAGAACTCTCTAGAATACCATTGAAGCTTAGAAGGAGCTTGGAGCTTCAAGGGTGATTTCTCCAACAAATCTTCTCAATTTTAGTCATAAGCATCAATTAATGTATGTTTTTCAACCTTATAGCTCTTTTCTTCAAGGACCCAATCTTGAAAGTGGGTTTTCAAAGACTTCTTAAAATATGAACTTCTATAATGTAATCTAGCCATGGGTTCTTGCATAAAATCTTTTTAATCAATATATCATGATTGAATTAATGTTAATTTTATGACTTTAGAATAAAAACTCTATGAACCCATGCAAATCATTGAACCCTAATTTTGACTATATTATGGATGATTTGATCATGTCTCTATGATATTGAATTCTTGTGTAGTTTCATTAAAGCTATTGAACTATGAAATAATCATGCTAGAATTGTAACTCGATTGTCCTAATTTATTAAATTTATATTGTATTATCTTGGATTCATTTTATATTATTATTATTGCATTGAATTGGTGACTATGGCTATGTCATGACCCAAAACGAGCCGCGAGTGGCACCCACACTTATCCTACTATGTGAGCGAACCAACAATTCTAAATCCCAACCTTTACAAATATTTCAACCATAATGAACAAATTATAATGCGGAAGACTCAAAATCTTATTAATATAACCAATAAATAAGCTTCTAAAAGTTTATCAACTATTATCCCCAATATCTGGAAGTCGTCACACCAAGAACATCTATCTTCAAAAATTCTAAATCTAACAGTATTTAAGAAGATAACATAAGTAAAAGAAATGGTCCATGTCCTCACTTAAGACATCAAGACGTGAAGGAGAGAATCCAGTCCGAGCTAAGAAAAATAGCGCACCCTGAAATCTGGTATGCTGGAGACTGGCTAGAGTTGCGGACGAGTCGAAGTCGATGGCACGTTTGCTGCATTCCATAAATAACAAAGAGAAAAATACAAGTAGGGATCAGTACAAGGAACACGTACTGAGTAGATATCATCGGCGAACTCAAAATAAAAAGCAATATATATCGAATAATAACATAAAATCAACTACAATACTCAACAGGTGACAAAAACAAGTACAAGAACCATTGGCCACAACACCAAGCACACCTATGAGGACTCAAGCCTCCACACCATACTCATTTGGGAAATAGGTTCTTTAAATTTGAGTATATTACCATAATGCAAGATTCATTCTCTTTATTCTTCTTGTGTCAGAACGTGACACTCCGATCCCCTAATACTACGTGTCGATAAATGACACCCGATCCCCTAATACTACGTGTCGGTACGTGACACCCGATCCCCTAATACTACATGTCGGTTCGTGACACTCGATCCCATAATACTACGTGTCGGTTCGTGACACCCGATCCATTAACCTCATTCTTTTAGTTCATGAAGCCATCTTTTATGTCAAGGCATCATCATTAATAGAGTGGATTTAAGGTTTTTAAGATTCCACAGTATCATCATTATAATCCATCACTATTTACATAATCACAACATGCAACAACACAATTAGGCATATAGAAGACTTTACAATACCACCCAATACATATCAATCGCTATTTAGAGTTTACTATGAAATAGCATAAACCATAACCTACCTCCACCAAAAAATCGTGATCAAGCAAGCCACTTGTCAATGCCTTTGCTTTCCTCTTCACTTCTCCCTTTTCTCGCTCGTTCTCCCTCTCTCTATTCTTTTTATTTTTCTTCTTCAGAATCTTTTTCTTTTACATTAATTATCATATAATTAATTGTAAAAGATGGTAAAAGTAACCCACTATTTATTTCAAGGTTATCTCCTTTAACCCCCAAGTAATTAAATTATTAAACTTACCCCACTAATTTCCTAATTATAAGCATGAATAGTCCAAAACACCCCTTAAAACTATTAGCAGAAATCCGACCCAGTCGAGGTTACGCAACATGTGACGGCCCGTCGTGCCTGCGACGGTCCGTCCTGCAGGGTCGTCACAGAGTTCAGAGACTCAAATTCAGTAAAGGGGTTTGTGATGGTCCGTTGTATCTACGACGGTCCGTGCTGCAGTTCTGTCGTGAAGTTCGTTGTGCCTATGACGGTTTGTCCTAGTTGTCGTCGAGGATAATGAGGAGAGCAGCAGGAGAATTACACAAGTGTGGGACGACGAAGTCCGTCACGGTCCGTCGTGACCATGATGGTCCATCGCGTGAGTCATCGACCTAGTCAGTTTTTATCAAAGTAATTCTACTGCTCGAAACGACTAAACAGGTCGTTACAATAGATACCAATTTTCCCATCGTTCGTCCTCGAATGATTACAAGAAGAAAAACAAGGGCGAAAAAGAGTACCTAAATCTGTAAACAGGTGTGGGTATCTTTCCTGCATATCAGCCTCCTTCTCCCAAGTGGACTCTTTAACTGACCGATTCTTCCATTGAACTTTGATGGATGCAATCTCCCTTGATCTGAACTTGCGGATTTCTCTATCTAGAATAGCAACAGGCTCCTCTTGATAAGACAAATTCTCATCAAGAAGAACTAAATCCCAACGAATGATGTAGTTTCCATCCCCCTGGTATCTTTTCAGCATAGACACATGAAATACCGGGTGCACTCCTGAGAGTCCTGGAGGTAATGCCAATTCATAAGACACCTCCCCCACGTGCTTCAGAACTTCAAATGGACCAATATACCTCGGACTAAGCTTACCTCGCTTCCCAAACCGCATCACCCCTTTCATGGGTGAAACCTTCAGCAAGACTTGTTCATCCTCCATGAAATCCAAATCTCTAACCTTTCGATCTGCATATTCCTTCTGCCTACTTTGAGCTGCTAAAAGCTTTTCTTGAATGAATTTCACTTTCTCTAATGATTCCCTCAAGTGGCGGTACCCCATGGTCTTACCTCAAATGCATCAAACCAACCAATGGGAGACCTACATCTCCTCCCATATAGTGCCTCAAATGGGGCCATATCAATACTGGAGTGGTAGCTATTATTGTATGAGAATTCTGCTAAGGTTTAGAAGTTATCCCAATGACCACGAAATTCTATCACACATGCACGAAGCATATCCTCCAAAACCTGAATCGTTCGCTCAGACTGACCATCGGTCTGAGGGTGAAACGCAGTACTAAGGTCCAACCTAGTAACTAATTCAGCATGGAATGTTCTCCAAAACTTTGAAGTAAATTGCGTACCTCTATCTGATATGATTGAAAGTGGAACCCCATGCAATCGAACAATTTCTGAGATATAGAGTTTGGCTAGCTTCTCTGCATTGTAAGTTACCTTAACCGGAATGAAGTGAGCAGACTTAGTTAATCTGTCAACAATTACCCAAATAGAATCAAACTTACCCAATGTCTTTGGAAGACCAACCACCAAATCCATTGAAATTCTTTCCCATTTCCATTCAGGAATGGGCATTCTCTGAAGTGTACCCCAGGTCTCTGTTGTTCATACTTTACCTGCTGACAATTCGGGCATTGGGCAACAAAATCAACAATGTCACGCTTAATCCTACTCCACCAAAAATGTTTCTTTAGGTCACGATACATCTTGGTTGCACCAGGATGTATAGAATACCCTGAACTACCAAGTTTGTCACGACCCAAAACGAGCCGCGAGTGGCACCCACACTTATCTTACTATGTGAGCAACCAACAATTCTAAATCCCAACCTTTACCAATATTTCAACCATAATGAAAAAAATATAATGCGGAAGACTCAAAATCTTATTAATATAACCAATAAATAAGCTTCTGAAATTTTATCAACTATTATCCCCAAAATCTGGAAGTCATCACACCAAGAACATCTATCCTCAAAAATTCTAAATCTAAGAGTATTTAAGAAGCTAACATAAGTAAAAGAAATGGTCCATGTCCGAACTTCAAGACATCAAGACGTGAAGGAGAGAATCCGGTCCGAGCTAGGAAAAATAGCTCACCCTGAAATCTGGTATGCTGGAGACTGGTTAGAGTTGCGGACAAGTCGAAGTCGATGGCACGTTTGCTGCATTCCATAAATAACAAAGAGAAAAATACAAGTAGGGGTCAGTACAAGGAACACATACTGAGTAGGTATCATCGGCCAACTCAGAATAGAAAGCAATATATATCGAATAATAACATAAAATCAACTACAATAGTCAACAGGTGACAACAACAAGTACAAGAACCATTGGCCACAATACCAAGCACACCTATGAGGACTCAAGCCTCCACACCATACTCATTTGGGAAATAGGTTCTTTAAATTTGTGTATATTACCATAATGCAAGATTCATTCTCTTTATTCTTCTTGTGTCGGAACGTGACACTCCGATCCCCTAATACTACGTGTCGGTACGTTATACCCGATCCCCTAAAAATATGTGTCGGTACGTGACACCCGATCCCTTAATACTACGTGTCGGTTTGTAACACCCGATCCCCTAATACTACGTGTCGGTTCGTGACACCCGATCCATTAACCTCATTCTTTTAGTTCATCAAGCCTTCTTTTATGTCAAGGCATCATCATTAATAGAGTGGATTTAAGGTTTTTAAGATTCCACAGTATCATCATTATAATCCATCACTATTTACATAATCACAAAATGCAACAACACAATTAAGCATATAGAAGACTTTACAATCCTACCCAATGCATATCAATCGCTATTTAGAGTTTACTATGAAATAGCATAAACCATAACCTACCTCCACCAAAAAATTGTGATCAAGCAAGCCACTTCTCAATGCCTTTGCTTTCCTCTTGACTTCTCCCTTTTCTTGCTCGTTCTCCCTCTCTCTGTTCTTTTTATTTTTCTTCTTCAGACTCTTTTTCTTTTACCCTAATTATCATATAATTAGTTATAAAAGATGGTAAAAGTAACCCACTATTTATTTCAAGGTTATCTCCTTTAACCCTTAAGTAATTAAATTATTAAACTTACCCCACTAATTTCCTAATTATAAGCATGAATAATCCAAAACACCCCTTAAAACTTTTAGCAGAAATCCGACCCAGTCGAGGTTACGCAACTCGTGACGGCCCGTCGTGCCTGCAACGGTCCATCCTGCAGGGTCGTCACACAGTTCAGAGACTCAAATTCAGTAAAGGGGTTTGTTACGGTCCGTAGTATCTACAACGGTCCATGCTGTAGTTCCGTGCTACTGGTAAGAGCCTTTGAATATTGTGTTTGTTGAATGGGCAATGGATTGGAGTTGTGAGTTTGGATTAGTGGTATGTTGACATCACCTTCTCAATATTGTGTAGTATAGGTCTTGATCTATGATGATGATTGGTATGGTCCACCAAAAGTGGCTGTGTTGATGTGTTATACTTTTAAGTAATGTGGCCTCGGCAGTATTACTTTATGAATTGTGAAACAATGTGGCCACGTCGTTATTAATTTATGAATTATGGATTTATCATGTTATATATTCAATATATGAATATTGTGAGGTCTTGATGACTTATGTTTATATGTGTCAAAGCATGAGTTCTTCTACCGGATTATATGTTACTCTAGTATGCTATAGTGAAGTCATTATGTGTATTACTTGATGATGAAATTGGATGATTATTCATGGATTAAATGATACTTGTGATAACATAGATTGATGATACCATAATAATGAATAGGCATTCCTATAGTTGACATTGGTTTTACCTTGGTGCTTCTTTAATGATATGCTATATGTGATATGGTGAAGTATGTGTGGCGTATCTTTTTTTGTTAGACTTGTGTCTCCTACTTGATACATATAAGATGTGAATATTGAAACTTTACTTAGTATGCTAAATCTCATAAGTCTTGTATGTGTGATTTACATGTGACCTTGAACATAGTTAAGAAGGTCCTTTATATGGTTTTGTAACTCATATTTTAATGCTTTCATCACAAATTACATAAGAGTAGCATTTTTGAAAAATGTGTGCATGTTTCACTGTAAATCTTTAAAGTTCACTATGAAGTTTTTGAAAAAATGACTAAATTTTTATTTTCTTTAAAAGGTTGTAATGTGTATAGAATTTATGCATATGATCATAGTAACGTGTAAGGAAGGAGTTTCTCCTATTTGAAATGAAGAATGTGAGTCTTATTCCATAATGATCCATAGATTAGTTTCTATATTCTTGTTGTGTTTTGAGTCTCTTGGTTATGTGAATTTGATGTTTCTCCTATATATGAGTTTTTTATTGTATGGAATTACTATGTTCTACTATTCTTGAGTTCTGACCTCTTGATTTATACCTAAAATGAACCAAGTGTCATTCGAGGACGAATGTTGTCCAAGTGAGGAAGAATGTAACATCTCTAAAATTACTTAGGAGAAACTAAATCCTAACACTTGTTTCATGAGGTTATAAAGTCTTAAAATACTTTATAATGATGTTTATTGGAAGTGTCTAAAATTTTGTGATGTTTCGAGGTCAAACGTCCATGAACGTTCATTATGTTCGAAAGGTTTGACTTGAAACGTGCTTGCGTGTCGTAGTGCGTTTAGTCAATTTTTAGGTGTTCGTTTTAGTTAAAATTGATCTTTGAGGTCCTTAACACGTCTACGAGTGTATTTGAGTTGGAAAAGTCTTGGAAAAACTCCCCAAGGACCAACCAAAGGGTCCTTTACGAGGACAAAGTGTTCAGCCAAAAGCTATTAAAACTAGCAAAACCAACGAGGGGCAATCGACGTATAGTAGGTCAGTCGACGCCCCATCATTTGGGGCATAGGTTGACCCTTAGGATAGGGACCCTAAGATCCCATTTGTGTAGCGTCAAACCCAAACCAGGAATAAGCAGGATGGTCCATTGGTGGGTACACAAGTTGTCAATGATGGCTGTCGTTTGAGACCTATTGTTTACAGCAGGCTCTCAGCAAAGGCTACGGGCATTTGGGTCATTCACCTATCATTTATAAAATTAGTTGAACGAATTCTTAAGGGTAGTTTGAGTATTTAAGTTTTTTTATAATACTTAAACACTAAGATGAAATCAAAATTTCAAAATCAAAACTCAAAACTCCTAAAGAACTCTATAGAACACCATTAATGCTTGAAGGGAGATTAGTTCTTGGAGTGTGATATCTGTATAAACTATTCTCAATTTTAGTGTCTTAGCACCATTTAAGGTAAGGCTTTCATCCTTGAATTCTTTTATTCAAGAATCCAATCTTCATAGTGGTTTTTCAAAAACGATTTGAATCAATGAATTATGATTGGATTGATGTTATGACGATTTTAGACTAAAACCTCTATGAAACCATGCAAATCATGAAACCTTAGTTTCGACTATTTTATGGATGATTTGATCATGTCTCTATACTATTGAATTCTTGTGTAGTTTGATTAGGGCTATTGAAGTATGAATGAATCATGGTAGAATTGTAACAATGATGTACTAATTTGAAATTCATATCGTATTATCTTATATTCATTGAATTTTGTAATTATTGGGTTGAATTGGTGACTATGGCTATTGGTAGGAGTCTTTGAATATTGAGTTTGTTGAACTGTCAATGGATTGGAGTTGGGATATTTGGTTGGTGGTATATTTATCTAACCTTCTCTATATTTTTTAGTATATATCTTGAACTATAATGATAATTGGTATGGTCCACTTATGGTGGCGGTGTTCTTGTGTTATACGGGTGAATAATGTGGCCTCGTCTGCATTAATTTATGAGTTGTGAAACAATGTGGCCTCGCCGACCTTCCTTTATGAATCATGGTTTTATCATATTATAACTTGAATATATGAGTATTGTGAAGGTTATGTTGAGTTATATGTATATGTGATTTCAAAGCATGAGATCTTCTAGTTGATGATATGTGATTGAAGTATGTTAGAATGAAGTCATTATGTGTATTACATTGTGTTGAAGTAGGATGATTCTTGATGGATTATATGATATTTGTTATAACTTAGATTTAATATACTCTAGTAATGAAGAGGGAGACATATAGTTCATAGTGGTTGTTCATAGGTTCTTCTTGAATGATATGCTATATGTGATATGGTGTAGTATGTGTGTCTTGTTTTGCAAGACTTGTGTCCCTTACTTGATACATGTAAGTTGTCAATATGGATTCCTTAGTATGCTAGAGCTCCTTTGTCTTGTATGTGTGATTGATATGTGACCTTTAACATTAATAAAAAGGTCCTTTATGTGGAACCTTCAATCTACATGGTAGGTTATTATATCCTCGAAGTTGAAAACAACAATGGTATCCTTCTCGTGTGAATGGTGGACTTAGGGTTGGTTGGCTGGAACAACATGAAATTTTCACATCCAGGGAGCACATCCAAGACGTAATCGGTGTTGTTGTCCTCGGAGAGGACTAAGACTAGCCCCTTAGAGTTCGTCATTACACATCATAGGTTAAAAAGTGTGGAAAATTAAAACATTTCATCTACATGTAATTAATGAGGTTTACATTGACTTCTCACTTACACATAACATATACACAGGGAGTTTTCATAGACTCTTCGAATAGGAAGCTTACGTAGACTTCTATTTTAATGTCACATCTACAGTATACACAACATAGAGTATAATAGAGATGTCTCATATAAAACAATCTAAATCAGAATAGAAATTTCGGGCATAACCCTTACACAAATGTTTAATGTCCACTTAAGGCCCACAACAATATTTTCAATAATAAGAGTGAAAACAATGTCTTTAGACTATAAAAAGTAACATAGGGAGATTAAGAAAAGGCATAATTCCAGGATCTTGGGACATACCCACACTTGGAGAAATGATCCAAGCCTTCCTTTCAAATTAATCATGAACCCTTCAACAACTAGAACCTAAAATATTTAGGGAAAATGAAGAAATAGGGGTTAAGCACAACATTTGTACTAAGTATGGAAACATATTCAAAGACAACATAGTGTCACGACCCAAAACCGAGCCGCGACTGGCACCCTCATTTACCCTCCTATGTGAGCGAACCAACCAATCTAACCCTTAACATTCAATGTATATAAACAGAAAATAATGCGGAAGACTTAAACTCATTAATAGAATCAATTCAAAAACTATTATTATTCAACATCTATTATTCCCCAAAATCTGGAAGTCATCACCACAAGAACATCTAAAATCAAATGACTAAACTAAGAATATTTCTAAAAGCTAAAACAAGTAAAAGCTAGTCCATGCCGGAAATTCAAGGCATCAAGACTTGAAGAAGAAGATCCAGTCCAAGCTAGAAGCATTAGCTCACCCTGAAGATCCGGTGTGACGAAGACTGGCTAAAATCACTATTGAGTTGAAGACAACGGCACGTTTGCTGCACTTCCACAAATAACAAAGAAGAAAACATAAAAGTAGGGGGTCAGTACAACCACAAGTACTGAGTAGATATCATCGGCCAACTCAAAATAGAAGACAATATATATATAGTAATATTATAAAATCAACTATGATGCTTCAACATATAGCAACAACAAGTACTATAATCATCAATAAGTACTACCAAATTCATCCATGAGGACTCAAGCCTCAATACCATACTCATTTGGGAATTAGGTTCATTAGATTGAGTATATTTATCATCTTTCAAGATTCATTATCTTTCTACCTCTTGTATCGGTATGTGACACTCTGATCCCCTACTACTATGTGTCGGTACGTGACACTCCGATCCCCTAAATCTACGTGTCGGTTCGTGACACCCGATCCCCTAAATCTACGTGTCGGTGCGTGACACCCGATCCCCTAATATGTGTCGGTACGTGACACTCCGATCCCCTAATTCTACGTGTCGGTTCGTAACACCCGTCCCACTAATACTATGTGTCGGAACGTGACACTCCGATCCACTAATCTCATTCTTGTCAATTCATCAAGCCTTCTCTATACCAAGGCATCATCAATCCCATTACTTTAATTCATCAAGCCTTCTTTTATACCAAGGCATCATCATTAATAATGTATATTAAAGTTTTCTTTCAAGATTTGGGATTCAATAGTTTTCATCATGCTTGTTTTATCACAATCAAATAATCATATTCATGCAAGCATACAATTAAGCATATAGACAGGTTTACAATACTACCAATACATATCGTTCGCTATTAAGAGTCTACTACGAATAGCATGAAAACCATAACATACCTCCACCGAAGAATTTGACCAAGCAAGCAATTTCCCAAGCTGTGTTTCTTCTTCTCGTTTATCCTCTCTCAATTCGTTTCCCTTCCCTCTTCTTTGTTCATTCTATTTTTCTTATTCAAACCTTCTTTCTTTTACCCTAATTAGTGTATAATTAAGTATAAAAGTTGACAATAATGACCCACTAATTAACTTAAGGTTACCTCTTTTAACCCTCAAGTAATTAGACTTATTAATATTAACCCTCTAACTTTATAATTAAAGAAGGAATAGTCCATAACGTCCCTTAAAACGTGTAAAGAAATCCAACCCAGACTGGGATTTCGCAGTCTGTGACGGGCCGTCGCTCCTGCGATGGTCCGTCCTGCAGGTCGTCGCAAGGTTCAGAGACCCAATTTTCCACCAAGGGTCTATGACGGTCCGTCACACCTATGACGGTCCGTCCTGCAAGTCCGTCACGAAGTTCATAGAGTCGATTTTCAGTACCCAATTTCAGAATTTCTAAGTATATTGAAACGAGACCCTGCGACGGTCCGTCGTACCCATGACGGTCCGTCGTGGGGTCCGTCGTCTCAGCCAATTTTCCAGAAATAAAATCTGCTGCTCGAAACGACTAAACAGGTCGTTACAATAGATACCAATTTACCCATCGTTCGTCCTCGAACGATCAAAAGAAGAAAAACAAGGGCGAAAAGGAGTACTTGAATCTGTAAACACATGTGGGTATTTTTCTTGCATATCTGCCTTCTTCTCCCAAGTGGCCTCTTCAACCGGTCGATTCTTTCATTGAACTTTGATGGATGCAATCTCTCTCGACCTCAGCTTGCGAACCTCTCTATCTAAAATAGCAATCGGTTCCTCCTCATAAGTCAAATTCTAATCAAGCAAGACTGAATCCCAAAGGATGATGTAGTTTCCATCCCCATGGTATCTTTTCAACATGGACACATGAAATACCGGATGCACTCCGGACAGCCCTGGAGGCAAGGCTTATTCGTAAGCCACCTCCCCTACTCGCTTAAGTACTTCAAAGGGACCAATATACCTTGGGCTTAGTTTACCTCTTTTACCAAACCGCATCACCCTTTCATGGGTGAAACCTTCAACAAGACTTGTTCACCCTCCATAAACTCCAAGTCTCTAACCTTTCGGTCCGCATATTCCTTTTGTCTACTTTGAGCCGCTAGAAGCTTTCCTTGAATGCACTTCACCTTATCTAACGAATCCCTCAAGAGGTCAGTACCCCAAGGTCTATCCTCAAATGCGTCGAACCAACCAATGGGAGATCTACACCTCCTCCCATATAATGCTTCAAATGGAGCCATGTCAATACTGGAGTGATAGCTATTATTGTATGAAAACTCTGCCAAAGGTAAGAAACTATCCAAATGACCACCAAATTCCATCACACATGCACGAAGCATATCCTCCAACACTTGAATCGTTCGCTCAGACTGACCATCAGTCTGAGGGTGAAACGCAGTACTAAGGTCCAACCTAGTACCTAATTCAGCATGCAATGTTCTCCAAAACTTAGAAGTAAACTGCGTACCTCTATCTGATATGATGGAGTGGAACTCCATGCAACCGAACGATTTCTGAGATGTAGATTTTGGCTAACTTCTCTGCGTTGTAGGTCACCTTGACAGGAATGAAGTGAGCAGACTTAGTTAACCTATCAACAATCACCCAAATGGAATCAAACTTACCCAATGTCTTTGGAAGACCAACTACGAAGTCCATTGCAATTCTCTCCCACTTCCATTCAGGAATGGGCATTCTCTGAAGTGTTCCTCCGGGCCTCTGGTGTTCATACTTTACTTGTTGACAATTTGGACATTTGGGAACAAAATCCACAATGTCACGCTTCATTCTTCTCCACCAAAAGTGTTGTTTTAGGTCGCGGTACATCTTGGTTGCACCAGGATGTATACAATATCCGGAACTATGAGCCTCTGTCAGAATAGTGGTGATCAAATCATCGATGCGGGGTACACATACCCTTCCCTTAATCCTCAAAACACCTTCCTCATCGATTTGTGCTTCCTTAGCCTCTCCTCGCAACACTTTATCTCGGATTCGACTTAGCTTCTCATCATCAAACTGTTTTCCCTTGATCTTGTCAAGAAAAGAAGATCTTGCCTCTACACAAGCTAACAATCCTCCCTTCTCATTTATTTCTAACCTCATAAGGTCATTAGCCAGAATCTGAACCTCTCTAGCCAATGGGCGTCTAGAAACTTGCAAATGAGCTAGACATCCCATGCTTCCGGCCTTTCTACTTAAAGCATCCGCCACAACATTCGCTTTTCCCGGATGATACAGAATAGTGATATCGTAGTCCTTCAGTAGTTCCATCCATCTCCTCTGTCTCAAATTCAAATCCTTCTGAGTGAAGACATACTGTAGGCTACGATGGTCCGTATAGACTTCACACTTAACCCCATACAAATAGTGTCTCCATTGCTTTAGTGCAAATACTACCGCGGCTAACTCCAGATCATGGGTCGGATAGTTACGTTCATGCACCTTTAATTTCCTCGAAGCATAAGCAATCACATTCTTCTCTTGCATTAGCACTGCACCCAAACCCGAATAGGATGCATCACAGTAAACGATGAAGTTCTTACCCTCTACTGGTAAGGTAAGAATTGGTGTAGTAGTCAACAAGGTCTTGAGTTTCTGAAAGCTTTCCTCACACTCATCCGACCATACAAATGGGACATTCTTCTTAGTCAAGTTCGTTAGTTGGGAAGCAATAGAAGAGAGTCCCTTGACAAATCGGCGGTAGTAGCTAGCTAAACCAACAAAACTCCTTATTTGTGACACGTTTGTAGGTCTCACCCAATTATTCACTGTCTCAATCTTAGATGGATCCACCATCACTCCATCCTTAGAAACCACGTGTCCCAAGAAGGACACTGAATCTAGCCAAAACTCACACTTGGAAAATTTGGCATAAAGCTTCTTCTTCCTCAATAACTCTAACACCATTCTCAAATGCTCCTCATGTTCCTTCTTACTCTTCGAGTATATCAGTATATCATCAATAAATACGATCACAAAGAGATCTAGATATGGCTTAAAAATCCCATTCATTAAGCTCATGAAAGCAGCAGGGGCATTAGTAAGACCAAACGACATTACCACAAATTCGTAGTGCCCATACCTAGTTCGAAAAGCCGTCTTTGGCACATCCGTTGCCCGTATTTTCAATTGATGATAACCGGATCTCAAGTCAATTTTAGAGAAGACACCAGCACCTTGTAACTGATCGAACAAGTCATCAATGCGAGGAACGGGATACTTATTCTTGATAGTTACCTTGTTCAACTGCCGGTAGTCTATGCACATCCGAAAACTCCCATCCTTCTTCTTCACAAATAATACCGGAGCACCCCAAGGAGATGCACTTGGTCTAATGAAGCCCTTGCTCAACAACTCTTGAAGTTGTGCCTTTAACTCTCTTAACTCCGCGGGAGCCATTCTATAAGGGGGTATAGAAATGGGGCGAGTACCCGGTTCAAGATCAATACAGAAGTCAATATCCGTATCTGGTGGCATACCAGGAAGATCTTCAGGGAACACATCCAAAAACTCACGGACTACCGAAACGGACTCAATCGAGGTACTTGAGTAGTGTAATCCTTGAGATGTGCCAAGAAAGCTAAACAACCCTTACTAACCATCTTCTTAGCACGAAGAAAGGAGACGATACGAACCGGATTGGAAGTGTAGTCGCCCTCCCACACTAACGGGTCTGTCCCAGGCTTGGCTAACGTCACAGTTTTAGCATTACAATCCAAGATCGCAAAATTCAGAGAAAGCCAAGTCATACCCAGAATTACATCGAAGTCAACCATTTCTAAGATAACTAAATCTACATAAGTGTTGCTCCCCACAAAATTCACCGAACAAGACCTATATACCTTTTCGACTATCACAGACTCACCCACCGGAGTAGAAACACGAATAGGCATGTCAAGTAATTCACAATGTAAATTTAGACCATTAGCAAATGAGGAAGATACATAAGAAAATGTGGATTCGGGATCAAACAATACGCCATGCAATCACAAATCAAAAGATTACCTGTGATGACAGCATCTGATGTCTCCGCTTCAGATCTCCAGGGAAAGCGTAACAATGGGCCCTATCACCAGTCTGTCCGTTGCCCCTACCATGTGGTGCCTTAGTGGCTCCAGTTTGCCCATCACCTCGGCCGTTTTGGTTACCACCATTGCCTCGACCACCACATCCTCCAGAAAAACGGCCTCTACCATGACCACCTCTACCTCTAGCTATTGGGGGTCTGTAACTCTCTTTTGGACAATTCCTCCTAATATGTACAGTCTCCCCATATCCATAACACTCTCTGGAGTCAAGCATAGGTCTCTCGGAGAAGTGTTGACCGGTCTGAGGTGGTCCCCCAACTACAGTCTGTAGTGAAGACTGAATTGGTCGGACTGAGTAACTTCCCGAACCCTGTCCTCTAGTGTAAGAACCATTAAACTCACCTCCCTTTCGAAACCTTTTTGATGTCGATGTCGTGGTGAAGTCGTCTGGCTTCACTCCTTCCACCTCTATCACAAAGTCTACCACCTCTTGGAAGGATTTTGCCGTTGCCGCTATCTGTAAGGCCGAAATCCGCAATTCTGACCTCAACCCCTTCACAAATCGGCGAACCCGCTCTTGGGGACTGAAACAGAGTTGAGTGGCATACCTGGATAATGCACGAAACTAAGCCTCATTTGCGTTAACCGACATTCTTCCTTGCTCTAGACTCAAGAACTCATCTCTTTTTCTATCTCTCAAAGTCCTTGGGATATACTTCTCCAATAAACAAGCTAGAGAATGAGGCCCAAGTCATAGGTGGTGCCTCTGTTGGTTGACACTCAACATGTGACCGCCACCACATTTTGGCGTTCCTTTGAAGCTGATAACTCACGAACTCAACACCGAACCGCTCCACTATACCCATCTTGTGTAGTAGCTCATGACAATCAACCAGAAAATCGTAGGCATCCTCTGATTCTGCACCCTTAAAGACTGGAGGTTTCAATTTCAAGAACTTACTGAAAAGTTCATGCTGATCATTTGTCATTATAGGCCCAGTAGTCAGACGTGGAAATGTGCCTATTTCCAATGAGGCATCCATGCAGGGAGCCATAGTAGCCGCATGTTGTACCTCTGAAACCGGAGGTGTTCGTGCAGAAACCACTGGAGGTGCCTGACCCTGATCAGATAACCCGCTAAGATAAGCAAGAACCTGATTGATCATCTCTGGGGTAGGTTGGGGTGGCAATTCCTCATTCTGTGCTTGTTCATTCTCCCCTTCCTCACCCTCTCTTATCGCTTCCTCAGTCGGTGGAGGAGTCACCGCCCTAGTACTAGATGGGATAGGTGCTCGTCCTCTTCCTCTAGAGGACGTCCTCCCACGGCCTCTACCACGGCCTCTTGCCACTGATCCTCCTCGAGCTACAGCCCCAGTGGCTGGCTCTGACGCATCCTGTCTTGCCGGGGTCGCTGCGGGTGCGGTCGTTGCTCTAGTTCTAACCATCTGCGAAATAGAGTGAAGATGGTCATATACCAATTTGTATCACCTATATACCAATTGGACTCAAGTAGTAGCACGAAAGAAAGAATGAAAGAATGGAATTTTCCTAAAGTCTTATAGCCTCTCAATGAAAAGTAAAGGCGTCCCCCTACCGTTCCATAAGACTCTACTAGACTTGTTCTTGTGTGATGAGACCAATGAACCTAATGCTCTGATACCAAGTTTGTCACGACCCAAAACCGAGCCGCGACTGGCACCCACATTTACCCTCCTATGTGAGCGAACCAACCAATCTAACCCTTAACATTCAATGTATATCAACAGAAAATAATGCGGAAGACTTAAACTCATTAATAGAATCAATTCAAAAACTATTATTATTCAACATCTATTATTCCCCAAAATCTGGAAGTCATCACCACAAGAACATCTAAAATCAAATGACTAAACTAAGAATATTTCTAAAAGCTAAAACAAGTAAAAGCTAGTCCATGCCAGAAATTCAAGGCATCAAGACTTGAAGAAGAAGATCCAGTCCAAGCTAGAAGCATTAGCTCACCCTGAAGATCCGGTGTGACGAAGACTGGCTAAAATCACTATTGAGTTGAAGATGACGGCACGTTTGCTGCACTCCACAAATAACAAAGAAGAAAACATAAAAGTAGGGGGTCAGTACAACCACAAGTACTGAGTAGATATCATCGGCCAACTCAAAATAGAAGACAATATATATATATTAATATTATAAAATCAACTATGATGCTTCAACATGTAGCAACAACAAGAACTATAATCATCAATATGTACTACCAAATTCATCCATGAGGACTCAAGCCTCAATACCATACTCATTTGGGAATTAGGTTCATTAGATTGAGTATATTTATCATCTTTCAAGATTCATTATCTTTCTACCTCTTGTGTCGGTACGTGACACTCCGATCCCCTACTACTATGTGTCGGTACGTGACACTCCGATCCCCTAAATCTACGTGTCGGTTCGTGACACCCGATCCCCTAAATCTATGTGTCGGTGCGTGACACCCGATCCCCTAATAGGTGTCGGTACGTGACACTCCGATCCCCTAATTCTACGTGTCTGTTTGTGACACCCGTCCCACTAATACTATGTGTCGGAACGTGACACTCCGATCCACTAATCTCATTCTTGTCAATTCATCAAGCCTTCTCTATACCAAGGCATCATCATCCCATTACTTTAATTCATCAAGCCTTCTTTTATACCAAGGCATCATCATTAATAATGTATATTAAAGTTTTCTTTCAATATTTGGGATTCAATAGTTTTCATCATGCTTGTTTTATCACAATCACATAATCATATTCATGCAAGCATACAATTAAGCATATAGACAGGTTTACAATACTACCAATACATATCGTTCGCTATTAAGAGTCTACTACGAATAGCATGAAAACCATAACCGACCTCCACCGAAGAATTTGATCAAGCAAGCAATTTCCCAAGCTGTGTTTCTTCTTCTCGTTTATCCTCTCTCAATTCGTTTCCCTTCCCTCTTCTTTGTTCTTTCTATTTTTCTTATTCAAACCTTCTTTCTTTTACCCTAATTAGTGTATAATTAAGTATAAAAGATGACAATAATGACCCACTAATTAACTTAAGGTTACCTCTTTTAACCCTCAAGTAATTAGACTTATTAATATTAACCCTCTAACTTTATAATTAAAAAAGGAATAGTCCAAAACGTCCCTTAAAACGTGTAAAGAAATCCGACCCAGACTGGGATTTCGCAGTCTGTGACGGGCCGTCGCGCCTGCGACGGTCCGTCCTGCAGGTCGTCGCAAGGTTCAGAGACCCAATATTCCACCAAGGGTCTGTGACGGTCCGTCACACCTGTGACGGTCCGTCCTGCAAGTCCGTCACGAAGTTCAGAGAGTCGATTTTCAGTACCCAATTTCAGAATTTCTAAGTATATTGAAACGAGACCCTGCGACGGTCTGTCGTACCCATGACGGTCCGTCGTCTCAGCCAATTTTCCAGAAATAAAATCTGCTGCTCGAAACGACTAAACAGGTCGTTACACATAGAAATCATGCTAAAGAGGAAATTTATTCAAAACCATTCCAAGTTACTTGAAAAGCCTTATGCACAACCAAGAACACATATATGACAATAATCATATATTCCTTAAGACAATAGCATATTCAACACAAGACCAAAATCATCAGGTTAAGTCAAATCAACATCTGTATAGCATATTAGAACCATATCCAATGCAACTCGAACATCATTTATAACAAAAAAGTATGTACAAGAGCTCATAACATTACAACATAAGCAAAATCCTTAATCATAACCCCTTACCAAGCTTAAAGCCCCATAACCCTTTCAACCAAGTAAACCAACCAAAGGATCATAAATAATGTCTAACTTTACATAACATAACATTATGCACTTCGAGAAAAACACCCTCTAAGCAAGGGAAATCTTGTCCTAAAAGTTCAAAATCTAGTCCCAATAGTCTATTGCGACAAGGAAATGCTGGTGGCAAGCCGTCCTTATAGACCTCTTCGCTAAACATAAACTGCGGCGGGCGCCTTTAGCTGGTCCTAAAATGATTTTACAGATGATAGCTAAGATGGTCACAAAACTACTTGTAGAGACCATGTATCTTATCCCAAATAGTTCGTTTTCTTCTTAAAACTAGTTATTTTCTGGTCGTGATTAACTTTTAGCGACGAGAAGCTACCTCAGTGTAGATAATTTTATTGAAGACCACTACCCCCACATCCTAAATTAACCTTTTGCGACAAAAAAGTTGTCGAGTCCTAGATGAACTTTTTGGGACGACCAATATTTTTGGTCTCTAATTTAACACAATTGTTTCTTACAATCCGCATTAGAAATTTTTTAAAAAAGCATCAATAAACATTGCTTAAAAAAATCTCTAGAACAGAAGGCTAATATAAATTTAAAAATTGTATCGCATCCCATGATGTTAATTTCAATATTTTCTTAACAAAACAACTTAAGTTATCATCATCACAAGCTAGACTATTATATCAGGTCTTGCATAACTTCGATAGCAAAATAATTATAATCGTTTGCATCTTCTCAACTTTCATGTTGACGTGTAACTTCAATGTTCAAAATCTGTAAGTACAAAATTGTTGAATAGACCATAAGTAACTATGCGTATAGAGACAATTATGAAAGGAACTAGTAGCAGCATGATAGAGGTTTGATTATAGAGAATATTAATACTACAAGGGTATTCAGTACGGTAATTTCTTAAATCTAAAACATCCTATCAGAATGTCAAAGTTGAAAACGTCCTATAAGAACTTCAAGTCTAAAATTTCAAATTTTAACCAATTTCGCTTATGGCAGAAATTTGTTACTGTTTCCTCTTGAAAAGACCATAAGTAACTATCCGTATAGAGGCAATTACGAAAGGAACTAGTAGCAGCATGATAGAGGTTTTATTATAGAGAATATTAATACTACAAGGGTATTCAGTACGGTAATTTCTTAAATCTAAAACATCCTATCAGAATATAAAAGTTGAAAACGTCCTATAAGAACTTCAAGTCTAAAATTTCAAATTTGAACCAATTTCGCTTATGACAGAAATTTGTTACGGTTTCCTAGTAGTTGTAGAGTTTCCCATCAGAACTTCAACTATCTATTCAGTAGTGTATCACAAGTCTAAATTGTCTATAATTTTCAATTTTATAGGTTTTGGTGTAGAGGGTTGGGAGACTAAAAGAGATTGCATTTGATAATGTATCACAAATCTAAAAGGTCTACATATTTGATTCACAATGATTGCATTAAATACTATAGAACTATTGATTGCATTCACAATAGCTCGAATAACAGTATAAATTGAATTAGACTTTGGAAGCTACACCATGAAATATGCAATAAAAGAGCTACCATAACAATATACACAAAACATTTCAACGACATTAGGACTAAAATTTTGTTTATTCCCATCACGGAAATACACTTACAAATTAAAAAGTACACACTTACAAAGTGAATGAACACACACTTCAAATACTTTTGTTTGTCTAGTTTAAGAAAGTAAACAAGACTTTGGAATTTTGTGGACTTAAACTAGATAGGTAGAATGTATAAAAATGTCTTTTAATGCTAAAATATTAAACATGCCACGCGAAAAATTATAATTAGATCGTTGATATTAATAAATTATGATGACCATATGCGAAAAACTATTACGTTAAAGATGCTAAGAATAAATACCATCCAAAGTATCAATCTTTAAAAAAAGGGAAAAATGCACAATTACCCCCCAGCCTATGTTCGAAATCCCAAGGACACACCTTATACTATACTAAGGTTCTATTACCCCCCTGAACTTATTTTATAAGTAACTTTCTACCCCTTTTCGGTCTACGTGGCACTAGCTTTGGAAAAAAAGTCAACCAATGTTGGACCCACAAGATAGTACCACGTTCGCTTAAAAGGGGTAGAAAATTATTAATAAAATAAGTTCAGGAGGGTAATAGGACCTTAGTATAGTATAAGTGTGTCTCTGAGATTTCGGGCATAGGTTGAGGGGGTACTTGTGCATTATCCCTTAAAAAAATAACTTTACATTTAGAAAATAAATAATAGAGGAAAAACAATGCATGCTACTGTACGTGTAGAAAATATCTTTATGATAATATAGGAAAATTAATAATATCTCTAATATGCTTGGAACTACTATGATGAAACATCATAAACACAGCTGAGTTTTGCATTTCTAATACTTTTTCCATGTATTATTAATTGAAAGGAAATCTAAATTAATACTTGACAACCCAAAACAATCAATTCTATTTGAAATAAAGATGCGGAATAGAATCTTAAAGACACAAGCTTAATGGTCTGGTATCTATGTACATAGAATCTCAATAATTTTTTATAAAAAAAAAAAAACTGATTTAATTAGTCTTATTTAATAATTTCTTAAGTTGATTAGTAAATGGAGAAAAAGTATCTTACTTTCATATAGGCTTGCTAAAGAAACATGGAGTTTTGGTGTATCACTCCCTTTCAGATACTAGATGACATGATTAAGTTTATAAGTTATTGTTCTAGTCATTTCCTTACGACACATAGGTGCTCAGACCACAACTCATCAGTAAATAGATAGCAGATAATAAATTGAAAAGAAGATGGACATATTATTTCATTTTCTTCTCTAATACTCGAAATAGCATAATTTTGAACTTTATCACCTCATCTAAGTATGTTTGGTCGATTCGATTTTCAATTAAAAAAAATTCCATCCATTACTTTACTAACTGAGATAACCTTTGAGAATACAAAAAATTTAGATTATGAAAATATGAAGGATAAGAAAATCTTAAGGTGAACATAATTAGTGAATCAATAATAGGATTTGATTTCAAACATACCACCGCAAAAATATTATTGTAGATAGTGTGAAATTTTTTAGTTGACAAAAATTCAAAGTAGTTTTCTTAGAGGCTATGTTTCCTCTAAAAACTCAAAAACCACATGGACATTGGTTCATACTGATAGGTGTCTCTATATATCATTGAGCTTCAAGTGGCTTTGTACAAGAAAAGTTCACTAATCTCTTACTGTTAAGAAATAGTAAGTTCTCCTACAATTGATCCCCTTCTTTTTTTTTACCTTATCACACTGCATACTTAAATCTATTTTGAATTAAACGAGCAACTTATCTTGGAGAACATCAGTAACCTGAACAACAAGAAAAACTCAAACAATAATGTAACTCCAAGAAAAAAAACACAAAATTAGAGAACAAAAATAAAAAACAACTCGATAAAGATGATTCATACCTAATATTATAGTCGAAAGAAAACATAGATTAAGTTTGACAAGAATTAAAGATTATGTCGCTGCTATTAGGACTTGTGGTTTTGAAAGATTTTATGTTTTTAAAGTTTCAAACCCAAATTGAACTATCATTGTTTCTATATTTTCTGTGTTTTAATTTGCATCATTTCGAGTGGATTAGATCGTGAACTACATTTAATTCTTTAGGCATACGTAATACACTATGATATGATCCATTTATATTACATAAATTTATAAGTGAATTTGTAATTCCTATGTTTTTTTTAGTTATATAGAAATGTTTTAGGAATTAGTGGCACATTACTACAAATGTTGATTAGTTTTCAACAACTTCAACCACTTTTTCCGCCTTCTCTGTCAGCCGTTAAAGTGAACAATAATTCAATTTTGATTGAACATGTATTTATCAAGTGTAATACAACTCACTCTATATTCTATCAGAATATAAGTTTTATTCATTGAACTGATAAGTTTTATTCATTGAACTGCGATTGCCTCTGTTCAAGAAAATTTCTCGGTCCTCTTATTATTTAGGAACAATAAGTTCTTCTAGGATTGATCCCCTTCATTTTTGCGATCTTATCACATTACAAATTTAAATATATATCAAAATACATAAGAAGCTTATCTATGTGAAGCAGAGTAACCTGAACTAGAGAGGTACGTGACTATGCACCTGGATATGTTGAACAACTACATTTATTTTCTGTCCCTTCTTCTCTAAAAATTGAAAAAATAGTTCACTTGTCAAGTTTAATAGAACTCTCTCTATCGTCTCTAAAATACTATTTTAGTTTATTTAGATGCGATTCCATTGTTCAAGAACTGTTAGGAACACTGAATTCTCTTTGGACTGGTTCCGTTCATAATTTGGATTAAGTCACACCACAAACTTTAATATACATTAAAAAAATTACCAGGTAATCTAAATGAAAAAGAGTAAGTCATACAACAAGAGTTATAAATCACATCAAAAAAACAAAAAAATTTATTTAGAGAAGAAAATATTCAACTAACTAAAGTGGGTATACCTGAGATTCCAATAAGATAGAAAATTGAGTATCCGTTTAGATTGTTGCTAGGCAGACCTGTGCTTTCTCTGTTTTGAGAAAACAAAGATGTAACACTGAGAGCTACGAGCTATGTGAGATTGATGCTAGGAAGATGCGGCTAGGATTTTCTTATTCGCGACAACGTTTTGAGAAAAAAAGCACTTTTGTCTTTGTTTTTTAGAATTTTAATTAGACATATGTTTTGTCTCTATGTTTTGGTCAAAATATAATTTTGTGGTAATATTCAAGTAGCCAGACATTATCTCCAGGAGACACCTAATTTATCAGTTGGGACGAGTTATTAATATATTTAGAGACTATATTTAGTACATTCAATAAAAGATACATAATTAACGACCAAAATAAAATTTCGTCCTAATACATATGCTTTTAAAGACTAAATTATTAATTTGTCCTTAAATATTGGTCCTAAATGAAGCTTTTTCTTGTAGTGATGATTATTCATCATCATATTTAGCAATATGGACTAATAGCATGTTCATAACTGAAACCAACATAACATAGTCTCATCAACATGTAAAGTAAACATATGCAATATCATTAACATTATAAGATCATAAGAACATATGAACATTGATCTAGGACTCCTCTCAAGGATAACTAGTGCAATGTATTAATTAAGTGCCATACCCCTACCTAGACTAAGTCAAACCCCTTAAGTTTCCCTAGTTATAATTCACTTTATTACATTATTTTACTTTCGGTAACACTTGCCTTAACAGACATAGACCACATGAGCTAATGTGAAATTCGGTGTCATGAACCCTACATAGAGAAAAGGTGGACTAGTAGTCAAGGTAGTAAAAAAACATGAATGTAGCATCTAAGTGGATCAACTATCTAGTATTTCTATGGGGGAAACATAGTTCAAGAACTAGGATACATGTTTGAGACCCTCTTTATGCCCTTGGCATTGTAGTCTCCATCTTATGAGTACTTTAGTGACCCTAGTTAACACAGTTCTAAGTTCTAAGATAGAGTCCCTTTTTAAATGCCGTTATTTGTCAATCATAAAATAGTTTAGGTCATAGGAGAATAACTCCTTATGTATTCATAGTCATTTTATCAGTAGGAATTGCATGAGAACATGTTTTTCATACAATCCTCATTTTGAATGAACCCTTTGGGGAAAGTAATCCCGCAAGTGAAGAGTTCCAATACCTTGATATAACTTGAAGATTTATGGAGAAAAGTTGACCTCTAGATTCTCTATAGCCCTTATCCTTGGTATTGTATGGAGATATTCTTTTGTAGAGAGAGAATGTAGAAAGAAGGAAGAGTAATTAGTTTTTTTGGGAACTGGGGGTGTTAAGTTGGGTTTAGGCTTATGGTAGTTTATAAAGTTACATAACTAACTTCAGAAACAATACCATAACCCCTATTTAAACCCCTGACTAATTAACTATTGAATAAAATTCACTTAAAACATTACAGTGAAACACGGGTCTGACCTACGAGACCCAGACCTATAAGGCGTATGTAAGTAAACGCACATGCCCCCAACCGTCCTGTACATCCGTCGACAAGTTCAAAGACTTGTAAGTTTTGAAATTTTAGGAAAATGGAAATGTCCTCAATGACGTAGGAATCGACGCTTCTTGGTCCATGCTATGCCTTGTCAATGGCAAGCGTAGGTAGCCACTGTCTTTGACAGCTTTTTGGCAAAAATATGAGGGTCCTCCTCAAGGTCCCTTAGGTGGTCCTTGTGTAGTCGTACCCGGAATTTTAGACACTAAACAAATTCTAGTACTAGTTTGACACCCTTCCACCAGTTTTCATTAATTTATGACTCCTAAAACCCCACGAAATAGGTTAAGGCATAATAGCACCTCTTTCACTAGTCTCAGAACGTCATGGACGTTCCTTGATGTTTTTGCTCTAAAGCTTCCTGAATTACACATATACATTATTTTTTACTTTAATACATTGTTAAAAACCTTATACATTCATGCCAGGATCTAGATTAGGTTTTCGGATTTCAAGAGTGGTACAAAATTCATCCTTAGGAACGTCATTGAGCTATCCTCTTAATCATTATAGGTAACCTTAGTGGACCCTCTTGTTATGATGTAATGTGATTGGGTTATGAACAAGCTATGTACCTTTTCACATGCTTCATTATTGAAATACTCTCCACCAATTGAGTATTCTTGGGATGTTGATCTAACTAAAATGAGATTAATAAACAACAAAAACCTCAATATTCCTTAACCATGTGCCTACATAGGGTGTGTCCTAGTTATACCATTGGCCAGTGCAACACCCTATAGGAGTATGTTATGACTTCGCATTTCATACCTAACTAGTACGGTCTATGTTGGTTAATGCCTATTCTCATCATATGGTATACATGCTAGTGTTGGATATGTAGTATAAAGTTTAGTAGTTGAATGAGACACTATCTAGACATTGCACAATTAGGCTTTTAAGATATTAGTGTGTGAGTAGCCTAGGCCTTCTCCAAGACAACTATGTGAATTTCCTTGATTGTTGAATGTCTTTTAAACTGACTAATGAAGATCGTGACTTCAATTAGAAAGTATGTTAATAAATAAGTTTTTATCTAGATTAGATTTAATGATTGCCTAGTTAAGGTGTGGAGGGGGCATATTAATGGGCAATTTCTTTATAACATACTTATCAGAGCCTTAGATTCACCTTTGGTCGGAGGGTCTCATGTGTGTATTGATATGTTATCGATGATACATATAATATGTATCTTATATATGTGAAGTTTGTATGACATGCGGTTCTTCAATATTATGATAAGATGTTTTACTCAAAAAGAGTATATTTTATACAAATGTACCTTTTATCATGATTTTATGCATTATTCCATACATTTGTTTCAATATCTAAAGTTGTAGGAGGAAGGTGAGAGGCGTCTTGAAGAAAACCATGGAAAATAAGACACTTTCAATCAAAGTTGGGGTATGTCCTCATTTGGTTCGAGGATATTACTATCCTTAGATTTCTTTAATTCAAAGTATTGTAATAGACTATGGATTTATCTATTTCGATTGTATGGGTTGTGTCCCAATTATTCTCGAGTGTAAGATTCACATATATTGATACCTAGTTTTTTCCATCATTTTATGTGAAAGTCGTTTTGAGATATTATGCGTGTCAAAATTTTTATTTTGCACTACTTTTCATACATGTATGCGTTGAATGATGTGTAAGGGCTTGTACAAGATCTTTAAGACGTCAAGTATGTCGAATGCCATATCTTCTAGTTTGTCCTCTCGTGTTGTGACAAGCCTTGTATCAGAGAATAGGTTATCAATTAATACGTAGGAGTTACAAAGTCTCATAAAGCCAAATCTAGTAGAATCTTGTACATCGGTGCGAGTCGTGACACATCTTTGAGCGAGAGGCTATAGGTGATAGAGTTTCCCTTTTTTCTCTACTCTTGTGTCGTGCCGCTGAGTTAAAAAATATTAGTTTCCTCTTAATGCATTTATATGTGTTTATCGGAATATGACTACTAGAAGTTTAGTTACTAGGAGGATTGAAGAAGGGAGGGTGAATGAGGAAATTCCTCCTCAAGTGGAACAAGTTCTACAAGATGCACAAGTTCCAAAAGGTGTTGATGTTCCTATTGTAGGTGAATGTAATGAATTTCCGGCGGTTCCCTAGAAATGACTAATGTGAGATTAGAGAGACTCTACTTCCTTTAGCCTGATATGTGACTGCTCATGTCAATAGTGGTATTGAACCTAGTGTGAATGTTATGGAGAGTACTATAACCTCTAGATTGAAATATTTTGTTAGAATGGATCATTTTATCTTTCTTGGCTCTAAGATGGGGGAGGATCCCTTAGAGTTTATTGATGGTATGCACAGGGTGTTAAGTATCATGGGGGTGACTTCTAAGGAGAAGGCAGAGATAGCTTTGTACCAATTGAGGGAGGTTGCTCAAGTGTGGTACCATCAATGGAAAGATAATAGGAAGGTTGAGTCGGAACCTATTGAGTTGTAGGAGTTTAAGGAAGCTTTCTCAGGAAAGTACTTTCCCCGTGAGAGAATGGAGGTAAAGGTCGAATAGTTCATTAAACATAAGCAACAAAACATAAGAGTGGAAGAGCATTCCTTGAAGATTACCATGGTGTCTAGGTATGCTCCCTCCTTGGTGTCTATCTCTAGGGATGATATGAGTAGGTTTGTTATCAGTGTTGTCAACCTTGTGGAACAAGAGTGTCGTATGATCATGCTCCACAATGACATGAACTTATGTAGGCTTATGGTTTATGCTTACTCCATTGAGGAGTTCAATCTTAGTCGGATTCTAGAAATTTGAAGAGGAGTGGATCAAGTTAGAAAACAAACCTACGTTCAAGAAGAAGGACATAACTCAAGATGAACCGAGGGATCCTAAGGTCAAACTTGATAAGGTTATTGGTTCTAAAGGTGTCAAGCCTACTTGTATTACTTGTTTGAAGAAGCATTATGAGAAATGTCTTGTTTTTACCGGAAATTGCTTTTGCGGTGATAAGGATGGTCATAAGGTGAGGGATTTTCCTACTATTGTGGATACAAGAAAAGAAGGCAAGAAAGTTCCTCCTAGTATTTTGGGTGATGATGTACCAAAGAGGAATCTCTTCTCCCCTCTGGGATAGAGAATCAATACCAGATGAAGATGATGTTGGTAAGTTATGGTTTGTACCTTTATTTGTTATGAGTTTCTTCTACGTGGGGGAGTATGGTGATTAGTGGAGTTGTGATTTGTTGTCTCTTCTCTTGTATTTTATTCATGTGTCACACCCAAACACTATGTGAGGCTTACAAGTACCTTGTGAATACATGATTTACAAGTAAACTATGATGAGAAAGTAGACTATAATGTAGATTACTGATGAAAAGCTTTACATAGAACACATATTGACTAGCTGAACCAATACATGTGTCAAGTGAAACTACGAATACAAATGATACCTTTACAATGTCCACAGAGCCTCTATTGTAATTCACGCTTTGAAAATATGCACACCGGCGCCACGAATCAACCAGGAGCTCACCAACAACAACTAAGTAGCATGTGCTTCTATTGGGAAGATAAACTTGTGAATACTTGTACTTGCATAATATATTGCAGCGCCCAATAAGCGACGTCAGTACATCAGAATGTACTAAATATGTAAGTCATAATACTACAATATGTGACATTAGAATTCAAGTGTAACCAAATACTAATAAATAAGGATTATAGACCACATTGGCTTATACTTGTGGAATTGTGCTTGTTACATTCTTTTCTTTACTTTTCTGTGCATTATAATTTTTGTAAGTCATATGATCAAAAATACCTGCTGATCAATGGTAGGACAGGATGACCTATGCTAGGCATTTGTACCCCTGGGGTGTTGTCCTCATGATTTCACAATTGGGATTGGCCCATGCTAAGCTTTCGCCCCTGACCTTCCACCCTCTTATACCAACCGTGATCGGCCTATGCTAGGCTTTTGCCCTGAGTTGCCACCCTTCTATAAGCAATTTAGATCGACTCATGCTAGGCTTTGCCCCTGGGCTGCCATCAATCATTATAAAAAATTTCTTCACTCTGATTTTTTAATCTTTAAGATTGTTGCTTTGATGTTCATAACTCTTTTAACATTGTACAATGGATAATCATAACTCTTTTGAGATTGTTCTTTTTTTGATAATAAAACATTTGGGATTGACGTTTTGGGGGGTCATAATCATTGTTTAGATTTAGAACTTTGAAGCAGTAGTAGAAGACATACTAAATGGACTACAAATAATGACAATGACGGGGAAGCAAATGTGGCACAAAAATAATACTTCTTCTATGACTCATTACGCATTTTTGAAATCCCAAATTGAAGCACATATGAAGTGAAGACATATAACTTTCATATAAGAGATTTTAACTCTATATGATAGTCAAATATTCACAAACTTATGTCAATGAAAAGGTATACATGGATGTGGAACCAAGGAAGAATGTGGAAAAATTCAACTTAAGGATGGATACATATTCCCAGTAAGTACATACATATAAATGTACAGTAGCGCAAGTAGAAATCTTGTGACACAACATAATAGTCTAAGACAACGGGAGTAATAACAAATAAAGGAAACACATGAACTTGTGAAAAGATAACAGATATGACGGAATAGACTATTAAAGCAAGTTGTCAAGATAAGGGCAGATCGTGTATCAATCCCATTACCAAATGTACCATGTGTTATCTAGGATCTCTTTCACTCATATAAGGGAAATACGTTCCAGGAGTACTTTGACAATGAAACATGTTTAAACCTTGCATGCTAACCCTGGGTAGAGCAAAAATGCACATTTATTAACAAACTCATAGTAGAGTGCTTATTTTAATTCTCAAGGGAGTACGAAGTGCATTTATGGATTAGTGACAATGAGTTAACCATACTCCTTTCAAATTATTTGTCTACAATGGAGTAAATAATAAAATCTAATATTAGTTTCTAAACAAGTTTGGGCTACTTGATCAGAAAAAAATAGTAATTGACAATATATTTATAATTGATCCCATCGAGAGTTCTTCCAACCATTTCCCCCTAATTATTTTTATAAGGTCATCCGAAACCCACTCAGTTTTAATAAGACGATTAATTGAAATGCCGGAAGTAAGTTACTCCAACACTCAACTAAGTGTTGTATCACTACAATTTGAATGTGCTATCTTCTAACAAGTTTTCATCACTTCTCTACATATACAACAAGACCCTCTTATTTTTATGATACACAAAATAGTCATAATCCTCGCAATGTGGAAATAGAAATGTGAATTCCTGACTTCCTATCAACATCCTATGTATTCCTACTAACATTTACATTTTTAAAACAAGCTCACAATTAAAATTTAAGGGGCCTCCACTCCATCTATGTCCCAATTATCACCTCCTTCATGAACATTCGTTAAGCTCACACCATATAGAGGAAACACTAAACAATTCATTTAGACATTCAAACTTTTACAAATAATGTAAGAACAAGAGAGGTAGGAAAATTTCCACAGCTTACCTTGCTAGACATAAAACTCAATTGCCAACACTTGGATTCTTTAAGGTTTAGGTTTCCTCTTCCCCTTACCTTAATGTTAATTCATATTATTCACTTTAATTCCTTAATATGGAGATGTTCTACCAACTTGTACTTTAAAAACACATGTTTCCTTCATTTTCTATTGGTGAAGCTATATAATAGAACTCTCTGGAGCTGTTATGGCTTTCCCTCGGAGTAATTTTCTTGAAAATAAGTGACGAGGGAGAGGTGATAAGCTTGAGTGCTTTAGATGTCGCTTTTGGACGCTTTCACTTAATAAATTTGAGAAATAATATGATCCTTTACTATTAAGCAAGAAGGTGCATCACCTGCTTAGTTAATGCCACATGTTTTTCAATAGATGCATCAACTACTTGCTCTTTTCACATAAATTTAGTCCACTTATTCTAAGTAGGTGCATTACATACTTGCTCTTTTCACTTAAATTCAGCCCACTTATTCTAAGTAGGTGCATCACCTACTTTCTCATTTATAATTCAGTATACTAATTCTAAGTAGGTGCATCACGTACTTGCTCCTTTTAACTCAAAATTCAGTCCACTAACTCTAAGTAGGTGCATCACCAACTTGCCCTTTTGTACTTTAAATGTAGTCCACTAATTCTAAAAAGGTGAATAAACTACTTGTCACCTACTAGCATGGTTTAGTAAAGATAGCACCTCAATTATTTTACACCATTTTCCCCATCAAAAATTCATTAAAAGACCATAGCACAAAATACACAATTGACAACTTTGATTTTTATATCGAATACCACCTTTTACTATCCCGAGTTTGAATTGTTTTTTTTAGTTTAATTATTTTTATATGTTTTGGAAGGCACGGGGTATTACAACTTCAAACATATTCTATTGTTACCAGTCGCATAGGAAATCGAGTCGATAACTGTACCACAGTGAAATTTTTATGCAACATATACATAGAACAAGTTGACATACAATATGGGGTTTTACATCCTCTATTTTTTATGATCATTAATCTTTGAATAATGGGTGATGCTTATAGTTTGTTTAACGTAGGAATTTCATTTGGATATTTGTGAGTGTTCACATCATAAATAGGAATATAGAAAATCCATATACTAATCTAAAACACGTAAAGACAAGTCTAGCACGAAGTCTCAATAGATATGGTTCATAAAATAATAAAATGCAAATTAAACCCCTTTCTTAATCATATAATTAACTGATGATACACAAACAAAATTCATAAAAATAACCAATTTAATACCCTAGTAAACTCAAGACATGTAAATGACATATCAAATGAACGTATTCTAGTAGGACTTATGATCATATAAGGGGACCACATTATCTCATATCATTATGTTGATGTTTTCAATGAGGAGGGTTAATTAGGATCTCTACCATCTTCTATTGTCAAGTATCTTATGTCATATTCAATTCCTTCCCTATACTTTAATGGAGGTTACACATTTTGAGCTTAGCTTCCGGTCCTTTACAATCAAGAATAACTAGTATTTTCCAATTTTTGATATATGGAACGGACACATAAATTCATAGGCCTAACCTATTGGGGTGGTACTTTCCCTTTTCTTTTATCTCATGACTCTTTTTCGAGGCTCATCTTATAAGATTGCCTAGTTGTTAATATAAACTCTAATGTTTTATGTCGCACCTTAGAATAGGGCATTATGATAATTTATATATTTATGGTTTATTAAATTAACATATATATGCCCAACCTTTTTTGGTCAAAATCTTCGCAACTTATTAATACAAGGAAATTTTTACCCAAATTGTTGTAAGATCTCAAATCAGCAAGCACAAAGGGGAATAATATTATAGATTAATAAGTCACATTGATCATGAAACATAGGCTGACTATCTCAAAAGGGAGTAGACAAGGTAGATGAGCATTATGAAAGAATACATGGTGTACGCGTGCCAATGAGCTATAATAAGGTAGCGTGTTAGTGAATGAACTCTAGGCAATGTTGGAATGGACTAGATGATCACATGATGCATGAGTACATAATCTAATACAGATAGACTATATGGCATGTAAACATACAAGAAAATTAACTACGGAACACAAATAACAATTAGCAAGTGCGTTGTATCACATAGAAAAGTGGACTAACATGGCAATAAGTACACATATAAAATATGAGCAACTGAAGCACATGACACATGGACAAAAAGCTATAAGGCCTGTAATGTTAAATAAAATAGGCTAGAAGGCATGTAAAACATATAAAAATGGTTTATGATGCATATGCCATATCAACAAGTGGTATGTGATGGATATAACCCACGAGCACTAAATTTGCCCATACATATGATCAACTAGCCTGCAGTACACACACATTATTGACGAGTGACATGTGAAAAGTAACCAGTGCAATGAATAACATGTAGGGAAAATTCCTACCAAAACATATGACAATAAATAGGGGAGCTCCAAAGCGGATAACACTGACATGCTGTAGTTCTATGCTATTAGGTAACATGTGAGAAAGTAACCCATAAAGGAAAAATGTTATACAAATATATGAATTATAGAACATGTAGCATATATGATTATATATCATACAATCTTTGGAAGATATCCTATAGAACTACTCCATATATTTAAGTAAAAAACATTCTTAAGAATTAGTTATAGGTGGGATAATCCCCCAATATGGTTGAACATGGAAGAAATCTGCTGATGGACCCTGTACACTGGTTCCATAGGGTGGAGCGTGTAGTTAACTCTCTATGAAATGATTGTTGTAGATTAGTGTATAGAATACATACAGAGATTGACTAAGTGTAAGTATATTTAAGTTTCAAAGAATAATGAAGTCTATCTAGAAAACCTTCATTTTCCTTATAGGTTGACTAAATGACTGAGATGTAGGACCTCCCAATTGAGGGAGTTCACAATGCTGTAAATTACTGCAAAAGAGTTGGGATCAAAATCATACCGATTACTGTAGACAATAAAACCATAGTTGAGGCCGTTTGCAGGGAAATTCAGTTGTTTTTCTACTGGCGACAATCTAGGGGTTTAGTTTTACTGACAAAGAATTCATGGCATTTTCCACTCAGAAACAAATTGTGATATTGTCTCAAGATGGAGGCAAGGTATTTTTTAGCGTTGAAAAGCCAGGCACAAACAAGAAATTATAAGGATGGTAAAGGAGATGGATAAATTAGTTGCAATGACTAGAGATGGTGTTAATGATGCACCTACCCTTAAACTGGCTGACATTGGAAAATCAATGGGAATTACAGGAACTGAGGTAAAATAAGCTTTTTTGGTGTGGTCATTACTACACATTTTCTTATTTGATATTAATGCTCTCAGTCAAATTGTTTAATTTTATAATACCTAAGAATACACTATTGAAATAGCAGATTAGTGAGGTTTTCTGAGTGACTGGTCGACAGTATTATCAAAGGCGAAAAGCGAAAAAAATATCTAGACGTCCAAGAGGGCGCTAAGGTTAAAGCACAAATAAACGCTTTAATAGAAAAAGGCACAAAGAGAGAAAATAATACAAATATATTTGTTTTTTAGTCCAAGACTTATAATTATAAACATATTTTTTGATAAAGTGAAATATCAATTAGTTAGTGTCACTTCTTCATACTAGGCTCATGGGCAAGAAAACATTTCCCTTAGAACATTGATGATTATGCTGAAGCTCACATAACGCGAGGCAAGGTGGTCGACACGTTTTGAGCCTCACTTTAGGAATTAAGCACGCTTAAAGAGCGCCTTTGATAGTACTGCTGGTCAACAACTGTGGCACTATGTTTATTATTTAAATCGCTAGAAGTACCTACAATTGTGCACCCTCCGAATGATTTTTTCCTGAAAATGTTTAACTTATTAATTATTTACCTAATTAGTTGATCAAAGATTTATATGTTTAGGTTGCAAATAAGCTCCTTATATGGTTCTGGCTTATGACAATTTCAATACTATAGTCTTTGCTGATGTAGAGGGACGTTCGATCTACAATAAAATGAAGGCCTTCATCAGATTAGACTATATTTCTGGTACTGAATATGTTATTATTCCTAGAATTAGTCATGCTCTTCTTTTACTTAATTTCATTTGTATTATTTGTTGATGCAGATATATGATATCATCTAACATTGGTGAAGTCATCTCCATTTTCTTGATTGATACTTTGGGCATACCAGAATGTTTGATACTTGTGCAATTTCTCTGTTTAATCATATGAGTTATTGCCACACTCTTTTTGAACTACTAAAGCTTCAAACTTGGGTGAATGCTCAGAATGGACAAATTTTACCGTGTGTCCATTCAAGGAAGGTAACTGCCTAATTACATTTTCTGACCCTTGTGAGTATTTTAATGTTGGCAAAGTCAAGGACATGACATTGTCACTCTCTTTCCTTGTGAAAACTGAGATGTTTCATTCTCTCAATGACATGTTGGAAGACACCAATTTGATAAAAATTCCCTCTTTGAAACCGATCATGGTCTCTTTTTGGGTTTTTCACGTTCAGTACGCAACAATACCTTCAACGTCATATATCTCTATGTATCTCTTTATCGTTACTCAAGTAAGTCATTTGTTTGATTTTTATTAGATTAGCATGTTTTATATTGCTTGTTAGTTTTTTATTTAACACTTAATATATGAATGATATGATATATTTCTTGAATAGAATCTTTGTTAGTTAAACAATCGTCTAGCTGGTTCCCTTCTCTTAGAACACATGACACCTGGAAATCCCCTCTTCTCTTCCACACTTAGATATTTTAAACCTCCATACTAATAGAACAAGGATTGTTCTAATCTTTATATGTCACCTTCTTGATGAATAGGGAGCTAGTCTCCATAATTAGAGGCATTAGATGTTCTCTTATAAAATAAGACACTACTTGATTAATTGTCAACACTTCAACACCTAATCTAGTAGTATCGGCAATGACCACTATTATTTCTTATGCATAATTTCACAGAGAAAGGATTAGGATTCTCTCTAGACGAGCCATCAGTATTGAACATCAATTTTTCCTTGGGGAGGAAGATGTAAATATATTATGTGCACCTCGTGGGTTTGTAGATTTCCAATTTTTGTATCATAAGTGGCCACATATAAGAGATCTTTGTTATCCATGCGAACTATCCCTAGCCAAAAGGCAGAGGTTCTAATTTATATCATTAATAATTGTGATTCATAAAGGAAAATGATATTTCTTTTCTTCCATAGATGCCAACTAATGATGGTTGGGGCATTCCGCTATAATGGCTTTACTTAATAAGGAGAATAGTCAGCTTTCCACCATTGTTTGGAACTTGATTTAACTAAAGAATGGGCCTTTAAGCTACTAAAAAGTGTGTTCAAATGCTCTTAGAATAATCTATTGTTACGAACAACTATAGCATAGTTTCTTCTTTATAGATCTCATAACATCTAAACCATTCTTGCTTAGTACATCGCCCTAGGAAAATGACTTGTGAGACCACATATAGAATCAATCACACACTAAAAGTCCAAAATAGTGTGGAAGAATTGAGAATACACATCGAAAAGAATTATACATTGCAATACCATGATCTGCCTGCTAGTTTGATTTGAAAAACTAAAATAAGACACTTATTATACTAAATATTGAATCATAGGTGATAGAGTTCTTGAATATGAATTTCCAGTTAAAGGTTAAGAAAAGGAGAGTTATGTACTTTCTGTCATTGGTTTACAAAGTTTCATGAATGGAGGATAGGTCATCATTTTCATGAACTATATATGCAGCTTATTGAGTATTACATGAACTATGATGAAATAAGAAGGAATGAAGCTCTATTATGTGTAAGTTTGAAAACATACCCTCCTAACTAGTAGCCTCAAAACCACCAAAGTTTTTATCATTCAACTAATATGTGAATCAAATAATCTTAGGTCAAACACCGTTGCAAAAAGTCCAAAACTACACTAGTTATACATAATTTAAGGATTATATGCACATATATTATTAAACACCATATACTTCCCTTGATCTTTCTAATTGTGCCATATGAAGACAAAATATTTATACCATTCATGCATAACACATCACCCACTGATAATTTTTTCTTTATACATGATTCACAAATAGAAAAATAATTTATAAGGTAGACCAATAACACACATTTTACTAAAATCCCGTTTTTGCTACTCTTTCTTGTTGAAGGATTAAGAATGATAATTTTCATTTGTTTCATTGTGATACTTATATTTAGGTTTATCTAGTAACTTAATTACGATCAACATGTTGAGTCCTAGTGTTGAACTAAATTAAGTAATTTTATTGACACAAATTCATGGTAGGCTTCTAACCATTTTACTTTAATGGTGGACTTCATATAGAATTAAGGATTTAAAAGTTGATATTTTTATATCTTGAGTTGAATACTTTTAACTAGTAGTTGTTATTGGGGATAACAAAAGATTTACAATAAATAAATAGTTGAACTAGTGTTAATGTAGTAGGTGAGGTTTTGTTAATACGATCTCCAACATGATGCGTGACTCTTTATAAATTTGGCAATCAATGCAACATTGTTTGTAATCATTTTATTTTATCTAATTTTTGTGTATTTGTTAAGATGTAAATTCAATGGTCATATATTCTAAAACTTTAGTTAGATTTTGAGTTAATATTGTTCTAAAATATTAGCATTTTGATAATTCATGCGTAGTAGGTTGTATAAGGATAATGATGTGTGCATTGCTCTCAAAAATGTTAAAAAAGTTCTTGTCAGGTACATACTTTTGCTCACCCAAGATGACATTCATAGTAGTATTCTTACTTCTTTATTTAGTGCTAGTAAAACTGATCATTACAACATATTTAATACATAGATTATGTTACAAATTCTCTATTTCAAAGGGAGAAAAATTTCCTGTATATAATTACTACTTTTGCATCAATTCTTTAATATATTTATTTTTAGAAAAATTCAATTAATATTTTTGATATTACTATTTGTTCTAGATAATAAAGATCCAATTTGTATTATTATATAGTTTTAAATATTCTTATGTCCATTTCTTGTGCAGAATTTTTAAGGAAATTGAGATCAAATATCGCCTTCAACATACTTAATTTTTGGATTAATGATTTCATAATGATTTATATCAAATTTGTTGGAGATTTTAATTCCATTTGCATTGGGATTTAATAAGTTTATTTTATGTTGATATAATTACATGTAGTTATATCTCAATTTTGTTTGAGATAGAGAAGATCATTTGTTTTGACATTGTTTACTTTATAGAGAAAGCTTATTATATTACTATTCTGTTCTTTGATTATAATATTTGAAAATATTTGTTTTATATAATATTTCTTGCTTATCATGAAGGATAGAGTTCTGAATGCAAGGATTGTTTGTATGTATTTGTGTCTTGAAAAAAACTATATGTAGATATTTCTAGGATGTTTAAAGAATTTCTGTAGCAAAATTAGAATATTAATATGACATTTATCAAAATATACAATGTCACCAATTTATATGACATTCAATAATAACATTTATTACATTAACTAAAATGTCTGTAATTTCAAATGTGACATTTCATAAAAGTTCAAAAAATAAATTTCATATATCTTATATCGACATTTCCTTAAATGTCAAAACTAAATTTCATATTTCATAGCGACGTTTATGTAAATGTCAAAAATAAATATCATATATCTTATATCAATATTTACCTTATTATCGAAAATGAATGTCATATATATCTCATATCGACATTTATCTAAAAGTAAAAAATGACTATCATATATCTCATACTCATATATCTAATTTTTGAAAAATATGTCATATATCTCATATTGAAATTCCCTAAATGTAAAAAATAAATGTCATAGTTCTTATCGACATTCGCATAAATATCAAAAAATAAATGTCATAATTATCTTACCAACATTTAGATATATGTTGCAAAGTAAATGATGCAAATTCTATTCAACATTTATTTAAATATCACAAATTCTTCCCTACAGACACATAAATGTCGGAAAAATTATTTACACATACGTCATTTGGTCCACATGTAAAGAAAATGTTGGAAATTTTTTTGGTGATGTTTAAACATCATAATACGACATTTAGAAAATATCGTTGTATCTCCATTTTCTTGTAGTGATAGTAGTGAATAGGGATACCTTGTTCCTAGGTTCTTCTTCAACGTTATGCTATATGTGTTATGTGGAAGTATGTGTTTGTCTTGTTTTGGTAGACTTGTGTCCCTTACTTGATACATGTAAGATGTGAATATGGAATCTTGACATAGTATGTTAAATCTCCTTAGTCTTGTATGTGTGATTGTTATGTGAGCCTGAACATTGTAAAGAAGGTCCTTTATGTGGAACCTTGAACCTAGATGGAAGTTTATGATATCCTTGATGTTGAAAGTTGTAACTATCCTTCTCGTGTGAATGGTGTAGTTAGGGTTATTTGGCTGGAACGGAATGAAATTATCCTTAGGAAATCATTGAGCTATCATCTTAACCATTGTAGACAACCGTAGTAGACCCTTTTATGGTAAGGTGTAATGTGATTGGGTTATGAAAATGTTATGGGAGCTCTTCATAAACTCCTTTATTGAAACACTCTATGAGAACAAAGGCTAGCACCAAGTAAGTATGCTTCGGAAGTTGATCTAACTAAGATGACATTAGATAACAAAGAAAATCTCGATATTGCTTACACATATGCGTACATGGGATGTGTCATAGTTCTACCATTTACAAGTACAACACCCTTATTGGATTAGGTTATGACTCCGGATTCCATGCCTACCTAGTACGGTGCGTGTTGGTTATTCCCTATTCTGATCATCTGGGATACATGCTAGTGTTGGATAAGTACTCTAAAGGTTACGTAGTGGAATGGGACACTATCTAAACATTGTACAAGTAGGCTTTGAAGATTAAGGTGTGTGAGCACCCTGGGTCTTCTCCAATGTCAAATCCGGGGAGCACCACCTGGAATTAATCAACGACGTCTTTCTCAGAGAGGACAAATACTAGCCTCTTAGCATTCATCAATATATATCACAGGTTTAAAAGTGCATAAATTAAAACCTTTCATCTACATCTACTTCATGAGGTTTACTTAGACCTCTCGCTTAAAATTAATGTATACATAGGGAGTTTACATAGACTCATCGCAATAAGAAACTTACATATACTTATACTTTTATGTAACATATACAATATACACAAATATAGATTCTAATGTAGATTTCTCATATAAAACCATCTAAGTCGGAATATCACAATTCGGGCATAGCCTTTAGACAAATGTATAATTGCCACCTAGGGCATACAACAATTCCTTGAACAATAAGAGTGAAAGGAATGTCATTAGACTATAGCAAGTCACATAGGTAGAATGAGGAAAAAGGCATCATCCTTGGATCTTGAGGACATACCCACACATGGTGAAATGATCCATGTCTTGCTTATAAAGTGGTCACGAACCCTTCAACGACCAGAACCTAAAATGATAGGGATAAAGTGAGAAATAGGTGTTAGCACATCGCTTTCACTAAGTATGGAAACAAATCCCCAAATAACATAGAAATCATGCTAAAAAGGGAAGTTTGATAACACCAATCCAAGTTACTTCGTTAAGCCATATGCATAACCCAAGAACACATATGAAACAATAATAATAAAGGTTTTATGATACAAGCATATTCAACACAAGACCAACATACTCAAGTTAATCCAAGTCAACATGTGTATAGTATAGTAGAACCATAGCCAAAGCAATTCTAATATCATTTAATAACTAGAAAGCATGTTCATGAGTTCCTAACATTTTAACAAAAGTAAAACCCTTAGTCATATCCCCTTACCAATCCTTCTAGTGCAATGGTTAAGTGAAGACCCATAACTCCACTAAACCAATTAAACTAACAAAAGGATAATGAAAATTTTTTAACTTCACATAACATAGTTCTATGAGTATTCATGATCACATTTAACAATGTAGCATGAGCATAACATTGATTTAATAAGGCCATGACGACAGAAGAATTACTTCCTAGGATTTCCCTCAAGTCCAACGAATGCAATGTATGCATTGTGTCCCATAACCCTACCTAGACTAAGTCAAACCCCTTAAGTCCTCCTAGTTACAGTTCACTTTATTACTTTATTTTACTTTCGGGAACATCTTAACCGACATAGACCATATGAGCGAATGTGGAATACGATGTCATTGAGCCCAACACCGAAAGAAGGTGGACTACCTACCAAAGTAGTACAAATACATGAACATAGAATTTAGGTGGATCAACAAGCAAATATTTCTATGGGGGCAACATAGTTCAAGAACTAGGAGATGTACTTGGCACCCTATTTATGCTACATGCATTACTATCTCCAATCTAATGTGTATAGTAGTGAACCTACCTTCCCAATTTCAGAAGGGACACTCCTCACTAATAGTTCACTTGGGGCAAAGCTAGTGTCCTTTTGAAATGTCTTTCCTTAACAATAAAAACTTAGTCTAGGTCATAGGAGAATAGCTTTCTGTATAGTCATAGTCATTAGCTCAGTAGGAGTTGTATGAGAACACCTTTCAATACAACCCTCACATGTTAGATTAGCACATACACTAACCCTCTTTATGGCAAATGGGGCATTGTAGTTATCCACCTCGTGAGAACTAAGGTGAACCTCATATTGGTAAGGGACACCCCTCGACTTCAAGTTCACTAGGTGATAAGCTATGTATTATTTAGTAAAAACTAATTATCATTATTACTTTATAAAATTACGCATAAAGAGATTGAATCGCCATATGCTTAGCCTATTGGTCATAGATGAGATAATTCTTTTCATCAACATAATTAATGTGACAAAACCTTTACATGGACATAACATACTCAAGCACCATGTCGTTTAGAATACCCTTGAGAACACCTTTAAAGAGACCCTCTATTGACTAGATCATCATACATTCATAATGGACATACTTTTATGTATTAAGAGTAATCCGAACCATCTAGGTACATTATCCCCCACTTCGAGAAAGCAGAATTACTTCATTCCCTTAACCACCAAGGTCAAGGAAATTCAACAACAAACCTATATACTCTTCACACAAGAAGGTTTAACATCATTGAAGGTTTTCACTCATGATCTCACATTAAGGAGTCTACTAACTAAACAACCAAAGGTCACAACTATACGATGAATACAAAAGGTCATACAACTTTCGGGGAAACAATAGAGGAGACTTAGGCATACAACTTCTTTGTTTTCATTGACAATAGGTTAGAGTAACTTCTAGGTTAATCAAACCCACATCATCACCCTAAAAGGTAATACACTACCCTGTCTTCTAGGATCAAGTCTATACAAAAGACTCTAATACATTAAAGTTAATTATGAAGCAATTAACATATATGAAAGCAACAATGGAACAGTTTCACAAATACGAGGGCAACATTTTAATCCTTACACCCATAACAAGGAAACATGCATTCGTTATCTATCCATCACAATTTTTTCAAAGAATTTAATACTAACAAACAATACTAGACTATCATAACGCAAAATCATACAGAAAGATACCATTGCCAAATGAAGCTCAATTTAACGATAAGAACTTCTTTACCAAGCTATAATCTAATCATAACATAAATCTTCACATAACATGTCATTTCACCTAAATCACATATATAGCCATAAATGACATTCACATAAACATATATCAAGATTCACCTTCACACATACTCATATAACCATAAAAAAAACCCCATCAAAAATCACCTTTTCTCCCTCAAGCATAGAGATACCATCTCATCCAAGCAATCATATCTAAAAGGACCAACGAACAAGAAAACACAATAGATATATCTTATAGAGTTAAGTTCTATGGCATGACATAAGAATAGTGAAGAAGGGAAACTCTACTGCAGGTAGCCTTTTTCTCATAGATGTGTCGCGACTCACCACCGATGATCGAGACTCTACGAGACGTGGCAATATGAGATTTTGGACCCTAAAAACCATTTCATAAAACTCATGCTCTAATACCACATTTTTCACGACTAGGGAGCACCCTTAGAAGTAACATGGCGTACTTCACCCCTTGGAGGTCTTATACAATCCCATATTTATTATTCGTCGCATTGGCATTGGTAAATTTAAAAAAAAAATTAAAACTTTCATAGCAGATCATATGCTAGAACTTCACATCCAACATATATTCATAAATATCATAATACATAGTTAAAGACTCTAAGTATTTTTTGCTATCTTAGACTCAAACATCAATAGAATAGAATAGAGAAGTGACATTTATCATTATAACATAATATCTAAGTCATTACATATACTTTGTATGAAACATAATATAGGAAATCCTTGAAACAGAAAAATCCACTTTTTTTGAACTTTGTCACGACCCAAATCGGGGCCGCGACTGGCACCCACATTTACCCTCCTATGTGAGCGAACCAACCAATCTAACCTTTAACATTTTAATACAATATCAACAAAAGAAATGCGGAAGACTTAACTCATTAATAAAAACAATTCAAAACTATTATTATTATCCCCAAAATCTGGAAGTCATCATCACAAGAACATCTATGATCAATTTACTAAACTAAAAATGTCTATGAAACTAAAACAACTAAAAGCTAGTCCATACCGGAAGTTCAAGGCATCAAGACTTGAAGAAGAAGATCCCGTCCAAGCTAGACGCGTTAGCTCACCCTGAATTTCCGATGGAGTGAAGACTGGCTAGATCTACTGTTGAGTTGAAGTTGACGGAACGTTTGCTGCATTACACAAATAACAAAGAAGAAGACATAAAAGTAGGGGGGTCAGTACAACCACAAGTACTGAGTAGATATCATCGGCCAACTCAAAAATAGGGAACAGTATATATCAATAATAATGTAAATAAACTACAATACTCAACATGTAGCAATAACAATACTAAAATCATCAACAAGTACTAACAAGTTCATCCATGAGGACTCAAGCCTCAATATCATACTCATTTGGGAATTAGATTCATTAGATTGAATTCATTAACATATTTCAAGATTCATTATCTTTATTCCCCTCGTGTCGGTACGTGACACTCCGCTCCATATACTATCCTGGTGCCGGAACGTGGCACTCCGATCCTCATATACTATCCTAGTACCGGAACGTGGCACCCGATCCATATTCTATCCTGGTGTCGGAACGTTACACTCCGATCCTCATATACTATCCTGGTATCGGAACGTGGCACCCGATCCATATTCTATCCTGGTGTCGGAACGTGACACTCCGATCCTCATTCTATCCTGGTACCGAAACGTGGAACCCGATCCTCTATTTCTATCCTGGTACCGGAACGTGGCACCCGATCCCCTACTTCATCAAGCCTTCTATTACACCAAGGCATCATCAATCTCATTATATAATTTATCAAGCCTTCTTTTATACCAAGGCATCATCAATCTCATTATATAATTTATCAAGCCTTCTTTTACACCAAGGCATCATTATTAACAAGTGAATTAGGGTTCTTTCAAGATTTGGGATTCAATAGCTTTATCATGCTTGTTAATTCATCACTATTTCATAATCACAATCATGCTAGCATACAATTAAGCACATAGCAGGGTTTACAATACTATCAATACATATCATTCACTATTACGAGTTCACTACGAATATCGTAAAACAACCATAACCTACCTCCACCGAAGACTAGTGATCAACAAGCAAATTCCCAAGCTCCTGTTTTCTCCTCCCTCTCGATCGATTTCTCTCTTTCTCTTTGTTCTTTCTGTTTTCTTTTATTCAAACCCTCTTTATTTTACCCTAATTATCATATAATTAAGTGTAAAAGAGGACAATAACACCCACTAATTAACTTAAGGTTACCTCTTTTAACCCCCAAGTAATTAGACTTATTAATATTAACCCTCTAACTTTATAATTAAGGAAAGAATAGTCCAAAGCGTCCCTTAAAACGTGTGAAGAAATCCGATTCTGCCTGGGACTTGCGCAGCCTGTGACGGCCCGTCGTGCCTGCGACGGTCCATCACGCAGGTCGTCGCAGCCCCTTATAGCTCGAGTGGGCTGTGACGGCCCGTCACACCTGTGACGGTCCGTCCTGCACTTTCGTCACAGATTACAGAGAGTCGATTTTAATATCCAAATTTGATAATTCTAAGTGTCATGGAACGAAACTTCCTCGACGGGTCGTCGTGACCACGACGGTCCGTCGTTACCTCCGTCGTCCCAGCCAGTTTTTCCAGAAATAAAATCTGCTGCTCAAAATGACTAAACAGGTCGTTACAAACTTGGGGAAGATATCCAAGCCCTTCACTTTAAGAGACATCATCTCGTCACCACCACTTGCTTTTTGTGTAAAAATTTGAGGAAGAATGGTGTTAGTACAAGAATTCTCTAAGTATGACAACCAAGCGAAAGCATGCATTTAAAGAGGACATTTTTCTTTTAAATCATGTAATATTCCTTTTGAAATATTCTTCATAAACATTGACACAGCGACACAATATAATACACTATACATGTCAACACACCAAGTTACACATTTCTTCTAAGGCACATCAACCACGTTAAATGCATTATGCACGTTTACCTTTACTCGTTAACCCCTAAGTAACTCTTTAGTGATGCTTGGTTCAATGCATGATTAGTATGTCATTCAACTATCCACACTCAAGGATCACCTTAAGGTGACCAAGGTGAACATTCATGCAACCTTTATTAAGTTAACATATACATCCATAGAAGCGTAGCATATCATGAGACACATACTTCACACGTAACCCATCATACTTCATGAACCACATATGAGACTTATTCCAAGAAAACATACAAGCAAACAATACCAACATCATCATATTAAGGCGATAGCAAAATAACACATACATGGATATCATTTCATAAAAACATCATATGACTTTAATCATAATCCACATATGCTACTACTAATGTAATGAACATGTGAAGAACCATAAGCTCACACATACTAAGTAAAGCTACGAGGAGACCACAAGCATCATTATTTACTTCATAAGTTAACCTGACAAGTATAGTCAACTACATACATGATAAGTAAGACTTTGTTCATATAATAAATAAGACCAACATGTATATCAAATTAGACCACCTAAAATACACACCATACGACTCATATTATCCATATTATCATAACAAATAGGTTAAAATTTATTTATTTATTTATATAACACTTTCCTAGAAGTCCCCTCAAGCGCTACTTGTGCAATGCATAGGTAGTGTTTCATACCCTCACCTACACTAAGCAACTACTCTTAGGTTATCCTACTTTTAGGGTGTTACTTACTTCTATTGTCCAATTTACTTTAGGGAAACTATAACCTTAACTGACACTAAGACCATGGGTGCTACGGATGGAATTTGGTGTTGTACAACCTTAAACCAAGGAAATGTGGTCTACCATACCATAATAGAACATTAACATCATGCTAGCTTCTTAGGTAATATGACTTGCTAGATACTATCGGGCACACATAGTTTATGGAACTTTGAGGCATATATGGAATCTCTTTTTATGCCAAATGGGACATTGTTGTTATCCACCTCGTGAGAACTATAGTGAACCTACCTTCCCATATTGAGGAGGGACACTCCTCAACATGAAGTTCAGTTTGTTCTAAGCTAAATTCCTTTTACTAAAAGCCAATATTATTATTACTTTACAATATTAGATTTTAAGAGATTGACTCCCCAATGATTATCTTATAGGTCATAAATGAGAGAATTCCTTTAATCAGCTTAATTCAAGCATCATCTAGTTTAGGATACCCTTAAGAACAACCCTCAACAGCCCCTTTATTGACTAGATCATCATACATTCATAATGGACATACTTTCATGTACATAGAGAAATCACCCTAGAAGTTATTCTATCTAGGTAGATATGTCCAATATATAAGTAAAGTCCCATACCATTGCCTATACCAGTACACCTATCGAGTCACCCTCGTTAATATACATTTCATGACTGATGGACTTTACATTCATAGTAGTTTTAACAACCTGAGAGTACCCTCTAGAAGTTATGGCATTCCCGAATCAGAACATGATGTACTTGACCTCTCGAAGTTCTTGTACAAGACCTTATAAATCATTCATTACATACATGTAAGAAAAGTAATGCAAAATTAAAACTTTTCACACGAAATATCATAAAATATCTTTCATATTAAAAAAAATAGAAAACACTAAGTGTCAACATATGTGAATCTTAGACTCAAGAATACTTGGGATAAGTCTAATACAACAAGAAAATAAAAATACTTAGACTATTACAATACTTTGAATTAAAAGAAATCTTAAGACGATTATTCCCTCGAGTCAAGTGAGGACATACTTCAACTTTGGTTGAATGATGACTAGATTCCTAGATTTCTTTCAAGATGCTTCTCACCTTCCACCTACACCTTTCGATATAACAAAAATGCATGGAATTAGTACAAACACTTGTACTAATTCTAATTATGGCTTAATGCATAAAATCATGAGAATGGAAAATTATGAGAAATATGTTCTTTTTTATTAAAACATCACATTAAAAGTTTAAGAACCACATTTAAATACCAGACATCACAAATAGCATCAAGCATACAATCAGAACATATAGGTATGAGATCCTCCCACCAAAGGTGTTTTTAAGTCTCACTAAAGTGAATTATGAAAAAACCGCCGCTACAATCCCTTCACACCCACCTACGAGATTCTTTATACTACCTAAGATATCATCATTATTAACACACATAATAGATACATATAATATGATATTGTCTTCCCAAATGGTATCAAAAGTCTTACTAAAGTAATGCAAGAAGAGACCGCCCATACACCCCCTCCAAGCTTACTTATACTATACTTAAGACTATCTAAGTTTAGATCATGTATACATATTCAATTTACATTCCCTATGTAGGGTAATTTATATGACTTACCTAGGTAAGACATGAAGTGACAATTTCTATGCCCCCTTCATACCTTAACTAAGAAACCCTTAAACTACTCTAGGTAATTACTTATTCAGTTACATGTTTTATAACATAATACATTATCTTCATAAGTTCATCAAGATACATTTAAGACACACAGACATTCAGGTAATGGTCTTGTAGAATACATAGAGACTCACTCACAAAAATCTTCAAAACCTAATCGTGCAATGTCTAGATAGCGTCCATACCACGACCTAAACTTCATAGAACTTTTAAAATTCTAGTATGTATACCTTATATTAAGAGTAGGCAATAACTGAGATAGACCATGGTAGCTAGGAAGGGAATCCGGAGTTAACCCTACTCCAATAAAGGGTGTTCTACTTGCCAATGGTTGAACATGGACACATCTCATGTAGACACATGGTTAAGGAATATTGAGGGTTCCTTTGTACTCTAGTTCACAACCAAATCACATTACGTCCTGCCAAAGAGGCCCCCTAGGGTTGACTTACAAATGTTAAGAAGATAGCCCAATGGATTTCCTATAAATGATTTCATGTCGTTCAAACCAATCAACCTTAAGTCTACCATTTACATAAGAAGGATACCATTACGACTTTGAACTTCGAGGATATCATAATCTTACAAGTAGGTTGAATATTCCACTTAATGAATTTTCTTAACAATGTTCAAGGTAACATGTCAACCACACATACAAGACCAAGAGGCTTTAGCATCCTAAGTAAAGAAATTATATTCACATTGTACATGCATCTTGTAAGGGACACAAGTCTACCAAAGCATGACACACACATACTTAACAATATCACATATAGCGTTTCATTCTAGATGCACATTGGCACAACAAACATCATCTATATATAAACCTATTCACTACTATAATATCATAGATATAACCATCATAACACTCAAACAACCAAGTAGGAAGAATCACACATCAATCCTAAGACTACACACAAAAGGATATAGTCATAGTCGAACATTATCACCTACTGTTAATAAAAGAAATACATAGTTTCATATTACTCAAAAGTATATGCATATGATCACACATAACATAAATCACTACACAAAATCATCATAATATGTGAAGTAATGCCGATAAAACCATGATCATCATGCTATAAATAACAATGACAAGGCCACATAATTCACAAGTAAAACACATAGCACTGCCACCATAAGTGGAACATACCAATCATAACATGATTCAAGACTTTGTTTAAATAATATAAAGAGAATTAGGACAGCCTACCACCAATCCATCCTCACCACTTCAATCCATAGCTAAATAATCCAATACCATACAAAAAGACCCTTACACATGACCATAATTATTAATACAATTCAAATTTAATAATACTCAATGAATCTAAAACAATTCTATATAGATTTATCAATCTAAGACAACCTATATATCAATCTAATACACTTCTTGCATCCTTGAATAACCTAAGAAAAACTACACTAAAATTCATAAGCATTGAGACATGATCATAACACCCATAATATAGCCAATTTGAAGAGTAAAATCATCAATATTTCAATAAATATTCAATGATTCAAAACATTTAGTGCCATAAACCATCGATACATTACAAAATTGGACAACTCATATTCTTAGTTATCTTTGAAAAATATTGAAAGTGACTCATTAAATAAAGAGATTTAAAGGATGAAGAACCATACCTTAATTGTGATGAAAATACCAAAAAATTAATGGGAGAAAACATGAGAAAATAAGTCATCTTTCTTGTAGCTTCAAAGCTTAATAAATTTAGGTTATGGGAGACAATAATGGAGATATTTTGGATTTATTTGAGGGTTTGGCTTTGATTGGTGAGTTTTGGGGTATAAAATGACTCAATAACTGTCAATAAGTCATAAAAAGTCGCACAAAAGACCCCTGCACTCATTAGTTATTTAACCCAAGTCATATTTTTCTTAAAAACGATACGACAAAATCTTGGAGTTTACTACGCGTCGCGGAGGTATTTTAAAATCTTGTTTCAGAAAAAAATTTGAGACAGAATGGTTTGTGACATCAACGCATCGCAGGGTAAAAATATTCCAAATTCCGTGTTGGCTGTGCATCGCGCAACAACTTCCAGATCCTGTCTGCTTCACATCTTTTACAACCCATGTTTGGGTCCTCCTCGATGACTCTTAGGCTTGTCCCCGGGGCATCGTTCCTAGACATTTTGACCCTTACATGTCAGGCTAAGTGTAGTAACCATCGATACTCAATTTCACCTTCAAAACACCACCCAAAACACAACTTCTAAACACTGTGACACAGTAGTTGAACTATAAGTAGTTTATATACGTCTTGGACGTTCGACCTCCAAACACTTCCAAACTTTATATACTACCTATAAACACTATTATTTACCGTTTTAGGATATTAACTAATCATGAAAAAAGTGTTAGGTTCTAGTTTAACCAACTAATTTTCGAGGGTGTAACAGTATTAGACATTAGTGTATATGAGAATTATCCTTTTATTAGACATCACGAACCTATACTATTTATAAGCATGCATGAGGTGTAATTGTGTGTACATTGGTAAATATATCACATAATGGCAATCAAAATCATGCCTAAACCATAAACAACTCTGATTTAGAGTAATAGGAACTATAGACCATACACAGCAACATTAAAACATTGCAGACAGGACATCTTCGTAAATTGAATCTATGACTCCTTATTATGCTTAAGACCACACAGTCATGTATAGGTTCATAGGTATGGATTATGCTTAACAAGAGTAACCAATCATTAATAGACCTTAACAATGTCAAACGCAGTAACCCTAACCATAACATCTTCATTCACATATAGAAAGCATCATCAATATATCATAGATCATGAACTAGAATTAGAGACTAGGCATAATATTTCACATTGTGTGATCATCATAAGTATACTTTCTAGATACAATTTCCTTAAATTCAATGAATTCATCACATATAGAATGAAAAATAAGGTAAACACCGCCTCCATAAGTTGACCATACAACAAAATGCCATACAAGGGCAAACCTATAGCAATTCTATAGAAAAGTAGAGAGAATATGGCCAACTTACAATTCCTCAAAGCATTGATCATCATTGAAAAAAATTAATTCCCATAATTAAACACAAATAAATGTATAAAACAGTACATAAAGGTACCGTTACATAAACAAAATATACTTCAAACATCATGATTTCAAGATCACATTCGGTACACCACTTCATCAAATCTATAGAAAGTAGAGGAATATAGATCAATTTACCCAATCCTTGAACCTTGATAAACATTGATCACTCATTAAAAATTAATATCCTGTTCTCATGAATACAATTGTATTATTCCATTCAACATAATTTAAACATAATTCAATAAACATAGAGTAAAGATCACAAAACCCACAATATAAGCCAATTCGTGAAATTAGGGAGGTCATGGGTTATTTATAGAATTACATTGAAATTCATATTAAAATAAATAATTAATCATAAATTTATGATTAGAGTGCTTCTGAAAATTATTTGAAAATGAAATTATGGCTAGATTGAAAGATAGCAATTTTGATCATGATTTTTTTTAAAAAAAAATTTGAAGGAACTCCGTAGATGAATGGATTACTAAGGAGAAAGGAACACCATACCTTATTAATTTGAAAACTATTAGAAATTTGGGAAGAAACCTTTAAATTCCAACTTCTACCTTGAACTTAAGTTTTCCCTCCAATGTAGGTTTGACAGAATTTGCAAGAGATGAAAGATTTAGGATTTTAATTTTCTTATTTTGGGTTGGGGTGTTTGCTTGCAAAAGGGGTTAAAGAATTCAAAAATAAAATTTTTATAAATGTCTTCCAACGTTGTCAAAACACCCTCATACTAATTGGGTTTTTAGAAATGTCAAACTTGACTTTGAATAGACGCAACCGGATTAGGGAAGTGGCTGCTTGTCATGGAGAAGTCTCTAATGCTTCCCCAAAATAATTTTAAAGGCAGTGAGCCTCGTTCTGGCTGCACGTCGCACAATCAGACTCAGTAGAATGCGCGTGACACAAGGCTTGTCCTCAGTCTTGCTGTTGCATGCTTCCTTGGTCAGCCTCTTGTCCAATTTTTGGATCCTCCTTGGGGGCCCTTAGGGTGGTCCTCAGGGTGTCGTGCCTGGATGTTTTAAACCTTAAAATGTTTATTAAGATTATAGGGCCACCCATGCTGATTTTGGACTTCAAACAACATGTAAAAACAATTAAAGCATACAAAAAAACACTAGCACGTCTAAAGACCAACTTTCAAACATCGTCGACATTTTTGGACTCTTTACCTCCAAATTACTTCAAATCAAGTATATATACTGTAAAACAGTTCATGAACATATTTTAAACCATTTTAGGGACATGTGAGTCTCTAAGCACCTTAATTCTATAAGACCCCCAAAATGAGTTTGGGTGTCTAGAGCCTAACGTGTTCGTCTTAATTTTCTAAAGTCCTAAAATAACTTATTATATGGTTTAGAGGAAGTGTATTGATGTACCGTGGTTCTATGGTACTTTCAATTCTTTTTTCCTTAAGTTTAATGTGTTCCTAAGGCATTTTTGTAGTAGTTTTTATGTGTTTTTCTCTGTGTTTGTTGGAAAACTTCCCACATCAAAAACGTGAAGACTGTGCTGAAATCTGCAAAAGTGACGACCTACGAAGCCACCGACGGTCCGTTGACCCTTTGATGGTCCGTAGGTGATGATCGTCGACTGAAGGTCCAAGATACTGAAATCAAATTGGGGAAATCTTACCAAGTGTGGGGCTACGGATGGAGCGATGATATGTTGATCCATTGACGGAGTGTCATGGCTAATCGTCAGTGCTAACAGAAAGTAGTCCCAGTACCCAGTTGGAGGAAACCACTAAGTATGGAGGAACGGAAGTCATTGACGTACCGTAGATCAAATGACGGACCATGCTATTGGTCCATTGATGGAAACAAAAAGTGTTAAAAAGTGGAAGTTATTGACGGTCCGTCGTTCCATCAACGGACCGTCAGTAGGGTCGTCAACGGTAGTCTTATTTTGACCGATTTTTCATCCTTAAATATAACTCATTTTTATTTTAGAACTTTATTATTATAAATAGGACTAAAAACATCGTTTTTGAGGTTAGAGTTTTTACTATTTTTTAGATTAGTGTTATTGAATGTTATTTTTTGGTTTTTGGGAAAACATTAATTTTCCAGAATCGTTCTTTCAATATTTTAGACAATTCAAGTGATAATTATGGTTGTGGGAACCATTGGTAAGTAACAAGGTGAAACTAGATTAATAACAATTCTAGAATAGGGTCTGGCATGTATTGATAATTCTTCCATTTAGAAGTCTTCTTAAAGAGTGCACACGTTAGAAGTTGCTCTATTTTTACTTGTCGGACCAAGGAGGTAGTTTATAGGAAAAGAATTACCAACATAGATTTAGTATACACTATCTAATAGGCTAGTTTCAATAGATGCAAAGAAGTAACTTAGCCATACACTGAATTTTTGATTAGTATAAGGTAAAGGTATGGTTTAGTAAAGTAGACACACATAGCCGGATCAAGGTATGGAGTGAAATTCTCTAGTTGCAAAACCAAGGAATTAGGGATACATAACTTATCACTTTCCATGCAAGGTACTAGGAAAGGATTGTCTTAGATAGGATTACCGCATTGTGAACCTATGGGAACATATACACCCCTAGTTTCTCACATCAGTAGATAAACACTAATGTTATTAATTTGCTATTTTTCTTACTCAGAAATAATTAATAATTTTTGATACACAATCCCCCCCCCCTTTAATAAGTTGTTGTTGGAAAGGAGTTGACTAAATACACTAATCGTAGATAGAAGTTAAGTCTAAACCATTTTTTGTGGGATCGACCACAAATAAACAATTGGGTTCTTTACTTGATACGACTCCAAATTAACAATTTAGGTGCCGCTGCAAGGGATGGTGGATTTTAGATTAACTTTAAGCACATTACCTAATTTTGGTCGAAAATTTCATTATTTTACATTTTCTTTTTTGTTTTGTCTCTCGAAGGCCAGCTTTATTGTATGCCAAGTACACGGAGTCGAGCATAACCATTACTTCCACTTGATCCAAAAATAGATCGCACACTTCGCAAAATGAATATTAAAAACAATCCTTCTTACATCAAAGTTAAGATCAACCCTTAACTTTCCCCGCCGGTTGATGCTAATAATCAAGTGATTATTGATAACCTTTGTGAAGGTAATCCAGAAGGCAACCTCCTACCCCACACCCTCAAGACTACTAATGTAAACATCACTTAATCTGATAGGCCACTTGTCCTACATCCTCTACCACATGGTCATTCTTTGGTGGTAACTAGTAGCTTGATGCACATGCTCACCGCTAGAGGTTTTTTTTCAGGGCTACCATCTCAGAATCCACATGCTCACATCTCCAAACTAAGTCGGAGTGTAAAAGTTGTGTAGAGAGGGAAAACTTAGACATAGATGTAATTGGATTAAGGGTGTTCCCTTTCTCACTGATGGGCGACGTCTCAATTTGATTATTGAGGTGCCCTACAATTTAATCTATACTTGGGATCAATTGAGGGAATTGTTCCTAGCATGGTATTACCTAGTTTCAAAAAACTTAAACCACAAATATAGGGTGAAAAACTTTGTGGCATTACTAAGGGAGTCAGTAAGCATTTCTTGGGATAGGTTCGCCTCATTCTTGAGAAGTTTCCCAAACCACCGCATTGATGATGACTCACTGAAAGAGTACTTCAATCAGGGGAAAGATGATAATAATAAAGCAGTTCTTTCTATGATTTTGGGTGGTTCTTAGGGGGAGTGTACTTATGTAGAGATCGGTGAGAAGTTAGAGAAAATATCTGAAAATAATAAAGCTTGGGGAACATGGAAGTAGGATAGTTGGAGAAATAGTTTTGTAGTGTAAGCTTCACACAGCCCATCCGCAGATGAGGTTCGTGATGAGATGGCTCAAATGAGAACTAATCTTTGGTTGGTATTAAAAAATTTCACCGGGGTGCAGAAAAGGTAAATGCAGCGAACTATTTGGCTAAACCACCACCACAGGTTGATGAGTTCTACTATGAAGAAGATTCTTATGTAGTGAATAAGCAGATGGGGGATATCCGGCTGAACGCCCAAGGATCCAATCAGGAGAATTGGTGCCAAGGTCATGGATATCAATGTCGGAATTATGGGAATTAAAACTAAGAGGGTCACTATGTTCGAGATGGAAACTACAACTGCAACAACAACTTCAATCGGGGTAACTATGGCAACAAAAACGATTGGAGTGGGATCTATGTTCCACCGCAAAATTTGGAAGTTGCTCTTAGAGATGGTGGCGGTAGAATAGCATGAGTTGAGGATATGTTGCAGAATATGAGGAGGAGTTTTGATGCTAGTGATGAGCACGCCAAAGAGTTTAGAGGTGATTTAGCAAATATTGGGCAAAAGGTGGATGCACATGCAATCACAATGAAGAATCTTGAGTTGCAAATGGTCCAATTCTCTTCTACTATGTACCCAGGACAACCGGGTACTCTTCCTAGCAATACTATTAAGAATCCAAACAAATATGGACATTTTATTGCTGTCACTACTTGATAAAGTAAGGAGATCATGGATCCACCTATGTCGTCTAGCGTCGAAGATGAGAAGTGAGGAGATGTTGAGGCATAGGAAGTTAGTGGTGAGTTGGTAGATAAATTGGGGAAAGAAGCCGAGACACCCCAAAAAGTGCACTTATTCCTAGACCACCACATCCATTTCCGCAAAGATTGGTGAAAAATACCGAGAATAATAAATACCTACTTTTTATTACTATGTTTAAGCAGCTTTCCATCAATGTCCCTTTTATAGAAGCTATTGAACCAATGCTCAATTACGCCAATTTCATAAAAGAGATGGTCACTAAGAAGAGATCGCTTAGTTTTGAGGATGATGATTGGATGAAACACTGTCGTGCTATTGCTACAAGGTCCCTTGTGCAAAAAAAAGAAGATCCTAGTGCCGTAATTATTCCATGTACAATCGGGTTGTTAGACTTTGCTAAAGCCTTATGTGATATTGGGTCAAGCATAAATATCATGCCTCTCACTATTTACAAGAAGTTAGGTTTGGGTGAACAAAATCCCACTGCAATGTGGTTACACATGGCCGATCGAACGATGAAGAGGCCTATAAGAATACTAGATTAGGTGCTAGTGAAAGTGGAGTCATTTATTTTTCTGACCGATTTTGTAATTCTTGATTGTGAGGTGTACTTTGAGGTGCCTGTATTCTTGGGAGGTCGTTCCTTGCTACCGGTCGAGTCATAGTTGATATGGAGAAAGGGAAGATAAAGTTTCAGTTGAACAATGAAGAACCGACTGATAACATTTATAGGTCCATGACGCAAAGTGGTGAGCTCAAATCGGTGTTTGCGATATCCTACAAGGTTGATAGTTTGTCCGAGGTACAAATAGAAGAGCGTCTTGGTGTTGAGGCTCTAGCGGGAGTGATCATATATTTTGAGAGTGGCTGTATCAAAGAGTATGGGCCATTAGTTGCAGCACTTGATCGAGGTGATGTTTGGTTCAAACAAATGAAATTTGATTTATATATGAAGCATCGCAAGTCTCCACTCACAAAACCATCTATTGAAGAGGCTCTAGAATTGGATCTTAAGGATCTATCACCTCATCAGAGGTATGTATTCTTGGGGAAAGATGATACATTACCTGTAATTATTGAATCAGATTTTAATTTGCAACAAGTAGAGTTATTGGTTTAAGTCTTGAAGAAGTTCAAGAGAGCTATTGGGTGGATTATTGCGGATATTATTGTGATCCCTTCCGGTATTTGTTCACATAAAATCGAACCCATGCCTCACTATAAGACCAGTATTGAACATCAGAGATTTTTAAATCTGCCTATGCAAGAGGTAGTGAAGAAGGAACTTATTAAGTGGTTGGATTCTATAGTCATATATTCCATTGCTTATAGTAGTTGGGTATGGCCTTTTAAGTCTGTACCAAAGAAAGGGGATGATTGTGGTCCCTAATGAGGAAAATAAGCTGTTCCAATGAGGCAAGTCACTAGATGGAGAGTGTGTATGCATTACCGAAAACTGAATGCAAGGACTAAGAGGGACAATTTTCCTATGCCCTTCATTTATCAGATGTTGGATAGGCTTGACGGATAGGGGTGGTATTATTTTATTGATAATTATTCAGGTTACAAAAAAATCCCTATTGCACTAGAAGATCAAGAGAAAACTACTTTTGTATACCCTTATAGAGCTTTTGCTTTCAAGAAGATGCCCTTCGTGTTGTATGATACATCGACTATTTTTCAGAGATGTATGATGTCCATATTCTCCGATATGGTTGAGGAAACCATTGAGCTAATAATGGATGATTTTTCTATTGTTGGTGACTCGTTTTTTCATTGTTTGAATCACTTGTCCGAAGTTCTTAAAAGATGTGAAGATTTTAGGCTTGTGCTAAATTAGGAAAAATGTCACTCTATGGTGAAATAGGGTATTGTTTTGGGACATCGCATCTCAGAGAAGGGTATAGAGGTTGATCGAGCTATGGTCGAGGTAATAGAGAGACTTCCTCCACTAATATCTGTAATAGGTGTGAGGAGTTTCCTTGTGCATGCGGGTTTATACCATAGGTTCATCGAGGGTTTTTCTAAAACTGCACATCCTCTGTGCAAGTTACTTGACAAAGAGTGTAAATTTTATTTTGATGAATCTTGTCTGAAAATATTTGGAGAGTTAAAGGAGAAGTTGGTGTCCGCGCCCATTATTATTTCACAGGATTGGAGTAAATAGTTTAAGGTTATGTGTGATGCTAGTGGGTTTTCTCTTGATGTAGTATTGGGCCAAATAAGGGATAAAATCCTTCACCCCATTTAAGATGCAAGCAATGTTCTTAATGAAGCGAAGTGTCTAGATCAAGGATTGTTGGGTTGAGGGAAGCAATACTGAGGGTGGTGATATTGCTGCGGATACTAATGATGGTGTTCCTACGACTGAGGAAGCGGGTTCCGGGAAACCAAAATCTCCAGTTTGTTTATCATCGGCGCTGCGCGCCTAAGGTTTTCTTCCTCTACCACCTTCTGACCATGTGTGGATCTACAGAAGGAAGGACGGTCCGTCAATCCATTGAAGGACCGTCATGGCTAACTATTGATAATAATAGAATGTAATCCCAGTACCCATCTTGAAGAAACCGCTAATTATTGAGGAACGGAGGCCATCGACGGACCGTAGGTTCACTGAAGTAATGCGTTGTTCGTCCGTCCATGGTAATAGAAAGTGTTGAAAAGTTGAAGATGAAAAAGATTTGAAGTATGGACCGACGGAAGTTGTCGACTGTTCATCGTTTCATCGACGGACCGTCAGTAGGGTCGTCTGTAGTAACGTAGCCATACATTTAATATGATGCATAATATGAGGTAAAGGTAAGGTTTAATAAAGTAGATACACCTAGCCGGACCGAGGTAGGGAGTGAAATTCTCTAGTTGCCGGACCAAAGAATTAGGGATACATAACTTATCACTTTGCACGCAAGATACTAGGAAATGATTGTTTTAGGTAGGATTACCGCGTTCTGAACATATGGGGAATACTTATACCCTAATTTGTATCAACACTTGATAAACAATAAAGTTATAAATTTCTTATCTGTTTTACATAGAAATAATTAAACATTTTTGTTACACAAACCCTCCCCCCCCTTAAATTAATTAATATTGAAAAGGACTTTACTAAATTAACGTAATCGTAGATTGAAGTTAAGTATAAACCATTTTCCTAGTGGGATCGACCCCAACCTAACTTGGGTTATTTACTTGTTATGAGCACTTAAGGGAATAATAATTTGAGTGTACCATGTTTGAAGTTTGAAGTAATTTGGAAGTCAAACGTCAAGGGTCGACCAAAACGTTCGACGACTAGTCACCTATGTGTTTCATGTTTCTATGCATTCTTATATTTGTATGTAATCAGCTTATGATGTATTAAAATTGTTTATAATGATGTAAAATTGTAGTATATGAAGTTTTGGAAGTTTGGAACTCAAACTACCACGAACGTCCAAGGCGTTCGAAAGATAGCCTTTAAGACACTCAATGTGTGTCTTGAAGGGGCCTAGCCTGTTTGGACGAGTTGTGAGTATTGGTTTTGCATTAAACTCATGCGGAAGGTGTAAAACTTATTACGGGTTGTACTTACATTGTAAACGTCTGCGTATGACTTCTAAATGGACCCAGAAACGGCTCAACAAGAGGACCCAAAGATGGACGAGACACTACCTTGGCAGTGTCAATCGACGGACAAAACGACTGCAAGTTGGTCAACCAAGATACCGTTGGTGAGGCCTCGCTTATTGGTAATTATGTTTGGCAGGTATCAAGGAAATACCAAAACAAGGAAACCCATGCACGGACAGTAGGTAGGTCTGTCGATAGTGGCCTGTGAGGTGAAGCCTGCACGATTTTTCATTAAAGAGGTGCATGGGAAATTAAACCCACGTGATAAACTAAACATCAATGATTTATTTAACTGATTTTTGGTGTATATAATTCATTCTAAACGTGATCAACTCATTCCCAACCCCATACACACATAAGAAATCTTCTTTCGAAAAATCTGCTCCCTAGAAACCACAAATGATGGTGAAGTTCAATAACTGCTTGGGTCTTGGATTTTCATGGGTTAATCATAAGGTTTTATAGGTCTTCATGAATTTTAAGATATATTTATCTTCATCTCTATTTATCTTTTCATCTAGAGAGTCAATCTCAATGATTTCGAAGAAGAAAAATATGATAAAAAAAGGTCTTCTTCAATCTGCCATGGGTTCTTTCTAGAAAGGTTTTGAATGATTGAATCATGATTAATTGAAGTTATAACAGTTGTTCTAACATGAATTTTACTCCAATTGTATAATTAACCCATGCTCCATCATCGAAACGTTTTAAATTCTCATGGGTTTTATGATCTTAAATTGCTATTGATTAAATGATGATTTATAACATTGAATTAGTTAAATCCACTGTTATTTGCATGAATTAATGTTAGATTGATGTTGAAGTATCCATGAGTACCGATTCATGAAGAATTCAATATGACTACTATGTTATTCATGCATTCACGATAATGTTGGTTTTTGTGACGATTGTTGTAAGGCTTGAATCGTCTTACATTTGTTGTAGCTGCTGTTTGAGGTTGTATAATTATTGAATTATGGATGGAATCTCGTACGATCAATGTAAACAATGATTGACATGAATTTATCTAGTCCTTCTAACATATTTATTGAAGATACTATGTATGACATAAGGTCAATATTCTTAGATTATATGAAGCATGATTCATTTGATGTATTGATCTTATTAGCTGCTACGTAGAATGTACATTATATTTAAAATATAAATGATGATCACGGCCATAGAGAATCAATGTTAATTCCCTCTACGCTCAAAATTTATAAGAAGCCAACTCCACCTTCTCCATAGATGTAAACCCCATTGTACTCAAAACATTGTACACACCATTGAGGAATTCTTGGGGATCTTCATTCACCTTAGAGAAGAAATTGGAGGATTAAGCTTCACGAATTCTCTCAACCTAGATGACATGGTGCTCTCCATAGCATTAACCTTATTCACCATGTTCAAGTTAGCTTCAGCCGATACGGCTCGGGCTAAAACAAGAAAAGCCTCTCCAGTCACCCTATAGAAAACTCCGGAACCTCATCACCTCCTCCCACATTAAGGTCATGATCACCTTGAGGAGGCACTTGAGCACCTTCGACACTGTACCCATATTGAAGCACTTGCTCAACTTGCTGCACTTGAGGATGAGCTTCTTCATCGTTCCTTACCTCTTCAATCTTTCAAGAGGCCATCCTTCTAGTATTCATCACCTATAAACACAAGGAAACACAATAATAAGGATACTCGTAACATAACTCTACCGCGCGACATAGGAGTTGTAAGAACACGAAAATGTGTTAGGTTAACTATGGTCTAACATGTTGGTATTTATTTTATTATGTCGTAAATACGTGTAATATATACTATATAGTAAGTCTCTAAAATATTATTGGTGTTGGAAGTCAAACATCAAGGGATGACTAAGACGTTTGACGACTAATTCAACTAATTGTCTAAAATGTGGTTCTATGTGTTTATGTGTGTTTCATGATTTTTAAGGTTATTTATAGAGTTAATATATCATTTATAGTCATTTTTTATTGTTTTGTGATTTTTGGAGGTCAAATGACCAAGAACAATCAAGGCGTTCGAAGGATACGCCTGAAAAAAGACTTTATAAGTCTCGGCAATTTTCTTCATGTTTTACATGTTTATTTTGGATGAAATTCTTCTGATATGTGTTAAACTTATAGAATATCATATTTGTATTGGAAAAATCTAGCAAATTATCCCCATGGACCATCTACAGGTCCTTTGACAAGGACCCAACAATGTTGACATGAAAGTCCCAGGAAGACCCCGAACGATGAAGTAGTCGACCAGTCGTGGGCTTGTTGACGCCCCGTCAAAGGGTGTCATTGATGGGGAATAAACATTGCAGGGAAAGGAATATTTTCCATCCACTTTAGCAAACAACGGAGGGTTGTGACGCCCCGTCATGGCTGTGATGCCCCATCATGGGCAGGCGTCGCACCCAATTACCTTCCTGCGCAGGCTGCTGCAAAGTTATGGTTGAATTGGTAAACTCGCCACACTTATAAAATAAGTTTTGGACGGTTAATTAAGGGTTATTGGGGTATTTTGATTAATTATATAATGGGTAATAATATGGAATACATCATTCTTCAAAATCATAAACCCAAAACACTTAGATAATATCCCAAAACCTCCATTGACGTCAAACTTGAAGAGGCAGCTTGGTGAGTTGTTTTTGTGTCGAAATTTTTCATCAAAGTGAAGAATTATTATCCTTGAGGTATGGATTTTTATCCATGAAACTCATTTCTTCAAGGATCCCAACTGTCGAGATGTTTTTCAATGTTTTCTAAAGTGAATTGTCCAATTTAATGATTTTACCATGTGTTCTTGCATAAATGATTTCTAAACATGGAATTATGACCTAATTGATATTGTATTTATGATTTCAATATAAATTCCCTATGAACCCATGAATTTGGACGAAACCTAGGTTTTTACTATAATCCGAGTTACTTGATACTTACCTATTATTGTTAAATTGTCATGTAGTTTCTTATGGGCTTTCTTATGATATAAGAATTGTATTCAATTGATATATAATTGATCTTAGATTTTTAAACCTAGATTAAATTGATAGAGATTTCATTGGATTTTATGATTATTGCTTGAATTGTTGGTTATGGCCATGGTAAGGGCGTTGTGATGATAAATTGGTTCTTTTTGCATTGAATTGAAGTGTGGATATGGAAGAAAAGGAATGCCGCCCGTCTTTCCTCAATTATATATTATTTATACTTTGTTTATATTATGACATGTATGGTCCACTTATGATGTTGGTGTTATGTGTTTTACTTGCAATTGACGTGACCTTGTCGGCGTTACTTTAAGCAATATTATGAGCATGGCCTTATTACCAACTACTTGAATTTATGTGTCTATTCGTGTATTTGATTAGGTGAAGAATGACATTATCTATATACATGTGAAGTCATATGTATGTTCTTCTACTTATGTTTCCTTAAGGGATCATGTTAGACTATGTCTTTGAAATTATGAGTATAGTGTTAGGGTTAAGTCTTTGTTATTCCTACTTTACATTATGAGTCTATGTGGAGCATATTTATTATCTTATGAATATATATAGGATGTCTTGAAAATGTTAGGTTGTTTTAGAGGTGTTTCTAGAATTACTTATATTATATGTTAAAAGTGAAGTATGTGATCTCTTGTCTTAGTTGACTTGTATCTCTTGCTTGATATGTGTATGGTTAAGAATATGTGATGTCTTCATTTAGGGTTTTATAACTCTTAGCCTTAAATATGTGAATAAAATGTGACGTTAAATGATTTTATGAGAGTCTCTTATGTGCAAACCTTGATTTAAGGGAACGGTTAAGATTGTTGAAGCGTAAGCCGTAATGGTATCCTTCAAAGTAATGGAATGTTGGACTTAAGGTTATTTTTCTTGAACGACATCATATTAATCCTTTGGAAAGTCATCATAAGCTTCTTGTCGCCCTAGTAGGGTAGACATAGTGGATCTTCCTTGGTAGGGTAAATGTCATTGGGTGATGAACTTATTCTGGAACCCTTTTATGTGAACCTAATGTATTAATTACTCTATGAGAACGAAGGCTATCACCCACTGAGTATGGTAAGGGAAAGTTGTTCTATTTAATTATGAGACTAGATTTCAAAGTATAGACCTTCATATTCCTAAACAAAGTGCCCTTCATGGGAGGTGTGTAAGTTCTACCATTGGCAAGTAAAACAACCTCATCGGAGTAGAATAGAAGTCTGGATTCCATGTCTTGATATCATGGTCTATGTCGGTAATTACCTATTCTCATAATATTGAATGCCTATTAGCATTTGAGAAGTTTATGAAGTTTAGGTAGTGGTATGGGACACTATCTAGACATTGATGGTGTTATGTGGAGTTTCTAGGTCTTGACAATGACCATTATTTGAATGTCCTTTTATGTGATGTATGAGTCTTACTGAACTAATGAACTAGTGACTTATGTTAAGGATTATGTAAATAAATGAGTACCTAATATAAAGTGACTTAAGGATTCCTTAGCTAAAGTGTGAAGAGGGTATAAGGGATGATCTTTTCATGTCTTGTCTTTGGATTTCATGAGGATACCTCTAGTTAGGGAAGTTGTTTGATTTTTTGGATATGATCTAAGATTTAGGTAGCCTTAAGGAATATTTAGGTAATCTTGAAGAGGTCACTATGGACGTTACCTTCTTGATTTACTTAAGTAGGTCTTTTTGGTAGCCTTTGGAAGAAGAATTTCCTATCACCTATGTGTTGATGTATCATGTGAACATGATTCCATCATAGGGAGTCTATATGATATCGTAAGTGTGCGTGTAAGGGATTGTATGGGCGGTCGCTTAACAACTCACTCAAGTGAGACTTACACGTCACCTTTAGTAGAAGATCTTACCTCGATGTTTATGACTTCTTTTTAAGTATGTATGTGACTCATCATAGGTAATCTTAAGGGTCGTTAAGGCACATCTAGAGAGGGTGTATGGGTGGTCTCTCTTTGTGAGACTTAAGTGAATCTTAGGATGACTTTATGTGAGTAAATTACATACTAGAAGTATTTTCTGTGTTTTTAAATTAATTATATATGTTGTTATGATTTAAAATGTGACTTTTAATTAAAAATACACATATTTCCAATAAAGTCCGTTTTCATGATTTTTATGCATAAAGTCATACTTAGTATATGTGGTTGTACTAATTTCATGCTTTTGTCTATCTATATAGTTTTTATAGGTGATGAGCTTTTAGAAGTGAAGACTTGGACTTAGAATATCGTTCAAGAGAAGTTGATATGTCCTCACTTGACTCGAGGGCATATATGTCTTTTATGTTTTCATTCAAAGAGTTGTAATAGACTAAGTATTTCTATATTCTTGTTTTGAAGTATGGTCCGTGTCCCAAGTATTCTTGTGTCTGAAGATGTTGAGATTGAGACTTAATATTTCCTATTACTTTTATGTAAAAGAGATTTTGAAGACTGTATTATGTTTTGTGAAATAATTAAATTTTCACTACTTTTCACTATGTATATGCAATGAATGATATTAAAGGGCTTGTCTTACACTTCCGAGGTGTCAACGATGATGGTAACATTCTAATATTGTACTCTAAATTCTAGGGTATGGTTTCGGGTTTTGACAAGCTTGGTATCAGAGCATAGGATGGTGAAAGTAGAATTAACAATCAAGAACTATCATCAAGTCACGTCTATTAGAGTCTTGACCATTGGTATGAGCCGCAGCACATCTATGGGCGAGAGGCTATAGACGATAGAGTTTGCCTTCTTTTCTACTACTATGTTGTGCCGTAGATTAAACTTTATGATTATCATTCTCATGAGTTTCCTTGTGTTTTCTAGGATATGAATACTAGAAGAATAATAGGCCAAAAGGATCGGGTCCAATTGAATGGGAAGAATTTAATGGTGCTTTTCTTGGTATGTACTTTCCCTGAAAGAGGAAATACTTTAAGTGGAGGAGTTTATTAATCTCAAGCGTGGGAATATGAGTGTTGAGGAGTAATCTTTGAAATTCTCAACTTTTTCTTAGTATGCCACTCCTCTTGTTTCCAATCCAAGAGATGAAAAGAGTCGTTTTGTGATGGGGGTAGCCGACTTAGTTGTTGAAGAATGTCGTACCGCTATGTTTCATGATGATATAACCCTAGCTAGACTCATTGTGCATGCACAATCACTTAAAAAGTCTAAACTTATGAGGAGGACTAGATGTTTGAAAAGGAGTGGTGCTAGTTATCCAAAACAAACTAGGTTTAAGAAGAAGGTTCGATCCTAAGTAGAATCTAGGTGTGCGAAGTTAAAGTTTGAGAAAGGAGGTGGTTCCAAGAATGGCAAGCCTACTTGTACAAATTGTGGCAAGAAGCATTATGGCGAGTGTCTATTGGTATCTGGAGTTGCTTTGGTTGTGTTAAAGATGGGCACAAAATGAGAGACTGTCGTATGATTTCTTCTAGATGAAGAGAGGGTAAGCAAGTTGCTCCTAGTGTTACAAAAGGTGATGCTTCAACAAAGAGGCGTTTCTATGCACTCCGTTCTAGGGTGGAGAAGCCGGATGAGAAGGAGAGTGATGATGATGTTGGTAAGTTCTCTTTCTTTTGTTAAGATATGAGTTCCTTGTAAGTGGGGGAGTATGGTTTATAGATAGGATAGAAGTCCTTGAAATTGTTGCTTGTGCATGATGTTAGGAGTTTTGGTTTGAATTGAATTTCTGTCACGACCCAATTCGGGGACGCGACTGGCACCCACATTTACCCTCCTATGTGAGCGAACCAACCCATCTAAACCTTATCATTTCAGTATAATATCAACAGAAAATAATGCGGAAGACTTAAACTCATAAATAAAACAACTCAACTATTATTAATATCCCAAAATCTGGAAGTCATCATCACAAGAACATCTATGATCAAATTACTAATCTAAACTATCTAAGAATGTCTAAGAAGCTAAAAATACATAAGAAACTAGTCCATGCCAGAAGTCAAGGCATCAAGACTTATAGAAGAAGATCCAGTCCAAGCTAGAAGCGTTAGCTCACCCTGAGATCCGGTATGACGAAATCTGGCCCGAATTACTGTTGTGTTGAAGTTGACGGAACGTTTGCTGCATAACACAAATAACAAAGAGGAAAACATAAAAGTAGGGGGGTCAGTACAACCACACGTACTGAGTAGATATCATCGGCTAACTCAAAATAGGGAACAATATATATCAATAATAATGTAAATTAACTACAATACTCAACATGTAGCAACAACAATTACTTTATCATTAACAATTACCGTCAAGTTCACACATGAGGACTCAAGCCTCAATACCATACTCATTTGGAATTAAGTTCATTAGATTGAGTATATTCATTATCTTTCAAGATTCATTATCTTTCTTCCTCTTGTGTCGGTACGTGACACTCCGCTCCTCTATTTCTATCCTGGTGCAGGAACGTGGCACTCCGATCCTCATATACTATCCTGGTACCGGAACGTGGCACCCGATCCTCATATTCTATCCTGGTTTCGGAACGTGACACTCCGATCCTCATATTCATTCTATCCTGGTACCGGAACGTGGCACCCGATCCTCATATTCTATCCTGGTGTCGGAACGTGACACTCCGATCCTCATATTCATTCTATCCTGGTACCGGAACGTGGCACCCGATCCCCTAATTCATCAAGCCTTCTTTTACACTAAGGCATCCTCATTATCATTATATAATTAATCAAGCCTTCTTTCATACTAAGGCATCATCAATCTTTTATATAATATATCAAGCGAATTAGGGTTCTTTCAAGATTTGGGATTCAATAGCTTCATCATGCTTTGTTAATTCATCACAATTCGAAATCAAATCATGCAAGCATACAATTTAAGCACATAGCAGGGTTTACAATACTATCAACACATATATTCACTATTAAGAGTTCACTACGAATATCGTAATATAAACCATAACCTACCTCCACCGAAGAATTGAAATCAACAAGAAATTCCCAAGCTTTGTTATTCTCCTCAGCCTCTCTATCGATCTCTCTATCCCTTTCTGTTCTTTCTCTTTTGTTTTCTTATGTTAAAACCCTCTTTCTTTTACCCTAATTAACTTATAATTAAGTGTGAAAAAGGACAAAAAAACCCCACTAATTAACTTAAGGTTACCCCTTTTAACCCCTAAGTAATTAGAATTATTGAATGTTAACCCTCAATCTTTATAATTAAGGAAAGAATAGTCAAAAAGACCCTTAAAACGTGTGGAGAAATCCTAAACTGCCTGGGATTGCGCAGCCTGTGACGGGCCGTCGTGCCTGCGACGGTCCGTCACGATGGCCGTCGCGAACCTCCCAACTTCCAGGTGGTCTGTGACGGCCCGTCACACTGTGACGGTCCGTCCTGCACCTCCGTCATGACGGTCAGAAACTCGTTTCTTGCCACCAAAATTCTCAAAAGTTGAAGTGTTTTGCACGGAACTCACGACGGTTCGTCGTGTGTATGTGACGGCACGTCCTGCAGGTCCGTCACAATTTACAGAGAGTCGATTTTAATATCCAATTTGAAGAATTCTAAGTGTCATGGGCGACACCTCCTCGACGGGCCGTCGTGACCACGACGGTCCGTCGGGACACACAACGACAGCCAGTTTTCCCCGTATTACAATCTCTGCTCAACACGACTAAACAGGTCGTTACAATAGATCCCAATTTACCCATCGTTCGTTCCCCGAACGATCAAAAGAAGAAAACAATGGCGAGAAGAGTACCCTGAATCTGTGAACAGATGTGGGTATTTTTCTTGCATATCTGCCTCCTTCTACCAAGTCCCTCTTCAACCAGTCGATTCTTCCATTGAACTTTGATGGATGCAACTTCTCTGCCCTCAACTTGCGAACTTCTCTATCTAATATAGCAACCGGTTCCTCTTCATAAGTCAGTTCTAATCAAGCAAACTGAATCCCAACGGATAATGTAGTTCCCTCTCCGTGGTATTTCTTCAACGTGGACACATGAAACACCGGATCACTCCGACAGCCCTGGGGGCAAGGCTATTCATAAGCCACCTCCCCTATTCGCTTTAGTACCTCGAATTGTCCAATATACCTTGGACTTACTTACCTCTTTTTTTTCCAAACCGCTCACCCCTTTCATGGGTGAAACCTTCAACAAGACTTGTTCACCTTCCATGAACTCCAAGTCTCTAACTTTCGTCTGCATCTCCTTTTGTCTACTTTGAGCCCTAAAAGCTTTTCTTGAATAGCTTTCACCTTCTCCATAGAATCTCTTAACAGATCAGTCCCCCAAGGTCTAACTTCAAATGCATCAAACCACCCAAGGGAGATCTAAACCTCCTCCCATACAATGCTTCAAATGGAGCCATGTCGATACTTGAGTGATAGCTATTATTGTACGAAAACTCTGCCAACGGTAAGCCTATCCCAATGGCCACCAAACTCTATCACACACGCACGAAGCATGTCCTCCAACACTTGAATCGTTCGCTCTCAGACTGACCATCCGTCTGAGGGTGAAACGCCGTACTAAGGTCCACCTAGTACCTAATTCTGCATGAAATGTTCTCCAAAACTTAGAAGTAAACTGCGTACCTCTATCTGATATGATTGAGAGTGGAACTCCATGCAACCGAACGATTTCTGAGATGTAGATTTTGGCTAACTTCTCTGCATTGTAGGTCACCTTGACCGGAATGAAGTGAGCAGACTTAGTTACCTATCAACAATCACCCAAATAGAGTCATACTTACCCAATGTCTTTGGAAGACCAACCACGAAGTCCATCGCGATTCTCTCCCACTTCATTCAGGAATGGGCATTCTCTAAGTGTTTCTCCGGGCCTCTGGTGTTCATACTTTACTTGTTGACAATTTGGACATTTGGCCACAAACTCAAGAATATCTCGCTTCATTCTACTCCACCAGAAGTGTTGCTTTAGGTCGCGGTACATCTTGGTTGCACCAGGATGTATAGAATATCCGGAACTATGAGCCTCTGTCAGAATAGTGGTGATCAAATATCGACGCGGGGTACACATACTCTTCCCTTAATCCTCAAAACATCTTCCCCATCGATTATGCTTCCTTAGCCTCTCCTTGCAACACTTTATCTCTCGAATTCGCCTTAGTTTCTCATCATCAAACTGTTCCCCTTAATCTGATCAAGGAAAGAGGATTTTGCCTCTACACAAGCTAACAATCCTCCCTTCTCGTTTATTTCTAACCTCATAAGGTCATTAGCTAAAATCTGCACTTCTCTAGCCAATGGCGTCTAGAAGCTTGCAAATGAGCTAGACTTCCCATGCTTCCGGCCTTCCTACTCAAAGCATCTGCCACAACATTTGCTTTTTCCCGGATGATACAAGATAGTGATGTCCTAGTCCTTCAGTAGTTCCATCCATCTCCTCTGCCTCAAGTTTCAAGCCTTTCTGAGTGAATACATACTGTAGGCTACGATGGTCCGTGTAGACTTCACACTTAACCCCATACAAGTAGTGTCTCCATTGCTTTAGTGCAAATACTACCGCGGCCAATTCCAGTCATGAGTGGATAGTACGTTCATGCACTTTTAATTGTCTTGAAGCATAAGCGATCACGTTCTTCTCTTGCATTAGCACTGCACCCAAACCCGAATAGGATGCATCACAATAGACAATGAAGTCTTACCCTCTACCGGCAAGGTAAGGATAGGCGCGGTAGTCAACAAAGTCTTGAGTTTCTGAAGCTTTCCTCACACTCGTCCGACCATACAAATGGAACGTTTTGCTTAGTCAAGTTCGTCAATTGGAAGCAATAGAAGAGAATCCCTTGACGAATCGGCGGTAGTAGCTAGTACAACAACAAAACTCCGTATTTCTGACACATTAGTGGGTCTTACCCAATTTTTCATTGTTTCAATCTTAGAAGGATCTACCATCACTCCTTCCTTAGAAACCACGTGCCCCAAGAAGGACACTGAATCTAGCCAAAACTCACACTTGGAGAATTTCGCATAAAGCTTTTTCTTCCTCAACAACTCTAACACCCTTCTCAAATGCTCCTCATGTTCCTTCTTACTTTTGGAGTATATCAGTATATCATCAATAAACACAATCACAAAGAGGTCCAAGTATGGCTTGAAAATCCCGTTCATCAAGCTCATGAAGGCAGCAGGGGCATTCGTAAGACCAAATGACATTACCACAAATTCATAATGCCCATACCTAGTTCGAAAAGCAGTCTTTGGCACATCCGTTGCTCGTATTTTTCAATTGGTGATAACCGGACCTCAAGTCAATCTTTGAGAAGACACAAGCACCTTGTAACTAATCGAACAAGTCATCAATGCGAGGAATGGGGTACTTGTTCTTAATAGTTACTTTGTTCAACTGTCGGTAATCTATGCACATTCGGAAACTCCCATCCTTCTTCTTCACAAATAACACCGGAGCACCCCAAGGAGATGCACTTGGTCTAATGAGAGCCTTTACTCAACAATTCTTGAAGTTGAGCTTTAACTCTCTTAACTCCGCAGGAGCCATTCTATAAGGAGGGTATAGAAATGGGGCGAGTACCCGGTTCAAGATCGATACAGAAGTCAATATCCTATCTGGTGGCATACCAGGAAGATCTGCAGGAAACACATCCAAAAACTCACAGACTACCGAAACTGACTCAATCGAAGGTACTTGAGTAGTGTCATCCTTGAGATGTGCCAAGAAAGCTAAACACCCTTTACTCACCATTTTCTTAGCACGAAGAAAGGAGATAATACGCACCGGACTGGAAGTGTAGTCGCCCTCCCACACTAACAGATCTGCCCCAGGCTTGGCTAGCGTCACCGTTTTAGCATTACAATCCAAAATCGCAAAGTTTGGAGAAAGCAAAGTCATACCCAGAATTACATCAAAGTCACCCATTTCTAAAATAACCAAATCTACATAAGTGTTGCTCCCCACAAAATTACCAAAAACAGAACCTATATACTTTTTCGACTATCACAGACTCACCCACCGGAGTAGAAACACGAATAGGTATGTCAAGCAATTCACAAGGTAAATTAAGGCCATTAGCAAATGAGGAAGATACATACGAAAATGTGGATCCAGGATCAAACAACACGGAAGCCATGCAATCACAAATCAGAAGGTTACCTGTGATAACTGCATCAGACGCCTCCGCTTCAGATCTCCCAGGGAAAGTGTAGCAATGAGCCCCATTAGTTGTCTGTCCGTTGCCCCTACCATGTTGTGTAGTAGTGGCTCCGTTTTGCCCTTCACCTCTGCCGTTCTGGTGACCACCATTACCTCGGCCACCACGCCCTCCAGAATAACGACCTCTACCATTACCACCCCTACCTCTAGCCAGTGGGGCTTTGTAACTCTGGTTTGGACAATACCTCTTAATGTGTCCAATCTCTCCACATCCATAACATTCTCTGGGTTCACGCATCGGCCTCTCAGAGAAGTGTTGACCGTTCTGAGGTGGACCCCCAACTACAGTCTGTAGTGAAGACTGAATTGGTCGACTTGCGTAACCTCCGGAGCTCTGTCCTCTAGAGTGAGAACCATTAAACTCACCTCCCCTTCGAAACCTCTTTGATGTAGACGTTGTGGTGAACCATCCGATTCACTCCTTCCACCTCTATCACAAGTCTACCACCTCTTGGAAGGATTGCTGTTGCCCGCTATCTGTAAGGCTGAAATCTGCAATTCTGACCTCAACCCCTTCATAAAACGGCGGATCCGTTCTTGTGGACTGAAACAAAGTTGGGGTGGCGTATCTGGATAGTGCGCGAAATTTAGCCTCGTATGCATTAACCGTCATTCTACCTTGCTCCAGACTCAAGAACTCATCCCTCTTTCTATCTCTCAAAGTCCTTGGGATATATTTCTCCATAAACAGGGTAGAGAATGATTCCCAAGTCATTGGGTGGTGCCTGTGTTGGTTGACACTCCACATGTGAACGCCACCACATTTTGGCGTTCCCTTGGAACTGATAGCTAACGAACTCAACGCCAAACCGTTCTACTATCCCCATCTTGTGTAGTAGCTCATGACAATCAACCAGAAAATCATAAGCATCCTCAGATTCTTCCCCTTGAGACTGGAGGTTTCAATTTCAAGAACTTACTAAAAAGTTCATGTTGATCATTGTCATAATAGGCCCAGTAGTCAGACGTGGAAATGTGCCTATTCCCAATGTTGCATCCATGGGGGAGCCATAGTAGCCGCATGTCGTATCTCTGAAACCGGAGGTGTTGGTGCAGAAACCACTGGAGGAGCATGTCCCTGATCGGATAAACCGCTAAGATAAGCAAGTACCTGGTTGATCATCTCTGGGGTAGGTTGGGGTGGCAATTCCTCTTTTGCATTTGTTCAGTTTCCCCTTCCTCACCCTCTCTTACCACCTCCTCGGTCGGTGGAGGAGTCACCTGCCCTAGTATCAGATGGGCTAGGGGCTCGTCCTCCCCCTCTAGAGGACGTCCTCCCTGACCTCTTCCACGGCCTCTTGCCGCTGTTCTTCCTCGAGCCACAGCCCAGTGGCTGGCTCATCGTTTCATGTCTTTCCGTTCTTGCTGCTGGTGCGGTCGTTGCTCTAGTTCTAACCATCTGCGAAATAGAGTGAAGATGGTCAGATACCAATTGTGTATCACCTAGATACCAATTGGACTCAAGTAGTAGCACGAAAGAAAGAATGAAAGAATGGAATTTTCCTAAAGTCTTACAGCCTCTCAAGGAAAAGTAAGGCGTCCCCCTACCGTTCCTTAAGACTCTACTAGACCTGTTCTTGTGTGATGAGACCAATGAACCTAATGCTCTGATACCAAGTCTGTCACGACCCAATTCGGGGACGCGACTGGCACCCCCATTTACCCTCCTATGTGAGCGAACCAACCCATCTAAACCTTATCATTTCAGTATAATATCAACAGAAAATAATGCGGAAGACTTAAACTCATAATAAAACAACTCAACTATTATTAATATTCCCAAAATCTGGAAGTTATCATCACAAGAACATCTATGATCAATTACTAACTAAACTATCTAAGATGTCTAAGAAGCTAAAAATACATAAGAAACTAGTCCATGCCAGAAGTCAAGGCATCAAGACTTATAGAAGAAGATCCAGTCCAAGCTAGAAGCGTTAGCTCACCCTGAGATCCGGTATGACGAAATCTGGCCCGAATTACTGTTGTGTTGAAGTTGACGGAACGTTTGCTGCATAACACAAATAACAAAGAGGAAAACATAAAAGTAGGGGGTCAGTACAACCACACTTACTGAGTAGATATCATCGGCTAACTCAAAATAGGGAAACTATATATCAATAATAATGTAAATTAACTACAATACTCAACATGTAGCAACAACAATTACTTTATCATTAACAATTACCGTCAAGTTCAACATGAGGACTCAAGCCTCAATACCATACTCATTTGGGAATTAAGTTCATTAGATTGAGTATTCATTATCTTTCAAGATTCATTATCTTTCTTCCTCTTGTGTCGGTACGTGACACTCCGCTCCTCTATTTCTATCCTGGTGCAGGAACGTGGCACTCGATCCTCATATACTATCCTGCTACCGGAACGTGGCACCCGATCCTCATATTCTATCCTGGTGTCGGAACGTGACACTCTTCCATCCTCATATTCATTCTATCCTGGTACCGGAACGTGGCACCCGATCCTCATATTCTATCTTGGTGTCGGAACGTGACACTCCGATCCTCATATTCATTCTATCCTGGTACCGAACGTGCCACCCCCGATTCCCTAATTCATCAAGCCTTCTTTTATACTAAGGCATCTCATTATCATTATATAATTTATCAAGCCTTCTTCATACTATGGCATCATCAATCTTATATATAATATATCAAGCGAATTAGGGTTCTTTCAAGATTTGGGATTCAATAGCTTCATCATGCTTTGTTAATTCATCACAATTTCGAAATCAAAATCATGCAAGCATACAATTTAAGCACATAGCAGGTTTACAATTTTACTCAACACATAATATCACTATTAGAGTTCACCGAATATCGTAATATAAACCATAACTACCTCCACCGAAGAATTGAAAATCACCCAAGAAAAAAAAAAAAAAATTCCCAAGCTTTGTTATTCTCCTCAGCCTCTCGATCGATCTCTCTATCCCTTTCTGTTCTTTCTCTTTTGTTTTCTTATGTTCAAACCCTCTTGCACCAAATTTCTCAAAAGTTGAAGTGTTTTGCAACGGAACTCACGACGGTTCGTCGTGTATGTGACGGCACGTCCTGCAGGTCCGTCACAATTTACAGAGAGTCGATTTTAATATCCAATTTGAAGAATTCTAAGTGTCATGGGACGACACCTCCTCGACGGGCCGTCGTGACCACGACGGTCCGTCGGGACACACGTCGTCTCAGCCAGTTTTCCCCGTATTACAATCTGCTGCTCAAACGACTAAACAGGTCTTTACAATTTCATTAAATTCTTGCATTGTTTGTTTTAGGAAGCCATAATTAGGTTGTAAGATGTCTTTATATAATGTTGTTTTGCATATTAGCATGTTTATATCATGAATTACTTAAAATGTTGATTTTTGAAAAATTGCTTAAGAAATTCACAGTTGTTTTAAAACTGCATGATGCCATATATTTGAGAAAAGGACTAATTTATTAGTTTGCCTAAAAATATTGTAATGTTGTTAGAACTAATGTATATGAGTAGGGCATTGAGTATAAAATGAGTTGTTACTGCTTGGATTGAAGAATGTGAGTTTTGTAGCATAATGAGTGATAAAATTGTTTTCTAGTTTCTTGTTGTGAATATGTGTTTTATGAAATAGTTATTAGATTCTAGTTGAGTGGCAAGTGTCGTTCGAGGACGAATCTTGTCCAAGTGGGGGAGATTGTAAGACCCCGAAAATGACTTAGGTTAACTAGATCTGAACATGTTGGTATTGATGTTCTAAACTTCTAGATATATCTAATATATGGTATATATATGCAGTAGCTAAAATATAAGAGGTGTTGGAAGTCAAACGTCAAGGGACGACTAAGTCGTTTAACGACTATGTCAGCTAAATGTCTAAAATATGGTTCTATGTGTTTATGTGTGTTAAAAGATGTCTTAATGTTCCTAATAGAGTTAATATGTGACGTATAGGCATTGATTATTGTTTCATGAAGTTTAGAGGTCAAACGACCAAGAACGTCCAAGGTGTTCGAAAGATATGCCTTGAGTCAACCTTGTATGTGTTGGTGAGTTTCGTCAAGATTTACATATTCGTTTTCGATGAAATTCATGTGAGAGGTTTTAAGCTTATAGATGATCATATTTGGGTCAGAAACGTTAGGGAAAGTATCCCCAAGGACCATCTAAAGATCCTTGAGGAAGGACCCAAAACTTTTGGCATGGCAGTCCCAGGCAGACCCCAAGCGACAGAGTTGGCGACCACTCGTGGGCCTCTTGACGCCCCGAAAAAGGGTTTCATCGATGGGTATTTAACCACGGTAGGGAAATAAAACTTGTCTACCACTGTAGATAACGTTAGAGGGTTGTGACGCCTCGTCGTCACTGTGACACCCTGTCAAGGGCAGGCGTCGCATGCAACTGCGGTCATTCGCAGGTTGCTGCCAAGTTAAAGGTGAATTAGTCAATTGACCCCACTTCTAAAAGAAGTATTGGACGGTTTATTCAGGGTTATTTGGGTATTATTGATTGAGTATATAAGGGGTAATCACATGGAAGACTTAATTCTTTAAAATCATAAAACCAAAACACTTAGAAAATATCCCAAAACCTCCATTGAAGTCAAACATGAAGAGGAAGCTCGGAGAGGGGTTTTGTAACATTCTGGAAACTTTTATGTCTATTAAAGATGCCAATAAGTCTTTTAGAACACGTATTGGGAATATATAGGGCAAATATTGAAAATATTGGGCATAGTATAGAAAAATGGCAAAGGGGTGTTACCCAATTTCTATATAATAGCTAAATAAGCAAAACATTGGGCTTATTAAAAAATATTGGCTTCAAGGGTGTTATCCACATATCTAAGTATTAATGATCTTGTTTAAGAATTGTACATGAAATGAAGACCCTAAACTAGAATGCTTTTTTCTTTAACTCACAAAAAGGTATGAGGAATCCAAGTGTCAAGCGTAGATAACATGTCACATTATCAATTAAAATCATCATGTAGAGTAAGCAGTGCCCAAAGACATAGTAAAGATCCTTGAAACAATAAGTAAAAATTCCCAAAGTAACCATAAATAATAGTTAGTTAGGAAAGTACAACCAACCTATGTGCAAGCACATGAGCTTGATATGTGAAGAAGCACCAAAGGAGGGGACCACCCTAACGGAATTCGGTTAGGGTAGTTAAGGGGACAAAAACGTGCATAAGGGACCACTACATGTGGCACCAAACATCCTAACCAATTTTAGATTCTAACATACTGCCCCAAATTTCTAACTAACCTAGGACTAAACGAAATTGTCCCACTAGTGCATCCGACGACCCAGGACCAAAACCAAGTTGACACTAACCTAGTACTAGTTTAAGAGACAACCTAGTACCTAACCTAGCATGGTCCAAAAGGTTAGTTATGGTCCTATAAACTAAGGGGTACTTTAATAATTTCCCCAGGTTACCTAAATAATTTTTTTAGCAAATTAATTAATTAATTTAACACGGCTAAAACCAAAACTATAAAGAACATTTTTTCAGATTTTTGTTAAGACAAGAAAGGGACAAGCTAGTACCTAACCTAGGATGGTCCAAAGAGTTTATTAAGTTCCTAAAAACTTAGGGATACTTTAGTAAGTATGCTAGGCTACTTAATTATTTAATTTAAAGGGTCAAAACCTAAATCACAAAGAAGATTCAAGATTTTAATTGAGATAAGAAAAAGACAGTATAGTATTTAACCTAGGATAGTCCAGTGGATTAGTTACGGTTATAATGACTTAAGGGTATTTTAGTAATTACACTAGGTTACTTAATTAATTAACTTATCCATTAAATTAAAGGGGATAAAAAATTCTTATGCTAACCTAGTATAATGCAAGAAATATCCTAGTACTTAACCTAGGATGATCCTAAATGGTTGATTATGGTTCAATGACGTAGGAGTACTTTAGTACTTACCCTACATCCCTAAAATAATTAAATTAAGGATTTAAATAATTAATAAAAAGACATAATGTTGACCTAAACTATAGTTAACACTATTACTTCAAATTTTAGGTCAAGTCAACATTGTCCTATGTTTAGTCATCTTAGGACGGGTTTTTTACTAATACCCTAAGCTGAATAAGTCAAGGTCAATTCCTAAACCTAAAAACCATGTTAAAACCAAATGAAATGCACTACTAAAACTAGAAAACATGTGTGACAAAAATAGTGAACAAAACGCAAAAAAGAAAAAAAATTCTTAGACGATTTTCAAGGTTTCTTCAAGATTTCTTCAAGGTTCATTCAGGGTGGTCTTCGTAGATTAAGTTTTATATAAGGTATGGTTTTATCTCCTTGAATTATTTCTCCAAGAGTATTTTCCTTATAATTATTCATAAGATCTTGAAAACAAGAGTTGTTCCTGTCGTTCTCGTCGAACTTCACTTCTATCCTTTTCGATTTCAATGTTTACGAGGTTACATATCATGTTGTTGGTATGTGATTCTGGATGTTCTTATAACGTACTGTTCTTTAATGGTGAGTATCCAATGAACTTATGAACTTTTAATTGCGTAAAATTAATCTTATCATTATAATTAAGAATTGGTAATATGCTAAGTTAAGTCCGTGATGTGTTAAGTGAATATGTGTCTTTTGCTGAATGCTGACTTCCTGTTGTTGTGATGTTATGAAGATGATAAAGTCATGAATTGTTAATATAATATTTTCCAATATGTTCTTAAAATGTTACACTAAAATCCATAAGTTAAGAATAGACTCAAAGACATCTATGAAATCATATCAAGAATAAATATTTTTTTTTGGTTCCAATAAAGTTGGCTAACTCTATGTGGTCAAAATGAATATATTCTAATGGATAGGAACTTATGTAAATGATTAAAATATTGTCTAAGGCTTCATACATATGGAAATTTAAATATGAACATATTTAAAAATTGGCTTATGCCAAAAAGGATGAATTTGCTAGTCTAACATCCCAAATCTTGAGCCAATACTAATCATATGCCAATTCTTGTGTAGTAAGATTATCAAATATATATTAAGCACTTGTAAAGAAATATAAATGAATCCATAACAAAGGGCATGACATTCATTGGGACAACTCACAACATGCTCCACAAGAATGAACTATGAACACATGAAACTCATTGAATGAAGTGCTCATCATCCATAAACGGTGATATGAAGCTACTAAATTAAAGTATGTAGGAACGTGGGTTAAGACATAATTAAATGGGGTGTTTAAGGAAGTAAGACAATTCTTACTCACACCGAAGCTAATTCGTTAAAAGAATACTAACGATGAAGGTGTTAGAATGTGTGAAACTAGTCTCATTAACACCTAAGGATTATATGTGAGGAAAATTCACATTCATCAATGTAAATTAAGGATGATATGAAAGAAAATTTCACATTTCATCAATGTAAAGTAAGGACTACAAGTCATCAATAGAGTTAGTAAATCTCAATGTAGTTGCAAGCCTTCATAGTGCTTAAGTCAACACTAAAAGATTATGTTATGAACATTCATGTACATAGAGATGTGTAACTAAGATGTATGTAATGAAATGATAAAACCCTAGAAGGGTTAAGTAATAGTGTGAAATACACTAACAGGCCAAGTGCATTGGGATATGATGAAATGAACATTTACGTAAAAGGGATGAGTAATTATGAAATACAAATGTTGTAATGTTAACGAATGTGGTTAAAATATGATAAGAGGCTAATGTGAAATATTAGAGGAATCTCAAATGAGCCTAAGTAAATGTTACCAAAACGTACTCACCTATGAGAGTGTATAGATAATGAAGAGACCAGTCTCTATATACACTCTAATGAAAGTATAAAGACTGATGTATACTTATTAGTAATGATGAGATGAGAAATCATCTATTGAGATATGATGTCCTCATAATACAAGCTAGCTTCCATGACGTATGAGTTGATTAAAATGGAAATTTATACTAAGAACCGATAGGCTAGCTATGAGCGGCGATTTCTTATTTTGGGGAAGGGCGAGTTTCATGTAACTCTCATGAGATAAGAATTTCTAGCATGCCGGCTATGGGTCTCCATATATCTCCAAATATTCGAACCTATACTTCCAATATAGGGATCTGGCGAGATTCAATTCACATGTACTCTAGCATGTTTTGAGTCACTTTGGCCGGTGATTCCACCTCTTTTGAGAAGGGCTAGACAATGGATTTCATGATGCTCACATGATCTATTTTGGTTAAGGTTTGAGTCCTCAAAGTAGGAAAGATAATGAAATGAACGATACCGAAGGTGTTTGTGCATGAAAATCAGGAGGTGAAATAAGATTCAAGTAATCACATTAGGTCATTCATGGTCATTACACTTCATGATCCCGATGAGAGTCTTAAACTTGATCCTAGGTATAGCTGGTCTTTACATCATCCTTCGAATGAATGAAATTAATAATGTGAAGTGTGAATGAACGAATGAAGCAGACTTTGTGTTTGCTAAAATGGCCCTCGGGTTGAGGTCCATATGTTGGGCCCTCACTTGAGATGTCATATGCTACATCAATGATTTCAAAGAATCGTGTATATAAAATGTATTATATATAAAACATAAAAGTAATGAAATCAATGGCATGATCAATAGAGAATTGTTTAAGAAAGGTAATGAATATATAGTGTAAAGAATGATTCACTATATGGTAGGGAAATCATTCCTTAATCCTTCGATTCCTTACATCGATTCATTGAGGGTATGGGATGAATCATTGCACTTGTAACTAAAAAATAGAACAAAAAGAATTATTGAACTTCACAAAAAGAAGAAGAAAAAGACTGAAAAATAATCTAAGCGTACAGAGAGTAGCTCTCGTCCTAAGATGATTAAACACCTAAAAGTTTCGCAAGAGTTGTTCAAAAATTATGTTGATGATACTAATGTTTTTTAATCATATATAAAATTAGTTTTGTGCTTTTAATGAACTAAAATACATAATATTCATACCAAATTTCAAAACTAACGAATTAGGAAATTCTAATCACTAGACTTTCCAAAAATTGCATGTTGCTTAGGAAGAGCTTTCATTGATCATGAATGTGTATGTGTGCATACACCCATACTTAGTATAAATGGTTTACTAACCCCCTAATATTTACTTTGTTAATCGGTGCAGGTCAAAGGATAGGTTGACAACACTTGCAGCGTTTTGGAATTCAACATTTCTCCAAATAATTTGGTAGGTCCTCATGGTTTCGAGGATGCTACAGATTAAGTGTAGCCTTAGTTTTAGACATAGCTAGTGGATGTTGTCCCTATAGTTTCTTTCACACCTTCATTTAAAATCTTTTTTATAAGTCGTGTTTTGCGAACTATTTATGATTTATTCATCTTAAGTTTCGAATTGATTATTTATGTTAGATGGTTGTTCTCTTATGTAGAGCTTATTATATGATATATCAAGGTAATAATTGTTTGAAGTATATGTTTACCTCTTACATATAAAAAGTTTTAAATTTCCTCATATTTAACTAGATGAATGTGATGAATGCAAGATGAGGCTTGTCTGCTACCTCTGAGAGTTCAACGATCGCAGTTGCGATCCGGATCCTAAAATCTGGGTTATGACAATTTTTATGTCGAAAATCTTCATTGAAGTGAAGAATTATCATCCTTGAGTTGTTTTTTATCCTTGAAACTCGTTTCATCAAGGAGCCCAATTCTCAAGATGTTTTTCAATGTTTTCTAAAGTATATTATTCAATTTCATGATTCTACCATGGGTTCTTGAATATATAATATATAAACATTAAATTATGATTTAATTGGTATTATATTGATGATTTTTATCTAAATTACCTATGAAACCATGAATATTGAAGAACACTAGTTTTTGACAATAATATGGGTTACTTGATATTAAGCTAATATTGTTAAATTGTTATGTAGTTTCTTATGAGCTTTCTAATAATATAAGAATTGTATTCAATTGATATCTAATTTATCTTAGATTGTTAAACCTAAATTGAATTGATACATATTTCATTGGATTTTATAATTAAAGCTTGGATTGTTGGTTATGGCCAAGGTAAGGGCCTTGTGATGATAAAATGGTCGATTTAGAATTGAATTGAAGTGTGGATAAAGTAGTAAAGGTATGATGCCCGATTTTCCTTAATTTGATTTTATTTATACTTCTATTCTATTGTGATTTGTACGGTCCACTTATGGTGACAATTTTATGTGTTTTACTTGCAATTGACGTGGCCTTGTTGGCGTTACATTATGCAATATTATGAGCATGACCTTATAGGAAATTTGTTGAAGTTATCTGGCTATTTGTGTAGTTTATTATGGGAAGTATGAAATTATGATTCTACTGTGAAGTCATATGTGTGTTCTTCTACTATTGTTGCCTTAAGGGATCATGTTAGACTACGACTTTGAAATTATGAGTATAGTCTTAGGGTAAAGTCATGGTTATTCCTACTTTACTTTATGAGTCTATGTGGAGTATATTAATGATGTTATCATTATATATAGGATGACTTGAAGATGTTAGGTTTCTTTAGAGGTACTTCTAGAATGGCTTGTATTATGTGTTAAAATTTATGTACGTGATGTCTTGTCTTAGTTAACTTATGTCTCTTGCTTGATATGTATATTGTTATGAATATGTGATGAATTGATTTAGTGTGTTATAACTATTAGTCCTGAATATATGAATGGCATGTGACTTTGAATGATGTTATGAGAGTCTCTTATGTGCAAACCATTACATAAGAGAAAGGTTAAGATTGTTCAAGCGTAAGCCGTAATGGTATCCTTGAAAGTAAAGGAATGATGGACTTAAGGTTAGTTGTCTGGAACCGCATCATATAAATTCATAGGAAAGTCATCTTGAGCTTTTTTTTGCATGGTAAGGTAGCCCTAGTGGACCTTTCTTTGTAGGGTAAATGTGATTGGGTTATGAACTTGTTATGGAACCCTTTTATGAGAACCTAATGTATGAATTACTCTCTGAGAACGAAGGCTAGCACCGAGTAAATATTGTAAAGAAAATTAGTTCTATCTAGGTATGAGACTAGATTACAAAGTATTCCTTTCATATACCTTAACCATGTGCCTAAATTGGATGTGTCTAAGTTCCACCATTTGCAAGTAGAACAACCTCATCGGAGTAGGATAGAACTCCAGATTTCATGTCTTGCTATAATGTTCTATGTCGATTATTGTCTATTCTAATCATATGGAATACGTATTAGCATTTGAGAAGTTAATAGAGTTTAGGTACTGGTATGGGACTCTGTCTAGACATTGCACAATAGATTTTGAAGGTGTTATGCCGAGTTCCTAGGTATTGTCTAAGACCATCTTTTGAATGTCCTTTATGTGATATGTGAGTCTTAATGATCTAATGAACTAATCACTTATGTTAAGAAGTATGTAAATAAATGAGTAACTAAACTAATGTGACATAAGGATTTCTTAGCATAAGTGTGATGATGGCATCAAGGATAATCTCTTCATGTCTTATATTTGGAATTCTTAAGGTTGACTGTAGTTAGGGAAATTGGTTGATTTTGAGGATATGATCTAAGTCTTAGGTAGTCTTAGGGACTATTTAGGTAATCTTGAAGAGATCGCTATGGATGTAACCTTCTTAATTTACTTAAGTAGGTCTTTTTGGTCGCCTATGGAAGAAGAATGTCCTAACACCTATGTGTTGATATATTTAGTGAGCATGATTGATGCACGTAGAACTAGACAATTGTTGAATGATTGAGCATGTGTTGAATGTAAAAACCCTACAAATTATATGTTAACTAATGCTTAATGTGTCTAGAATGCCTACAATTCGACCAGGTTTACACAGATTGATGCACGTAGAACTAGACCTCTAAACCCTTATGACCGCAGATCCATAAAACATGGGGAGTTAGATGAGCTAGGAAGGGTTAGTTCCAGCCATGTTGGGCTCACGAATATTAAGATTTACTCGGATAAGTCTTTACAAGAATTAAAAAGGGGAAATCTTAAGTTTGGAGGGTCTAGGGGTAAAATGGTCTCTTTCATGGATAAGGGTTGTATCGTAATTATCCTAAATAAATAATTAATTAATAAATTAATAACATTGAGGGGAATTTCGGGGAGAGTGGGCCGAAAATTGGCTTTTAGAGTGAAGTCTTGCTCCACACACGTTTGAACATAGGTGCAAGCGATGATTTAAATTGTTTTTTATTTAAGTTGGTAAATTAATGCAATTTATTAATATATATTATTTATTGGATGATTTAAAATAAAAGGGAAATCAGATTTTTTAAATTTTAACTAAACCCTATTTGACTATGTCCAAAACTGGACTCCAAAGCCGAAGATAACTCTCTCCTCTCACGTCTATCTCTCACTTTCACGATCAAACCAACTCTCATTCACACTCACTATGCAAAATAACGTACAAGTACAAAAGATAAACCAATGTTTTTCACAGTCGAATAAGTCACAATGAAAATTTTAAACAAACAACTTATTAAAAATTCTAGGCAAAGGAAGGAAATTTTTCCGTCTAAAATTTGGTGCTGAAACTTTTATTTGGATGTGAGTGTAGTATTAGGTTTGTCCAGAAACTTCAAGGTTTGAACATAATAAAAGCTATGACTTCTCTTCACTCTTGGTCCCTTTCCCAAGAAACCCCTAAAGATTCAGTATAATCCATCCGAAAACTAGCGTTGTTTCCCCGCTGCATGTCCCTGTCACTAGCTCTCATTGAATCATAGGTTAGTTATGTTTGCTGGTAAAAAACTAGGGATTAAACGTATTTTTGTGATGCTTCTATGTTTATACGTATGGTAGGAATTATTTGATTTATATTGATGTTTCTCGAAAATGTAACTACGTGCGTTTGGGTGTGTTGTTGTGGCTATTGGTCACTGTTTTGAAATTGTCATCACATGTTATTTGTTTGTATTTGATATACACATGTTTATGTAAATCGTGATGTTCATTGTAACGACCTGTTTAGTCGTTTTGACCAGCAGATTTTATTTCTGGAAAAACTGGCTGATACGACGAACCCCACGACGAACCGTCATGGGCACGACGGACCGTCGAGGGGGTCTCGTTCCAAAACACTTAGAATTCTGAAATTTGGGTACTGAAATTGACTCTCTGAACTTCGTGACAAAATGGCAGGACGGACCGTCAAAGATTCTTTAGTGGAAATTGAGTCTCTGACTTTGCGACGACCTGCAGGACGGACCATCGCAGGAACGACGGGCCGTCACAGGTTGCGTAATCCCAGTCTGGGTCGGATTTCTTTAAATGTTTTAAGGGACTTTTTTGACTATTCCTGCTTTAATTATAAAGTTAGTGGGTTAATGTTAATAAGTCTAATTACTTGAGGGTTAAAAGAGGTAACCTTGAGTTAATTAGTGGGTTATTATTGTCATCTTTTAAACATAATTATATACTAATTAGGGTAAAAGAAAGAGGGTTTGAATAAGAAAAATAGAAAGAACAAAGAGAGAGAGCGGATCGATCGAACGAGAGAGGAGAAGAAACGCTGCTTGGGAAATTGCTTGCTTGATCTAATTTTTCGGTGGAGGTAGGTTATGGTTTTGACACTATTCGTAGTAAACTCTTAATAGCGAATGATATGTATTGGTAGTATTGTAAAACCTTATATATGCTTAATTGTATGCTTGCATGAATGTGATTATATGATTGTGATAAAATAAGCATGATGAAGCTATTGAATCCTAAATCTTGAAAGAAACCCTAAATCACATTGTTAATGATGATGCTTTGGTATAAAAGAAGGCTTGATGAACTAAAGTAATGGGATTGATGATGCCTTGGTAAAAGAGAAGGCTTGATGAATTGATAGAATAAGATTAGTGGATCGGAGTGTCACTTTCCGACACATAGAATTAGTGGATCGGAGTGTCACGTTCCGACACATTGAATTAAGGGATTGGGTGTCACGAACCGACACGTAGAATTAGGGGATCGGAGTGTCACGTTCCGACACATAGAATTAAGGGATCGGGTGTAACGAACCGACAAGTAGAAATAAGGGATCGGAGTGTCACGTTCCGACACATAGTATTAGGGGATCGGGTGTCACGAACCGACACGTAGAAGTAGGGGATCGGAGTGTCACGTACCGACACATAGTAGTAGGGGAGCGGAGTGTCACGTACCGACACCAGAGGAAGAAAGATAATGAATCTTGAAAGATGTTAATATACTCAACCTAATGAACCTAATTCCCAAATGATTTTATTAATGACTTTAAGTCTTCCGCAATGTATTTCGTTAATTATGTTTGAAATGTTGGGGTTTAGATTGGTTGGTTCACTCATATTGTAGGTTAAGTGTGGGTGCCAGTCGCGGCTCGGTTTTGGGTCGTGACAAACTTTGTATCAGAGCATTAGGTTCGTTGGTCTCATTACACAAGAACGAGTCTAGTAGAGTCTTAAGGAACGATAGGGGGACGCCTTTACTTTTCTTTGAGAGGCTATAAGACTTAAGGAAAATTCCATTCTTTCATTCTTTCTTTCGTGCTATTACTTGGATCCAATTGGTATCTAGGTGATACAAATTGGTATCTAACCATCTTCACCCTATTTCTCAGATGGTTAGAACTAGAGCAACGACTGCACCAACACCAACATCGGCAAGACAAGAAACGTCTGAGCCAGCCACTGGGGCTGTAGCTCGAAGAGGAGTAGCGGCGAGAGGTCGTGGGAGGACGTCCTCTAGAGGAAAAGGACAAGCACCTAGTCCATCTGGTACTAGGGCGGTGACTCCTCCACCGACTGAGGAAGTGATAAGAGAGGGTGAGGAAGGGGAGAATGAACAAGTGCAGAACGAGGAACTGCCACCCCAACCTACCCTAGAGATGATCAATCAGGTTCTTGCGTATCTTAGCGGGTTATCTGATCAAGGCTAGACACCTCCAGTGTTTTCTGCAGCAGCACCTCAGGTTCTGGAGGTACAACATATGGCTACTATGGCTCCCCGCATTGATGCCTCATTGGAAATAGGCACGTTTCCTCGTCTGACTACAGGTCCTATAATGACAAATGATCAGCATGAACTTTTCAGTAAGTTCTTGAAATTGAAACCTCCAGTCTTCAAGGGTACTGAATCTGAGGATGCTTACAATTTTCTGGTTGACTGTCATGAGCTACTACACAAGATGGGTATAGTAGAACGGTTTGGTGTTGATTTCGTGAGTTATCAGTTTCAAGGGAACGCAAAAATGTGGTGGCGGTCACATGTGGAGTGTCAACCAACAGAGGCACCACCTATGACTTGGGCATCATTCTCTAGCTTGTTTATGGAGAAGTATATCCCGCGGACCTTGAGGGATAAGAAAAGGGATGAGTTCTTGAGCCTAGAGCAAGGTAGGATGTCGGTTAATGCATATGAGGCTAATTTTCGTGCATTATCCAGGTATGCCACCCAACTTTGTTTCAGTCCACAAGAGCGGATTCACCGTTTTGTGAAAGGGTTGAGGTCAGAATTGCGGATTTCGGCTTACAGGTAGCGGCTACGACAAAATCCTTCCAAGAAGTTGTAGACTTCATGATAGAGGTGGAAGGAGTGAAGCCAGATGACTTCACCACGACATTGACATCAAAAAGGTTTCGAAAGGGAGGTGAGATTAATTGTTCTTACTCTAGAGGGCAAGGCTCAGAATTTACTCGGCCCGACCAATTCAGTCTTCACTACAGACTGTAGTTGGGGGTCCACCTCAGACCGGTAAACACTTCTCTGAGAGACCTATGCTTGAATCCAGAGAGTGTTATGGATGTGGGGAGACTGGACATATTAGGAGAAATTGTCCAAAACAGAGTTATAGACCCCCGATAGCTAGAGGTAGAGGTGGTCATGGTAGAGTCCGTTATTCTGAAGGACGTGGTGGCCAAGGTAATGGTGGTCACCAAAACGGCGGGGGTGATGGGCAAACTGGAGCCACTACAACACAACATAGGTGCAACGGACAGACAAGTAATGGGGCCCATTGTTACGCTTTCCCTGGGAGATCTGAAGCGGAGACATCCGATGCTGTCATCAGAGGTAATCTTTTGGTTTGTGATTGCATGGCTTCTGTATTGTTTGATCCCGGATCCACATTTTCTTATGTATCTTCTTCATTTGCTACTGGTCTTAATTTACCTTATGAATTGCTTGACATACCTATTCGTGTGTCTACTCCGGTGGGTGAGTCTGTGATAGTTGAAAAAGTACATAGGTCTTGCTTGGAGACTTTTGTAGGGAGCAACACTTATGTAGATTTGGTTATCTTAGAAATGGTTGACTTCGATGTAATTCTGGGAATGACTTGGCTTGCTCCAAATTTTGCAATCTTGGATTGTAATGCTAAAACTGTGACGTTAGGCAAGCCTGAGACAGATCAGTTAGTGTGGGAGGGCGACTACACTTCCACTCCGATTCGTATCATCTCCTTTCTTCGTGCTAAGAGAATGGTTAGTAAGGGTTGTTTAGCTTTCTTGGCACATCTCAGGGATGACACTACCAAAGTACCTCCAATTGAGTTGGTTTCGATAGTCCGTGAGTTTCTGGATGTGTTCCCTGCAGATCTTCCTGGTATGCCACCAGATAGAGATATTGATTTTTGCATTGATTTGGAACCGGGTATTCGCCCCATTTCTATACCCCCTTATAGAATGGCTCCCGCGGAGTTAAGAGAGTTAAAAGCCCAACTTCAAGAGTTGTTGAGCAAAGGCTTCATTAGACCAAGTGCATCTCCTTGGAATGCTCCGGTGTTATTTGTGAAGAAGAAGGATGGGAGTTTTCGGATGTGCATAGACTACCGGCAGTTGAACAAGGCAACTATTAAGAACAAGTATCCCATTCCTCGCATTGATGACTTGTTCGATCAGTTACAAGGTGCTTGTGTCTTCTCTAAAATTCACTTGAGATCCGGTTATCATCAGTTGAAAATACGGGCAACGGATGTGCCAAAGAGTGCTTTTCGAACTAGGTATGGGCACTACGAATTTGTGGTAATGTCTTTTGGTCTTACGAATGCCCCTGCTGCTTTCATGAGCTTGATGAACGGGATTTTCAAGCCATATTTGGATCTCTTTGTGATCGTATTTATTGATTATATACTGATATACTCAAAGAGTAAGAAGGAACATGAGGAGCATTTGAGAATGGTATTAGAGTTGTTGAGGAAGAAGAAGCTTTATGCCAAATTCTCCAAGTGTGAGTTTTGGCTAGAATCAGTGTCCTTCTTGGGACACGTAGTTTCTAAGGATGGAGTGATGGTGGATCCATCTAAGATTGAGACAGCGAAGAATTGGGTGAGACCTACAAACGTGTCAGAAATAAGGGGTTTTGTGGGATTAGCTAGTTACTACCGCCGATGTGTCAAGGGATTCTCTTCTATTGCTTCCCATTTAACGAACTTGACTAAGCAGAATGTTCCATTTGTATGGTCGGATGAGTGTGAGGAAAGCTTTCAGAAACTCAAGACTTTGTTGACTATTGCACCAATTCTTACCTTGCCAGTAGAGGGTAAGAACTTCATCATTTATTGTGATGCATCCTATTCGGGTTTGGGTGCAGTGATAATGCAAGAGAAGAATGTAATTGCTTATGCTTCGAGGCAATTAACGGTGCATGAACGTAACTATCCGACCCATGATTTGGAGTTGGCCGCGGTTAGTATTTGCACTAAAGAAATGGAGACACTATTTGTATGGGGTTAAGTGTGAATTCTATACGGATCATCGTAGCATACACTATGTCTTCACTCAAAAGGATATGAATTTGAGACAGAGGAGATGGATGGAACTACTGAAGGACCACGATATCACTATTCTGTATCATCCGGGAAAGGCTAATGTTGTGGCAGACGCCTTAAGTAGAAAGGCAGGATGCATGGGAAGTCTAGCTCACTTGCAAGTTTCTAGACGCCCATTGGCTAGAGAAATCCAAGACTTGGCTAATGACTTTATGAGGCTAGAAGTAAATGAGAAGGGAGGATTTTTGGTTTTTGTGGAGGCGAGATCTTCTTTTCTTGACAAGATCAAGGGAAGACAGTTTGATGAGGAGGAACTAAGTCAAATTTGGGATAAAGTGTTGTGAGGAGAGGCTAAGGAAGCAAAAATCGATGATGAAGGTGTTTTGAGAATCAAGGGAAGGGTATGTGTGCCCCGTGTTGATGACTTGATCCACAGTATTCTCACAGAGGCTCATAGTTCCGGATATTCGATACATCCTGGTGCAACCAAGATGTACCACGACCTAAAGCAACACATTTGGTGGAGTAGAATGAAGCGTGACATTGTGGATTTTGTTGCCAAATGTCCAAATTGTCAACAAGTAAAGTATGAACGCCAGAGGACCGGAGTAACACTTCAGAGAATGCCCATTCCTGATGTAAGTGGGAGAGAATTGCAATGGACTTCGTGGTTTGTCTTCCAAAGACATTGAGTAAGTTTGATTCCATTTGGGTAATTGTGGACAGATTTACTAAGTCTGCTCACTTAATTCCGGTCAAGGTGACCTACAATGCAGAGAAGTTAGCCAAAATCTACATCTCAGAAATCGTTCGATTTCATGGGGTTCCACTCTCCATCATATCAGATAGAGGTACGTAGTTTACTTCTAAGTTTTGGAGAACATTGAATGCTGAATTAGGTACTAGGTTGGACCTTAGTACTGCATTTCACCCTCAGACCGATGGTCAGTCTGAGCGAACGATTCAAGTGTTGGAGGATATGCTTCGTGCATGTGTGATAGAGTTTGGTGGTCATTGGGATAACTTCTTGCCCTTAGCGGAGTTTTCATACAATAATATCTATCACTCCAGTATTGATATGGCTCCATTTGAAGCATTGTATGGGAGGAGATGTAGGTCTCCCATTGGTTGGTTTGATGCATTTGAGGTTAGACCTTGGAGTACTGATCTGTTGAGGGATTCCTTGGAGAAGGTGAAAGCTATTCAATTAAAGATTTTAGCGGCTCAAAGTAGAAAAAAGGAATATGCGGATCGGAAGGTTAGAGACTTGGAGTTCATGGAGGGTGAACAAGTCTTACTGGAGGTTTCACCCATGAAAGGGATGATGCGGTTTGGAAAAAGGGGTAAGCTAAGTCCAAGGTATATTGGACCATTTGAAGTACTTAAGCGAGTAGGGAAGGTGGCTTATGAATTAGCCTTGCCTCCAGGCTGTCCGGAGTGCATCCGGTATTTCATGTGTCCATGTTGAAAAGATACCATGGGGATGGAAACTACATCATTCGTTGGGATTCTGTTCTGCTTGATAAGAATTTGACTTATGAAGAGGAACCTGTTGCTATTTTAGATAGAGAAGTTCGCAAGTTGAGGTCGAGAGAGATTGCATTTATCAAAGTTCAATGGAAGAATCGACCAGTTGAAGAGGCCACTTGGGAGAAGGAGGCTGATATGCGAGAAAAATACCCACATCTGTTTCTTGATTCAGGTACTCCCTTTCGCCCATGTTTCTTTTCTTGTGATCGTTCGAGGACGAACGATGGGTAAATTGGTATCTATTGTAACGACCTGTTTAGTCGTTTTGAGCAGCAGATTTTATTTCTGGAAAAACTGGCTGATACGACGGACTCCATAACGGACCGTCATGAAAACGGCGGACCGTCAAAGGGGTCTCGTTCCAAAACACTTAGAATTCTGAAATTTGGGTACTGAAATCGACTCTCTGAATTCGTGACGAAATGGCAGGACGGACCGTCACAGGCTTGACGGACCGTCACAGATTCTTTAGTGGAAATTCAGTCTCTGAACTTTGCGACGACCTACAGGACGGACCGTCGCAGGCACGACGGGCCGTCACAGGATGCGTAATCCCAGTCTAGGTTGGATTTCTTTAAATGTTTTAAGAGACATTTTTGACTATTCCTGCTTTAATTATAAAGTTAGTGGGTTAATGTTAATAAGTCTAATTACTTGAGGGTTAAAAGAGGTAACCTTGAGTTAATTAGTGGGTTATTATTGTCATCTTTTAAACTAAATTATATACTAATTAGGGTAAAAGAAAGAGGGTTTGAATAAGAAAAATAGAAAGAACAAAGAGAGAGAGAGGATCGATCGAACGAGAGAGGAGAAGAAATGCTGCTGGGGAAATTGCTTGCTTGATCAAATTCTTCGGTGGAGGTAGGTTATGGTTTTGACACTATTCGTAGTAAACTCTTAATAGCGAATGATATGTATTGGTAGTATTGTAAACCCTTCTATACGCTTAATTGTATGCTTGCATGAATGTGATTATATGATTGTGATAAAATAAGCATGATGAAGCTATTGAATCCTAAATCTTGAAAGAAACCCTAAATCACTTTGTTAATGATGATGCCTTGGTATAAAAGAAGGCTTGATGAACTAAAGTAATGGGATTGATGATGCCTTGGTATAAGAGAAGGCTTGATGAATTGATAGAATGAGATTAGTGGATTTGAGTGTCACGTTCCGACACATAGAATTAGTGGATCGGAGTGTCACGTTCCGACACATAGAATTAAGGGATCGGGTGTCACGAACCGACACGTAGAATTAGGGGATCGGAGTGTCATATTCCGACACATAGAATTAAGGGATCGGGTGTCACGAACCGACACGTAGAATTAGGGTATCGGAGTGTCACGTTCCGACACATAGTTTTAGGGGATCGGGTGTCACGAACCGACACGTAGAAGTAGGGGATTAGAGTGTCACGTACCGACACATAGTAGTAGGGGAGCGGAGTGTCACGTACCGACACAAAAGGAAGAAAGATAATGAATCTTGATAGATGTTAATATACTCAACCTAATGAACCTAATTCCCAAATGAGTATGGTATTGAGGCTTGAGTCCTCATGGATGAACTTGGTCGTACTTATTGATGATTATAGTACTTGTTGTTTCTACATGTTGAGTATTATAGTTGATTTATGATATTAGCTGATATATACTGTTTTCTATTTTGAGTTGGCCGATGATATCTACTTACTACTTGTGTTTTGTACTAACCCCTACTTGTATGTTTCTTTCTTTGTTATTTGTGCAGTGCAGCAAACGTGCCGTCGTCTTCAAATCAACCGCAACCCTAGCCAGTCTTCACTACATCGGAAATTTAGGGTGAGCTAATGCTTCTAGCTTAGACTGGATCTTCTTCTTCAAGTCTTGATGCCTTGAACTTCCGGCATGGATTAGCTTTTTACGTATTTTCGCTTTCGTAGATACTCTTAGTTTAATAATTGAGGATAGATGTTCTTGTGATGATGACTTTCCAGATTTTGGGGATAATAATAATTATTGAATTGATTTTATTAATGAGTTTAAGACTTCCGCAATGTATTTTGTTAATTATGTTTGAAATGTTGGGGTTTAGATTGGTTGGTTCGCTCACATAGTAGGTTAAGTGTGGGTGCCAGTCGCGGCTCGGTTTTGGGTCGTGACATTCATATGATATGAAGTGTGGCTGATTTGAGTGGTAATCTATTGGATAAACAAATCCATAAAAATAACCCAAAACATTCTAAATGCACTATGAAATTCCCCTAAAACCTAACGTGTAATGGAATGTAAAAAAAGCTAAAAATGTAACTCAAATATCAAGCACCTTGTTTATTAATTTTAGCCAATTTAATTTGTTTAAAATGTCATGAAATGTAAAAAAAAACAAGTGAGGTCACTGAGGGTCGTATAGATGAGTCAAAAGTTGTGAAAACAAAGAAGTGAAAAACAATGTGGTAAGGGGGAATCGAACCATGCTCCTGTATGGAAAATAATGTATGAAAATAAGAAATGAGAGGAGTGGGATTCAAATCCACAACCTCTCGGTCAAAATTAAGGAAAACCGAAAAGAAAATAAGTGTGAGGCATGGGATTCGAACCCATGATATCTAAGCGCAAAAGGAGAATTAAAAGAAAAATAATGTGACGTTGTGGTTGTTGGATCCCACAAACTCATGGTCAACTCGAAACATTCATGGAAAAAGAGATTAAAATAAAAGGGGTTGTGGGTGTTCGATCCCACAACCCCTCACCAAAGAAAGAGAAAATTTACACAAAATAAATTAAAAGAAAATGAAGGCGTTGGGGCTTCATCTTAGATCCCCATGTTTTGTGGACCAAAATAAAATAAATTAAAAATTTAAGTGTTGTCCAAGGGATTGAAACATGGTTCCCTTGAAAAAATTCTGTATTTGATACATAAGTCATATGTGAATTTAATGTTCATGAATAATGCTGCCTACATAGATCGGAATCCAAATCTTGGTGTATACATACAAGATGTGTAAGTACAACATAATCTTAGGAAGATATGAATCACTTAAACGAATTATGATTGAAGCCTCATGGCTTGTATATATAGACCCAAAAATCTATTATACATTAGAAGTAAGTGAACCTAAGATGTATGTAATAAAATGGTGATACGAAAAATTAAATAATGAAATCCTAGAGGGGTTAAGTAATAGTGTGAAAAACACTAAATGGCCAAGTGCATTGGCATATGATGTAATGAACATTCCCGTAAAAAGAGGTGAATAATTATAAATAGAAAATATGCTAATATTAATGATTGTGGTGAGAACATGATATGATGCTAATATAAATGATAAGAGGAATCTCAAATGAGCCTAAGTAAGTGTTAGCAAAACGTACTCACCTATGAGAGTGTAATGTTATTGAAGGGACAAGTCTCTATGAACACTCTAATAAAAAAATTGAGATTAACACACTTAATACTAATAATGAGATGAGAAATCATCTATTGAGCTATGATGTACTCATACTAGAAGCCAGTTGACATGACGTTAGAGTTGAATGTAATGGAACATTATACTAAACACCGATAGACTAGCTATGAGCGGTGATGCATTCTTTCGGGAAGTGCGTAGGTTCACATAAATCTCATGAGATGAGACTGTCCGGCATGCTGGGTATGGGTTTTCCTTATATCTCCAAGTCTTCGAACATATACTTCCAATATAGGGATCTGGCAGAGTTCAATTCCTATGTACTCTAGCATGTTTTGGGTCACTTTCGCCGGTTATTCCACCTCTTTTTGGTGTGTAGGAGACACTAGATTTTACAATGTTCACATTATCTATGTTGATTAAAGTTAAAGTTCCCAATGAATGAATGGGGTCAGCCTTACATAATTCACATAATGAAATGAATTATTTCAAAGTTGTTAGGATAGGATAATAAAGAGGTGATGTAGACATAAGTAATGACACTAGGTCATTCTTGATCCTTGCACAACGAACCCGATGAAAGTCTTAAACTACATCTTAAACACAAGATATTCGCACTAGCCTATTAACAAAATTAAGTGAAGTATGTAAGAATAAATTAAGTAGACTTTGTGTTTTCTAAAGAAGGCTCCCTAATTGAGGTCCCATATGTCGAGCCCTCATTTTGGGAAGTCTTAATGTAAAGTCCATGATTCCAAGGCCTCATGGTACATAAATGAATGATATGAAAGATGTTATGTGCTATATGCCAAACGATATGTGCTATGTGTAAGATGTTATTTGTTGTGTGCAATATGATAAGTATGATGGTGCATGTTACTCTCATGACATGACTTTCCTAATCCAAATTTGTAAAGCTTACTAACATTCACAATTCCAATTTGGCAAGTCCACTAACTTGACTTTCCATAATCATGTTGTTAGAAAAGAGCTGTTCTTACTCATGCATGTCCTTGGTGTGTGCTTTCATATACCCATACATAGTACATGTGTGTACTAATCCCGTACAATTCTACAATTTTAAGTGCAGTCTAGGGTAGAAGCTAGAGCCTACAGGTTGACGTTGCAGCTATCCGGACATGCACCTTTTATCCGGACTTGGAAGGACCTCATGATAAGGATGTCTACCGTTATTATCGATCCTAGATATAGTCTATATCTAGTGGCGCATGTTCAACTAGTGTTACTTTCATATTTTGTTCAAACTTTGTATTGGTGTAAGTTTTGCAAAAAAAATCGTGTAATGAAATTATGATTTGATTCTTTCATTTGATTATCTCTTTATTAGATGGTTTATTTGTGAACGCCTATGATGATAAGCAGTATGTATACATGTATGATAAGAAACAAAAAGTTTCAATTTTTTCGCTATAATTAACCTAGATGAAGTAAGGATGACGCATGCAGGTTTGTCTGCGATCTTTGAGAGGTCAACGACGCCGGTCTCTTCTGGGGTCTAGAGTCCAATCGTGACAATGTTTGTGTAAGAGAACTACGTAAAATTCAGAAGATAATAAGTTCACGTCAACCACATCGAGTATTTTCTAGGTCATGGTAGTGAAGTGCAGCACTATCCTGAATTATAGATTACATGATGCGTAGGAAAATTCCCTTCTTCTGATCTTATCGTGCCTTTTTCTAATATATGATTTCTTGGTGTTATGTGAGAGTGTAACATCATTTCTCGTTGTAGTCAGAGAATGAATACTAGGGAGAGGAGGAGCAGCTACTGGGGGCAATCGTGTTCCACCCCGGGCTCCAGTTTAAGGAGTGGTTATGCCCGTTAACCCTTTTGGGTTGACTGATGCTGAGGTGAGGAATCTCTGAAAAATATGGCACAAACCATCACTATGAAGGCCCAGTGCATGACTGACCAGGTCAACGGACAAAATGTTCAGAGGGAGAAACCATCTGTTTGCAGTATGGCTGAAAAGATGAGAGACTTTACGGGGATGAATCCTCCTATATTCATAGGGTCTAACACTTTGGAGGACCCTCAAGAGTTTGTGGATTATATGAACATTATCTTGGTGGCTATGGGGGCCATAATTACTGAGAAAGCAAAGTTGTCTTCCTATCAATTCAAGGATGTTGCACAGACTTGGTGAAAGATGAGGCAAGATAGTCGAGTTTTGGGCGGACAATTAGGACACGTTGCAGCCATTATGACTTCATTGGGATGTCTTTTAGGTTGAGTAATGCCCCAACCGCCTTTATGAACTTGATAACACGTGTGTTCTGGCCATACCTTGATCCATTTGTTATCATCTTCAATGATGATATATTTGTATACTCGCGGAGCTGGAGTGATCATGAGCAGTATTTGAGGATAGTGCTCCAGACTTTGACAAACCAACGACTTTACTCCAAGTTCTCAAAGTGGAAGTTTTGGCTTGTGTTTGTAGATACCTTGGGTGGAGCACCCCAAGGGGATATGCTAGGCTGCATGAAACCCTTATAAATGAGATCTCTTAATTGCAGCTTCAACTCTTTGAGTTGAGATAGAGATATTCTGTAAGGAGGAATTGAAATTGTTTTACTATCGAATTCTAAGTCGATACCAAAGTCAATCTCTCGAGGGGGAGGAACACCACACAAATCATTCGTAAATACATCTTGGAACTCATTCACTACAGGCACTGAATCGATGGTAGGAATGTCATGATCTAAATCGTTAACACTCACAATATGACACAATAACCCCTTGGAAATTATTTTGTTGGCCTTATGGTTTGAATCAAGGAATTAGGACAACTTGAGTTTAACCACTCCCAAACTAGTTCTTCTTTATTAGGAAACGAAATCTCACAACCCTACTACGACAATTAATACAAGCATAACAACTATGAAGCCACTCCATGCCAAAAATAACATCAAAATCATGCATTGGTAACTCAACCAAGTCTGCACACATATTCTTACCAAATACAACTATTGGGAAATCATTGTATACTCTATCAGTTCTTCCATTTTCTCCTAAATGTGTACTAACAACTACACGATCATGCAGATTTGCTGGCAATATCTCAAAATTGAGTGTGAGTTAAGGAGTTACAAAGGAAAACGTAGAACTTGGATCAAGTAAAGCATAAACAGAAGTGGAGAATACCTGTAGCGTACTTGTGAGATCACCAACGGACTTCTCCTACACCTCCCTGCCCTTTATTGTGTAGAACCTATTCCTCTTAGGAGGCTCGGCTACTACTGCACCCTGTAGATTAGGCATAGGCTGAATATTTCCTCCAGCCTAACCCCTGTTCTTTGGGCAATCCTTAACCATGTGCTCGCTCTTAGTGCAACCAAAAAGGGCATTAGTGCCCGGTCTACACTCTCCACTGTGAGAACGACCACACTGATCACAATTCTTTCTGCTACACTACGTATCACCTCCATTTCCCTTATTTGGCTCGGGTCTGTCTCCTGTAGGTGTGGTACTCCTTAAAAAGTTAGAGTTCCCTAAACTCTATTGCCCTTTTTTTAATCTGGGCTTCTCACGGACGCAAAAATTGTTTCTATTGTCTCCATTGCTAGAATTTCCCTGATCATGAGGCTTAGGAATCTAAGCATCACATAAGCCCTTTTTTTTCCGGCTTTCCTCCACCTCTTGGACATGCACCATCAACCTGAGAGTTCCATGCTATCGTGGAGCATTGCAGCCCTACACTTCTCCTCCAGATCTCCGGGGATTCTTGTGAGAAAGCTACTCATCTCATCCCTCCTGTTAGATACCAGGGAAGTCCCATACCTTGATAATTTAACAAAATTCAGGGAATACTCCCTGACTATCATTGATCCCTGCATAAGGTTGATAAACTACTCAACCTTGGTCTCCCTCAAATCCCTGGGGTAGAATTTCTCCAGGAAGGCTATTTGAAGATACTCCTAATAGATCGGAGCTTCACTCGAAGCTCAGCTATCCTTCCACGTCTTGAAAAAAGTCTATGCAACATCCTTATGTTTATAGGAAGCCAGCTCAGCCTTATCAGTATTTGTCGCTCCCATGGAAACCAAATCTTGTGTACCTCATCCATAAAACTATTGTGGATCCTCTGAAGTCTAGGAACCGGTGAAAATAGAAGGATTCATCCTCGTGAAATTCGTAGCCTGTCATCCATGCTATGTACCGGTGGGTTAAACCTCTCAACATTTTATCGGTTGACCTAGGCAGTTATGGCCTGGGCCAGCATAATGGTGATCTGTGCCATCTGGGCCAGAGATGTTTGCGCCTTCGCATCAGTCAACCCAGCTGGGTTAATTGGCATAGCCACTCCTTCAACTAGAGCAAGGGATAAAACCTTATTTCCCCCTGCAGCTGCTCCTCCTCTCTTCTCACCAATGTTTCTCCTAATATTCATTCTCTGGAAAAAAAACAAGGATTTATGATAGACACGCTAATAACATCATGAAATCAGAAATTAGGAAAAGGTACGATAAGATCAGAAGAAGGGAATTTTCCTACGCATCATGTAGTCTCTAATTAAGGATAGTGGTGCACTTCACTGCCATGACATAGAAACTACTCGATTTGGTTAATGTGAACTTATTATCCTTGAATTTAACCTAATACTCTGATACAAACTTTATCAAGACCGGAATCTAGACTCAAGATGAGACCGGTGTCATTGACCTTTCATAGGTTGCAAACAAGACTACATACGACATCCTTACTTAATCTAGGTTCATTATAGCAGAAAATTCTGATATTTTTGATTTGTATCATGCATGTAAATCGTTCTAGTTAAATTCATATACGTTCACCATAAACCATCTAATAATAAGAACATCAAATGAAAGAAATACTTCAATACTGCATTAAGTGCATACTTGGTATAATGGCACTAATACAATGTCTGAAAAAAAACGGGAAATAAAAAGTAGTGAAACATCATCCACTAGCTCAATCATATAACTATAATAGAATATAATGGGAAAGAGTCCTCGAGTTCATGAGGGACTTCCTAGTCCAGATGAATGCTCCACGTCCAAATAGCTTCAGCGTCGATATGTAAGCTCTAATGTCCATTTGTGTCTGCACCTAAAAATGTATAGTTTTACAAAATTAGTACACACTTGTACTATATATGGTTATATGCAAGCACACACCAAGGACATGCATGAGTAAGAATAGCTCTTTCCTAACAACATTATTTATTGAAAGTCAAGTTAGTGGACTTGCCAAACTAGGATTAGGAATGTCAGTGGACTTGCAAAATTTTTATTAGGAATATTAGGGGACTTTCCAAATTTTGTTTAGGAAATTCATGCGATGAGAGTAAAATGCATCATTATATGTATTAAATTGTACACAACACATAGAATATTACATATAGCACATAACATTTTCCATATAGCACATAACATATTTCATATCACTCGTTCATATGCCATGACACCTTGGAATCATGGACTTTACATTAATACTTCCCAAAATGACGGCACAACATATGTGACCTCAACTAGGGAGACTTCTTTAACAAACACAAACTCTGTTTCATTAATTCGTACATACTTCATTTCCTTCATTCATAAGCTAGTGCGAACACTATCCATACCTAGGATGTAAATTAGGATTGTCATCGGGTTTGATGTGCAATGATAAAGAATAGCCTATAGTCATTACTTGAGTCGAGCTCACCTCTTGATTATCCTATCCTAAAACCTTTAGTATCGTTTATATCATTATGTGCATCATTTCAGGCATGCCTCATTCATTCATTTAAGAACTTTAACTTTAAGCGACATAGATCATGTGAGAATCATAAAATCCAGTGTCTGCTCCACACCGAAAACATGTGGATTCACCAGCAAAAGAGACCAAAAACATGCTAGCGTACATAGGGAATTGAACCCTACTAGATCGCTATATTCGAGGTATTTGCTTAATGACTAAGAGATATAAGGCGACCCATACCCAACATGCCGGACAATCTCATCGCATGACAGTTACTTGAACCTCTGATCTTTTCGAAAGACGGAGTCACCTCTCATAGCTAGTTTATCGGTGCTTAGTTTAAATTTCCAATACATTCAACTCATACGTCATGGAAGTTGGATTCTAGTATGAGGAACTCATAGCTCAATAGATGATTTCCAATCTCATCACTAGTATTAAATATAAATTAATCTCAATACTTTTGTTAGAGTTTTCATTGAGACTTGTGTCTTCTTTAGCGTTACACTCTCATAGGTGAGTACGTTATTATAAAATTTACTTAGGCTCATTTAAGATTGCTATCATCTTTCACACTAGCCTCTTATCATGTTGTCACCAAATTCATTAGCTTTAGCACATTTTCTCTTCATAACTATTCATCCCTTTTTACATGAATGTTCATTTCATCATATGCTAATTCACTTGGCCATTTAGTGTGTTTCACACTCTTACTTGACCCATCAAGGGTTTCATGAGTTCGTTACATACATCTTAGGTTCACATACTTTACTCATATGCTACACTTATAGTTCTATACATACAAGCCATGAGTCTCCAATCATAGTTCATTGAAATGATTCATATCTTCCTAATATTATGTGGTACAAGACTTATGCATCATGTAAGTAGGCCAAGATCTCTATTTCAAACTATGTAGGCAACATTATTTTTAAATATTTATTCATGTATGACTTAAGTATCAATACGGTTTGGGAAAGGGAACCTGATTTTGAATCCTTTGGGCAACACTTACATTTTAATTTATTTTTGTTTGATTCACACCCAAAGATCAAGCCCCAACGCCTCCTTTTAATTTTCCCATAATTTACTTCTTTAGTTCTCATTCGTTTGGGACTGAGACAATGTGGGATTGAACCCCAACAACCTAATACTGTTTTATTTTCCTTTTTCCTTAAAAAAATTTTTGCTTTGACCAAGAGGGTATGGGATCTAACCCCCACAACCTCATTTTTTTTCTCCTTAATTCCCTTTATTGTGACGTGTGGTTGTGGGTTCGATTCCCACATGCCTCATTTTTTTTTATTTTAATTCTCTCTAATGTTTGACAGAGAGGTTGTTGGTTAAAACCCCCCACACCTAATTCTATTTTTTTCTTTTCATTTGCGTTGATGTCACACGGGTTCAAAACCCATATGCCACATTCTTTTTAACATACATTATCAAAATGTTTTTAGAAATGGTGAGGTCACGGGTTAATCGTCAGTGACCTCACTTATTTTTCTTCATTTTACATAGCTTATTAATAAACTTTACTTGGTTGAAATTAACAAAATCAGTCCATTTATACTTCATATGAACATCAGGATTTATACAACTTTGTGCACGTGAAGTAAAACCATAAAACATGTCTTCTATGCTCCAATCCGTGTCCAAGAGTCACGGTAACACACACTTTGCGAACATACTTATGACATAGTCTTGGAAAAAGATACTTTAATAATCACATAAATCCGAACACACATACATTAAAATGATCATCACGAAAACATATTATATCCCCAATTTCTACCAGCAAACATATCCAACCTACGAATCAATGTGAGCTAGTGACAGGGACATGAAACGGGGAACAACCCTAGTTTTTGGAATAGATTTATTTGAGTCCTAAGGGTATCTTGGGAGAGGGACCAAGAGTAAGAAAACCCATACCTTATTTTGACTTTTATTCAACGCACTACCTGCTGTCCAACACCCACTCAAAATCATGTTGAAGTACGAAATTTCAACACAAAACTCAACGGAAAAACTTCTCTTTTTGCCTATTGTTTTTGCTTATGTTTTGATTATATTTTTCGTGTGAGTTCTTCAAGTGTGAAGAGTTTTGTAGTTTCTCTGCTCTTGTACGTTGATTATGTAAAAAGAATCGTGAAAGTGAAAGAGATTTGAGACACGTGAGAGAGATGAACGTGAGACAGTGTTAACCGTGATGAGAGTTATGTAGTTTAGACTTAGTCACTGTTCCCAGCTAGGTTCGAACCCGGGTGGAGAAATATTTTTCTAAAAGGGAAATTTCGGCCTTCTTTCCCAAAAATACACCTTCACATTATTAATTAAATAATTAAATACATATTTTGGGTAATTAAGATACTAACCTTAGGTTGGAAAAAAAAATTTAATCCTAGAACCTCCAAACTTATGATATCCCTTTTTAGGTACGGTAAAGACATATCCCAGTAAATATTCGTATTCGAGAGCCCTACATGGCTGGACCCAACCTTTTCTAGCTTAACTAACTCTCCAAGTTAGTTGGCTTGGATATAGCAATGGTTCATACATATGAATCTATATGTATAAATACGTGTGAACCCGGTCTAATTGTAGGCATTCTAGACACATGAAGCATTATTTATTATAGCCATTTTTAGGGTTGTTACAGACCTAGGGTAATTACTAAAGTATCCCTAAGTCGGTAGGAACATAACTAACCCGTTTGGACCATCCTACATTAGGCACTAGGATGTTTCTTTAGTTAGATATTAAGTTAGTCTCATCCACTTAGGTCTTAGGATTTTGGGTACACTATTTAGTTCAGTTTATGTTTGTCCTAGGTCAGTAGCTAGTTAGCGAAGTTAGTTAGATCCTAGGACTAGTAAGGAAGATTGGACCTATGTGGTTTGACTCGATGTGTGCATGTCCTGTAACAGCCCTAAAAAAATCGTTTGAGCTTGGTCTCTCGGCCAGTAGCACATGTGCTTGCACATGTGTTGCCGCACACTTTCCTAATCATGCACTCTGTAGTTGCACTTGGAAACTTCATTTGTTGTCCAAGGATCATCACTATGTCCTTGGGTACTGCGTAATTACATGATTATTTTAATGAACACGTGATATGGTACCTAGGATTGACACTTGGATGCCTTGTACCTAATGTGTGTAGGCGATAAAAATAAATTTTTTTTCTAGGGTATTCATTGCAGGTATAATTCGTAAACAATGTTAGTTTAAATTACTTGTTAATACATAGAAATTGGCTAACACTCTTATGCCAATATTCTCTAACATGTCTTGTATTACTCAATATTTGGCATTTGTATGCTTATGTACCGTAATACTTATTCTTAAAACATAATAAACTCTTTACTAGACAAGTACATTTTCTTGAATGTTACATTATCCCCCCTTAGGAACATTCGTCCCCAAATGACAGTACACATCATTTTGAATTAAAGAGGGTATTTTCGAAAAACACATCAACATACTTGAAACATTACTCTTTCTGAGTAGTTGATTCAAAACTTACTCTTGATTATCCACATACTTCAAAGCTTATCTGAAGCTTCATATCTGAGATTGAGAAACTTCCTTCTCAAACTAACTTTAACTCAATGCACATCACAATTCATGCAACAAAAAAATCATGTCAAGGCTATACAAAAACAATAACATGAATGCAAGCATGAACTCATATTAACTCATATAGTGCATGTAAAAAAACACAGTCACACCAAAATCGACTAATGCACTAAAATTTAGAGTTTCATAAACAAAATCAGACTTTGAAAGAGTATATCTAACCTCAAGAATTGAAAAAGTGAGGGTAACGGGATGTCATGTCAGCCTCGGCCTCCTATGTTGCACCCTAAACAAGGTGGTTCCTCCATATCACCTTTACGGTGGAAACCTCCTCTATATTAAGCTGCATCACTTGGCAATCTAAAGTTTCAACTCATCCACTCCTAACCCCTCAACATGTAGGATGGATGTTGGATCACCTAGACACTTTTTAAGCATCGAAAAATGAAACACTTGATGAACAGAAGCCACATAATTTGGTAACTTAGGTTCATAGGCAACATTCCCTACTTGTTCTAAGACCTCATAAGGACCTATATACCTCGGATATAACATACCTTTCTGACAAAACCTCATTAACCCTTTCATGGTTGATATCTTCTAGTATATTGATCACCTACGTCGAATTCAACAGAACTCTTTGTTATCAGCATAGGATTTTTGACGACTGTAAGCACTAGTAAATATATCCGTGATCATTCTAACCTTTTCCATAGCATAATGTATGATCTCAGGTCACAGGATGTCAGACTCTATTACTTAAAACCACCCAACTTGCGACGTACAATTCCTACAATAGAGTGATTGAAAAGGTTCCATCCCAATACTTGAATGGTAGCTATTATTTTAAAACAACTCAATCAGTGGCAAATGATAATCCAACTCTTCTGAAATTCAATAACACATTCTCTCACCATGTCTTCAAGGGTATAAATAGTACGCTCTTCTTATAAATCCGTTTGAGAATGAAAAGCAGTACCGAGTTTCAATTGTGTACCCAAGCTCTTTAGGAAAGATCTCCAAAGGAGATAAGTTAACGGGGCTCCCCTATCCGAAATGTTAGATAAAGGAATCCCATGTTTAGTATATAACTTGGCATAATCTTCTGCCCTATAAGTAGACTTTACAAGAATGAAGAGAGAAGACTTAGTCAACCTGTCAATAATTGTAACGACCTGTTTAGTCGTTTCGAGCAGCAGATTTTATTTCTGGAAAATTGGCTGAGACGACGGACCCCACGACGAACCGTCATGGGCACGACGGACCGTCGCAAGGTCTCGTTTCAAAACACTTAGAAATTCTGAAATTGGGTACTGAAAATAAACTCTCTGAACTTCGTGACGAACTTGCAGGACGGACCGTCACAGGCGTGACGGACCGTCACAGACCCTTGGTGGAAATTTGGGTCTCTGAACTTGGCGACGACCTGCAGGACGGACCATCGCAGGCACGACGGCCCGTCACAGGTTGCGTAATCCCAGTCTGGGTCGGATTTCTTTACACGTTTTAAGGGACGTTTTGGACTATTCCTTCTTTAATTATAAAGTTAGAGGGTTAATATTAATAAGTCTAATAACTTGGGGGTTAAAAGAGGTAACCTTAAGTTAATTAGTGGGTTATTGTTGCCACCTTTTATTCTTAATTATATGCTAATTAGGGTAAAGAAAGAGGGTTTGAATAAGAAAACTAGAAAAAACAAAGAGAAAGAGAGAGAGAGAGGGTCGAACGAACGAGAAGAGAGAAACAAGGCTTGGGAAATTTCTTGCTTGATCAAATTCTTTGGTGGAGGTAGGTTATGGTTTTTATGCTATTCGTAGTAGACTCTTAATAGCGAATGATATGTGTTGGTAGTATTATAAAGTCTTCTATATGCTTAATTGTATGCTTGCATGAATATGATTATGTGATTTTGATAAAACAAGCATGATGAAAACTATTGAATCCCAAATCTTGAAAGAAACTTTAATATACATTATTAATGATGATGCCTTGGTATAAAAGAAGGCTTGATGAATTAAAGTTATGGGATTGATGATGCCTTGGTATAAAAGAGGCTTGATGAATTGACAGAATGAGATTAGTGGATCGGAGTAACACGTTCCGACACATAGTATTAGTGGGACGGGTGTCACGAACCGACACGTAGAATTAGGGGATCGGAGTGTCACGTACCGACACATATTAGGGGATCGGGTGTCATGAACCGACACGTAGAATTAGGGGATCGGAGTGTCACGTACCGACACATATTAGGGGATCGGGTGTCATGAATAGACAAGTAGAATTAGGGGATCGGAGTGTCACTTACCGACACATAGTAGTAGGGGATCGGAGTGTCACGTACCGACACAAGAGGATGAAAGATAATGAATCTTGAAAGATGATAATATACTCAACATAATGAACTTAATTCCCAAATGAGCATGGTATTGAGGCTTGAGCCCTCAGGGATGAACTTGATGGTACTTATTGATGATTATAGTACTTTTTGTTGCTACATGTTGAGTTTATAGTTGATTTATGATATTAACTGATATATATATTGTTTTCTATTTTGAGTTGGCCGATGATATCTACTCAGTACCCGTGGTTTGTACTGACCCCTACTTTTATGTTTCTTCTTTGTTATTTGTGGAGTGCAGCAAACGTGCCTCAACAGTAAATTTAGCCAGTCTTCACTACATCGGAAATTCAGGGTGAGCTAATGCTTCTAGCTTGGACTGGATCTTCTTCTTCATGTCTGGATGCCTTGATGTTCAGGCACGGACTAGCTTTTTATGTATTTTAGCTTCTTAGAATACTCTTAGTTTAGTAATTTGATCATAGATGTTCTTGTGGTGATGACTTCCCGATTTTGGGGATAATAATAATAGTTTGAATTGTTTTTATTAATGAGTTTAAGTCTTCCGCATTATTTTTTGTTGATATACATTGGAATGTTAAGGGTTAGATTGGTTGGTTCGCTCACATAGGGGTTAAATGTGGGTGCCAGTCGCGGCTCGGTTTTGGGTCGTGACAAACTTGGTATCAGAGCATTAGGTTCGTTGGTCTCATCATACAAGAACGAGTCTAGTAGAGTCTTAAGGAACGGTAGGGGGACGCCTTTACTTTTCTTTGAGAGGCTATAAGACTTTAGGAAAATTCCATTCTTTCATTCTTTCTTTCGTGCTACTACTTGAGTCCAATTGGTATCTAGGTGATACAAATTGGTATCTGACCATCTTCACTCTATTTGGCAGCGACCCCGGCAAGACAGGATGCGTCAAAGCCAGCCACTTGGGCTGTAGCTCGAGGAGGATCAGTGGAAAGAGGCCGTGGTAGAGGCCGTGGGAGGACGTCCTCTAGAGGAAGAGGACGAGCACCTAGCCCATCTGGTACTCGGGAGGTGACTCCTCCACCGACTGAGGAAGTGATAAGAGAGGGTGAGGAAGGGGAGAGTGAACAAGTGCAAAATGAGGAATTGCCACCCCAACCTACCCCAGAGATGATCAATCAGGTTCTAGCTTATCTTAGCGGGTTATCTGATCAGGGTAAGGCACCTCCAGTGGTTTCTGCACCAACACCTCCAGTTTCAGAGATACGACATGCGGCTACTATGGCTCCTCGTATCGATGCCTCATTGGACATAGGCACGTTTCCACATCTGACTACTGGGTCTATAATGACAAATGATCAGCATGAACTTTTCGGTAAGTTCTTGAAATTGAAACCTCCAGTCTTCAAGGGTGCTGAATCTGAGGATGCTTACGATTTTCTAGTTGACTGTCATGAGCTACTACACAAGATGGGTATAGTAGAACGGTTCGGTGTTAAGTTCGTGAGTTATGAGTTTCAAGGGAACGCCAAAATGTGGTGGCGATCACATGTTGAGTGTCAACCGACAGAGGCAACACCTATGACATGGGCCTCATTCTCTAGTTTGTTCATGGAGAAGTATATCCCCCGGACTTTGAGGGATAGGAAAAGAGATGAGTTCTTGAGTCTAGAGCAAGGTAGGATGTCGGTTAATGCATACTAGGCTAAGTTTCGGGCATTATCCAGGTATGCCACCCAACTATGTTTCAGTTCACAAGAGCGGATTCGCCGTTTTGTGAAGGGGTTGAGGTCAGAATTGTGGATTTCGGCCTTACAGGTAGCGGCTACGGCAAAATCCTTCAAAGAAGTGGTAGACTTCGTGATACAGGTGGAAGGAGTGAAGCCAGATGACTTCACCACGACATCGACATCAAAAAGGTTCCGAAAGGGAGGTGAGTTTAATGGTTCTTACACTAGAGGACAGAGTTCCGGAGGTTACTCTGCCCGACCAATTCAGTCTTCACTACAGACTGTAGTTGGGGGTCCACCTCAGACCGGTCAACACTTCTCTGAGAGACCTATGCTTGACTCTAGAGAATGTTATGGATGTGGGGAGACTGGGCATATTAGGAAGAATTGCCCGAAAAAGAGTTATAGACCCCCGATAGCTAGGGGTAGAGGTGGTCATGGTAGAGGTCGTTATTCTGGAGGACGTGGTGGTCGAGGTAATGGCGGTCACCAAAACGGCAGAGGTGATGGGCAAAACGGAGCCACTACAACACAACATGGTAGGGGCAACGGACAGACAAACGATAGGGCCCATTGTTATGCTTTCCCTGGGAGGTCTGAAGCGGAGACATCGGATGACGTTATCACAGGTAATCTTTTGGTTTGTGATTGCATGGCTTATGTATTGTTTGATCCCGGATCCACATTTTCTTATGTATCTTCCTCATTTGCTAATGGTCTAAATTTACATTGTGAATTACTTGACATGCCTAATTGTGTTTCTACTCCGGTGGGTGAGTCTGTGATAGTTGAAAAGGTATATAGGTCTTGTTTGGTGAATTTTGTGGGGAGAAATACTCATGTAGATTTGGTCATCTTAGAAATGGTGGATTTTGATGTAATTTTGGGTATGACTTGGCTTTCTCTGAATTTTGCGATATTGGATTGTAATGCTAAAACTGTGACGTTAGCCAAGCCCGGGGCAGATCCGTTAGTGTGGGAGGGCGACTACACTTCCAGTCCGATTCGTACATATCCTTTCTTCGTGCTAAGAGAATGGTTAGTAAGGGGTGTTTAGCTTTCTTGGCGCATCTCAAGGATGACACTACTCAAGTACCTTCGATTGAGTCAGTTTCGGTAGTCCGTGAGTTTCTGGATGTGTTGCCTGTAGATCTTCCTGGCATGCCACCGGATAGGGATATTGACTTCTGCATTGATTTGGAACCGGGTACTCGCCCCATTTCTATACCCCCTTATAGAATGGCTCCCGCGGAGTTAAGAGAGTTAAAGGCCCAACTTCAAAAGTTGTTGAGCAAAGGCTTCATTAGACCAAGTGCATCTCCTTGGGGTGCTCCGGTGCTATTTGTGAAGAAGAAGGATGGGAGCTTCCGGATGTGCATAGACTACAGACAACTGAACAAGGTAACTATTAAGAACAAGTACCCCATTCCTCGCATTGATGACTTGTTCGATCAGTTACAAGGTGCTTGTGTCTTCTCTTAAATTGACTTGAGATCCGGTTATCACCAACTGAAAATACGAGCAACGGATTTGCCAAAGACTGCTTTTCGAACTAGGTATGGGCATTATGAATTTGTTGTAATATCTTTTGGTCTTACGAATGCCCCTGCTGCTTTCATGAGCTTGATTAATGGGATTTTGAAGCCATATTTGGACCTCTTTGTGATCGTGTTTATTGATGATATACTGATATACTCTAAAAGTAAGAAGGAACATGAGGAGCATTTGAAAATTGTATTGGAAATGTTGAGGGAGAAAAAGCTTTATGCCAAGTTCTCTAAGTGCGAGTATTGGCTAGATGCAGTGTCCTTCTTGGGGCACGTGGTTCCTAAGGATGGAGTGATGGTGGATCCATCTAAGATTGAGACAGTGAAGAATTGGGTGAGACTTACAAACGTGTCAGAAATAAGGAGTTTTGTTGGTTTAGCTAGCTACTACCGCCGATTTGTCAAGGGATTCTCTTCTATTGCTTCCCAACTAACGAACTTGACTAAGAAGAATGTCCCATTTGTATGGTCGGATGAGTGTGAGGAAAGCTTTCAGAAACTCAAGACCTTGTTGACCACTGCACCAATTCTTACCTTGCCAGTAGAGGGTAAGAACTTCATCGTTTATTGTGATGCATCCTATTCAGGTTTGGGTGCAGTGCTAATGCAAGAGAAGAATGTGATTGCTTATGCTTCGAGGCAATTAAAGGTGCATGAACGTAACTATCCGACCCATGATCTGGAGTTGGCCGCGGTAGTATTTGCACTAAAGCAATGGAGACACTACTTGTATGGGGTTAAATGTGAAGTCTATACGGACCATCGTAGCCTACAGTATGTCTTCACTCAGAAGGATTTGAATTTGAGACAGAGGAGATGGATGGAACTACTGAAGGACTACGATATCACTATTCTGTATCATCCGGGAAAAGCGAATGTTGTGGCGGATGCTTTAAGTAGAAAGGCCGGAAGCATGGGAAGTCTAGCTCATTTGCAAGTTTCTAGACGCCCATTGGCTAGAGAGGTGCAGATTCTGGCTAATGACCTTATGAGGTTAGAAATAAATGAGAAGGGAGGATTGTTAGCTTGTGTAGAGTCAAGATCTTCTTTTCTTGACAAAATCAAGGGAAAATAGTTTGATGATGAGAAACTAGGTCGAATTCGAGATAAAGTGTTGCAAGAAGAGGCTAAGGAAGCAATAATTGATGACGAAGGCGTTTTGAGGATTAAAGGAAGAGTATGTGTGCCTCATGTTGATGACTTGATCCACACTATTCTTACAAAGGCTCATAGCTCCGGATATTCTATACATCCTGGTGCAACCAAGATGTACCGTGACCTAAAACAACACTTTTGGTGGAGTAGAATAAAGCGCGACATTGTTGATTTTGTTGCCAAATGCCCAAATTGTCAACAAGTAAAGTATGAACACCAGAGGCCCGGAGGAACACTTCAGAGAATGCCCATTCCTGAATGAAAGTGGGAGAGAATTGCAATGGACTTCGTGGTTGGTCTTCCAAAGACGTTGGGTAAGTTTGATTCAATTTGGGTGATTGTTGATAGGTTAACTAAGTATGCTCACTTCATTCCTGTCAAGGTGACCTACAATGCAGAGAAGTTAGCCAAAATCTACATCTCAGTAATCGTTCGACTGCATGGAGTTCCACTCTCCATCATATCAGATAGAGGTACGCAGTTTACTTCTATGTTTTGGAGGACATTGCATGCTGAATTAGGTACTAGGTTGGACCTTAGTACTGCGTTTCACCCTCAGACTGATGGTCAGTCTGAGCGAACGATTCAAGTGTTGGACAATATGCTTCTTGCATGTGCGATAGAATTTGGTGGTCATTGGGATAACTTTTTACCTTTGGCAGAGTTTTCATACAATAATAGCTATCACTCCAGTATTGACATGGCTCCATTTGAAGCATTGTATGGGAGGAGGTGTAGATCTCCCATTGGTTGGTTCGATGCATTTGAGGTTAGACCTTGGGGTACTGACCTCTTGAGGGATTCGTTAGATAAGGTGAAGTGCATTCAAGGAAAGCTTCTAGCGGCTCAAAGTAGACAAAAGGAATATGCGGACCGAAAGGTTAGAGACTTGGAGTTCATGGAGGGTGAACAAGTCTTGTTGAAGGTTTCGCCCATGAAAGGGGTGATGCGGTTTGGAAAAAGTGGTAAGCTAAGTCCAACGTACATTGGGTCATTTGAGGTACTTAAGCGAGTAGGGGAGGTGGCTTATGAATTAGCCTTGCCTCCAGGGCTGTCCGGAGTGCATCCGGTATTTCATGTGTCCATGTTGAAAAGATACCATGGGGATGGAAACTACATCATCCGTTGGGATTCAGTCTTGCTTGACGAGAATTTGACTTATGAGGAGGAACCGGTTACTAATTTAGACAGAGAGGTTTGCAAACTGAGGTCGAGAGAGATTGCATCCATCAAAGTTCAATGGAGGAATCGGCCGGTGGAAGAGGCCACTTAGGAGAAGGAGGCAGACATGCAAGAAAAATACCCACATCTGTTTACAGATTTAGGTACTCCTTTTCGCCCTTGTTTTTCTTCTTTTGATCGTTCGAGGACGAACGATGGGTAAATTGGTATCTATTGTAACGACCTGTTTAGTCGTTTCGAGCAGCAGATTTTATTTCTGGAAAATTGGCTGAGACGACGGACCCCACGACGAACCGTGGGTTATTATTGCCACCTTTTATTCTTAATTATATGCTAATTAGGGTAAAAGAAAGAGGGTTTGAATAACAAAACTAAAAAGAACAAAGAGAAAGAGAGAGAGAGAGAGGGTCGAACGAACGAGAAGAGAGAAACAAGGCTTGGGAAATTGCTTGCTTGATCAAATTCTTCGGTGGAGGTAGGTTATGGTTTTTATGCTATTCGTAGTAGACTCTTAATAGCGAATGATATGTGTTGGTAGTATTATAAAGTCTTCTATATGCTTAATTGTATGCTTGCATGAATATGATTATGTGATTTTGATAAAACAAGCATGATGAACACTATTGAATCCCAAATCTTGAAAGAAACTTTAATATACATTATTAATGATGATGCCTTGGTATAAAAGAAGGCTTGATGAATTAAAGTAATGGGATTGATGATGCTTTGGTATAAAGAAGGCTTGATGAATTGACAGAATGAGATTAGTGGATCGGAGTGTCACGTTCCGACACATAGTATTAGTGGGACGGGTGTCACGACCGACACGTAGAATTAGGGGATCGGAGTGTCACATACCGACACATATTAGGGGATCTGGTGTCACAAACCGACACGTAGAATTAGGGGATCGGAGTGTCACGTATCGACACATATTAGGGGATCGGGTGTCACGAACCGACATGTAGAATTAGGGGATCGGAGTGTCACGTACCGACACATAGTAGTAGGGGATCGGAGTGTCACATACCGACACAAGAAGATGAAAGATAATGAATCTTGAAAAATGATAATATACTCAACATAATGAACTTAATTCCCAAATGAGCATGGTATTGAGGCTTGAGCCCTCAGGGATGAACTTGATGGTACTTATTGATGATTATAGTACTTATTGTTGCTACATGTTGAGTTTATAGTTGATTTATGATATTAACTGATATATATATTGTTTTCTATTTTGAGTTGGCCGATGATATCTACTCAGTACCCGTGGTTTGTACTGACCCCTACTTTTATGTTTCTTCTTTGTTATTTGTGGAGTGCAGCAAACGTGCCGTCGTCTTCAACTCAACAGTAAATCTAGCCAGTCTTCACTACATCGGAAATTCAGGGTGAGCTAATGCTTCTAGCTTGGACTGGATCTTCTTCTTCATGTCTGGATGCCTTTATGTTCCGGCAGTGACTAGCTTTTTATGTATTTTAGCTTCTTAGAATACTCTTAGTTTAGTAATTTTATCATAGATGTTCTTGTGGTGATGACTTCCAGATTTTGGGGATAATAATAATAGTTTGAATTGTTTTTATTAATGAGTTTAAGTCTTCCGCATTATTTTCTGTTGATATACATTGGAATGTTAAGGGTTAGATTGGTTGGTTCACTCAAATAGGGGGGTAAATGTGGGTGCCAGTCGCGGCTCGATTTTGGGTCGTGACAATAATGACCCAAATGGAATGATGCAGTTTCTGTGTCCTGGGCAGACCACCACAAATTCCTTAATTAATGGCCTCTACTTCCATGTTGGGATCTCAATCGATTAGGTAATACCTCGAGGCTTAACGTGTTCGGTCTAACCCTGTTGGCAAATGGGGCATTCCTCAACAGACATAGAAATATCTCCCTACATACCTTCCAACCAATAGATCTTCATGAGATCATGATACATCTTGGTGGAACCTGGACGAATGGAATACCTGGAACTATGAGTTTCTGCAATAATATTAGGTCTTAGAATATCAATATTGCGCAAATATATTCTGCCCTGGTACCTAAGCACACCATCCCCCAAAGCAGAATGATTTATTCAATTCACTTAACACGGACTCTTTCAAATCCATGAGTACTTGGTCGAGTTGTTGCTTAGATTTAACATCAACAACAAATGAGAATTCAAAACATGAAATGAACTGAAACACCCCCACTTGGTGTATATACTAGTCCTAAACCTAACCTAGCCAATTGGTGTACCTCTTTAACCAGATTCTTCTTCTCATTATTAATATGAGACAAACTTCCCATGCTTGATTGGATAAAAAAATCGACTACTACATCGGTCATACAAACAAGTATAGACCTCAATGATATCCCGACCGAAATGTAATGTCCATTTAATAAAAATATGTGTCTCATCATATGCAATGATATAGTAGAGAAATATCGGATGAACATAAGGGGAATCTATGGTGGTCTTATATGCAAGATAACGACCTGGTTTAACGATTATAACACTCTTCACATCACAAGATGGAACACACAAAGACATAATGATGAATTTAAGACAAATATTCCCTAATCCTAACAAATAACTCCTAACACTATAAAGGGTACAATCAACAAGATCATACGCAAAGAGATAGTAAAGAAAGGGGTGAAAAAACTACCCTTCCCTGTGCACAATGTAGGCCCCTAAAGTGGATTGTAATCCCTCAAGAAGAACATTCCATCATAGATAAAAGTGTCACATAAACGAACATCAATAAAGGTGTTCCCCACATTAGCCTTCACTACATATGCTAAAGAATCACAACTCATATTAATAATTGGAACACACAAGGAAGAAGTATTCTCTCCAATAAATGTACTATCCTCTTCAAAAAAGATATATCCATCTTTGGAATGTGTTTCATCACACCATAGGGGATTGTCAAACAGTAATAGACTCAAAGAGTGCCTATACTTCCAACATTATAAGGCATTTAACTATGCATACTGAAAAGTCTTGTCATCATCAAACAAAAGATTATCCATGAACAAACATTCTACCTCAAGATTGACATGAGAAAAATAAGAAATTTTGTTAAGGTGTAAAGATTCATTCAGATTACTAATACCAACACTGGTTGGACACAAATTGATATTTCTAGAAGAATAAATTTGGTCATCATTAAGATCAACTAGTGTACCGTCACTTTTATCGAATGATAATGTACCCCCATTAAAGCTACAAGTGCCAACACTAGGTGGAAAAGAATTGACCTTACAATAAAGTCAATTTGGTCTTTTTTTAGGATCGATCAGTGCTTTCTCTCTCACAACAAGGATATTATAATAAGAAAACAAAGTGCAATCAAGAACATCAAAAGGTAAAGACTCACTATGATCACATAAAGACAATATACTACTTACACTCAATGGTCTACTAGGTACAAAGTGATGTTCTAAGTTAAAGGAAATGTTAGTGTTCACATTGTTACCTTGTAGCTCATAAGAAGAAGTGTCTTCTTCTTGCTTATAAACATTGGAGCACATTTTTTTTCTTTTGGAAACTTTCAAGAAGCTCATGATCTTTACATTTTGTGCCAACCCTGTATTTTTTCCTCCCTCTCAGATCACTCCACCCAACCTATCTTTTTTCCACTCTAGAGTTATCACTTTTCACACCCTTACTCCTCTCGATCTTTTATCTCTAAATTTTATAGAAGTTAGGGCAAGTGCAAAGGATTCCTTTTGAAGGGTTAGAAGATCCCTTCAAGTTCAACTTCAATTTTAGTGCACAAGGAGTGGGTATTTTTACTTCCATGTGCAACTCCTTAGTGCCAACCTTACAAAAAGTATCTTGTTTTGCTTCCAAGCGTAACTCTTAGGCTTATCTTCATGATGAATAACTTTCCTCATTATTACCATATACTTGAACTTTTCAAACATCCGCAATAAATCATAAAAATCTTCCCTCAAAGTTGTAAAAAATTCACTAAACTCTACTACTTCACCGCTTAGTGTTCCTCCTCCTCTACCTCAAACATCATCACCATATAGATAACAAGAAACATTGGAACAAGGCTGAGAAGAATAATTCATCATATTTCAAAAAGTAGTGAATGTATTGTTTCTATGGTCCACACGAGAAACTTGAAATAGTCCTGCCCAAACATCTATGCCTTTTTTAATTGAATAGGAAGTAGCACAAGACGAGGAAGAAAATTCAACCTCACAACTTCCGTTTCCTTCTAGCTTCTGCTCAAAGCATTCATTCGATCTATTAGAGAAAGAATTTTACGTCATATCACCATCATAACCATGGTGTAAGGCTTTAGAACCTTCATTGTCGCAATGTTATACACCATAAGCTTCTTCTACCCCTTCAACATCATCACAAGAGTTATAAGTTCCATTCATCTCTAAATCATCTATGGAGTAGTATGTCTCCGTACTATGTTTTTCATTACCCCATGAGCCCACATAAGAATCACCATCATAAAAAAGAAACCGATTTCCATGGTCATAAAGACCATCATAGACATAAAAAATTCATTTTCATCATACTCATAGCTCACATTGATACAACCGTATTCACTAATGTAATCTCCATCATAATCGAAATTTATTAATGACATTATTCTTTTTAATAACCTTGGGTATCTACAAAACATAGCAAACAAGGTTAGTGGAAAAATTCTCACACCTCTCGTATTTGATCTCGCACTCACCTTCCTAAAGCGTCTTCCAAAAGTTGATAAAGAACTATGTTTTCCTAATCAACTCACAAGATCACTAATTCTTTGTGGTGGAGTGGATTCTTGTGTCTCTTTAAAGAAATATGACCAAAAAATCTAAGGTACTTACATCAAGAAGGTTATGAAAGAATTAAGATGAGAAAATTAGAAGAAAGAAGTACCAAAAGATTCGGACTCAAAATAAACCAGCAAAAGTAGAAACATTACTACTTGTTAATTAATTTAATGAATCAAAGAAAGGATTTGATAATTAGAAACTAGTTAACAAGTAATCAAATCTGTTAATTAATTATTAAATATTTGAAAATTAGAATGAAAAATGACTCTACAAGAAGAAGAAGTGATTTTGGACACTTCAAAAATTTCAAGCCTCAAAAAAGTTCATCACTTGCAAGATGTTGATTGGATTATTTGGTGATTAAAACTAGTTTACAACAAATAAAAGATTTTAATTAATTGTTAATTAGTAGAAGAATATAAGGGGAAAATAATAGAAAAAGAATCACGAAGTTTGGACATTTAGAAAAATTTATATGTCCAAAAAACTTCCCATACTTAGAATATTTTTTAACTTTCAAGGGAAAACCTGCAATTTTCAGCCTCTGAATGTGAACTCCACGCGCTAACTAGGTGTTTGAGCATTGTTTCGCTAACAATTGTTGTGGTGTCCGCTGACTAGCGCCCTGTGGCTGCTGACTCAGCTACAACAGTTGACTTTTACCATGGACTGCTGACGTGGATGTCCAATTGGAAAATTAATATTTTTTTTGAAACTTTTTTTTTTAATTTTGATTTTTGTAAAAATAGTTTTTCAATATTCCAATAATTAACACCAAAAAAACACCTTTGACCAAGTTTGACTTGAAAAATTGTATTAAATGCATTTTTTTTCTTCCTCAAGAAAACTTGAAGACACCAAGAACATCGAAAACACACACTAAACCCACTATACTCAAATAAGCACCAAATGGGCTCAAGATTTAGATTTTCCTTCAACTAAAAAACAAAACCCACTTATTATTAACCGCCAATTTCTTCTCTATCAAAAGACCCACTTTAAAAATTTGAAAATTTTGAAAAGCTTCAAACTCTTCAATGGTCACATCACTTCTACAACTCAAAATTGAACAAAATTGGAAAACTAGAGTCAGAAAACAATAGGGAACAAGGATCTAGTATCCAAATAACAAAACAAAACAAATATATCAATTTTTTTTGATGATTTTGGATTCTTTCTTTTTGTTTTTTGATACCCTAGACTAGATTTGTAATAACAAATCAAAACCTAGGCTCTTGATATCAAATGATAACATACCAATGTGTAGGCAACTCAATTGAAATAAAAAAAATTAAATTAAATAACACAAAATTAAGATAGATTAAAAATAAGATATGAGAAAGAAGAGAGAAAGCCTAATTGATTAAACAATGAGCGAAGGAAGAAGAGAAACTTGAATTCGAAAAGAAACACCTCAAATTGAAAACCACAAATGATAAATCCCAAGTAAAATCAAAGTTAAGAAGTCCTAAATAAACAATGAGAATCCACCCAATACTAATCTAGATTAAGCTATACTAAGCTAAGATAACCTAAAGGGATTCCACCCTTAAACTACACTCTTGAAAGACTTTGTGCATTTAACCTTCAAAATCCATATATTCTAAGTCTTCAAAAATAATAGAAACTACTATTTGTACTATTAAAATAAAGAAGACACTTCTTTGACAATATTACCCTTATTGAGGTAAGGGCCTTGCTTGGTTTTCTTCTTTTGTGAATTGTTGAAAAAAAATTATGAGATGACCATGTGCACAAATGGTCTCTTTCTTCTTTGTCTTAATTAAATGAACATTACACAAATTGTATTTATTGATTTTGGTTCCATCAAGCTCCTCTATATCTTTTATGTGATCCATGTTATCCATGATGTTATCACCTCGGGAAATTCCCTCACTTACGGGAGTAACTCAATTGGACCATTTTCGGAGTCTAAATCTTTGACTTTTACAATATGATATTAACACTCTGTTGAAATCATTTTACAATCCTTTATACAAGAAACAATATGACCTCTAGGAATAGAATTACCCCTCTTCAACTCTAAGATGGGTTCATTTGAAAAATTGAACTTTAAAGTTCCTTTCCTACAATATATGGAACCAAAACAATCATGCAACAAATCCATTCCTTAATTGACATCAAAATTGACCACATCAAGATATACTAATTAAACATGAGAAACTTTATTGGGTAATATAATAGGACAATTTCTATATTCCCTCTTTGCAACCACAGATTCACCTACTGATGTAATTACCATTAAAGGTTAATTTAGAATATCGGGTTAAATATTAAATTGTCTAACTATCAAGAGAGTAATAAAAGATAGTGTAGCACCTATGTCAAGTAAAGCATATACATCAATAGACAAGACTTGTAGCATACCAGTCACAACATCGGGAGAATTCTCTTGTTAACCCTTAGATTGAAGTGTATAGAAGCTATTCTTTCTTGGTGCATCAATATTAGAACTACTATCTTGAACTTTCAAATGTTCTTTGTCTTTCCCCTTCAAATTAGGGCTATCTCGAACCTTGTGTCCACTCTTGCCACACCCAAAGAAATTGTCCGTCACAACAAGGAACTCACAATAACACTTCTTACCTCACTTTCCACAAGTTGGCTTCTTACATGGTAAACTAGTACACATTCTCTTTTCAGAGTTAGGGCTAGAAACACTATCATCACGAACCATTGGAAATTTAAAAGAAACTTTATTGGAGACCCTCTTCTTGAATCTAGGTTTGTTTTGAATTTATAACGTCCCCTTTGAAGAACCACCTTCATAAGGCTTGATACTCTTATCCTCTCTACTTTCCTCTTTAATCTTTTTTCTTCCACTTATTGAGAAAGAACCATTTTACGAGAGATATTCTTATTATTATGAAGCATAGGCGAATGATATTCATCTACCAAGTCTGCAGACACTCCCATAAGAAAATGACTCATGATCATACATGGACAAATTAGGAAACTTCAAGGAATAGTCAAGTATACTCGTACTTTCTTGACAAAGGTTATGAATACTTCCACCTTAGCTTCCCTCATCTCTTAATAAAATAAACTATAAAGGAAATCCCTCTTGATTATCTCCCAAGTCACCGCACCACCTCTTAGTTCCCTATTATTTGTCAATTTTATCTACCATGTTTTGGATATATCTTTGAGTTGATAGGTCGCTAACTCGTCCTTTTCAATTAAAGTCACACCAATAGCATAGGGAATCTTACATACCTCATCAAGGAAATATTTAGGGTCTTCCTCTGATCTTGACCCGAAGAACATATAGGTGGGTTCATTCTAGTAAAGTCTCTCAAAACAAGATGCCATAGTGTTAGCATGTTGAGGATGTCTGGGTCAAACCTCCCTATTAACTTGGGCAGTCATATATTGGACTTAAGAAGTGCCGGCATTAGCTGGAGAGGTCATGGCTTGGGCTAAACTAAGAGAGGCCGCCCTTATCTCTCCATCGGCATCTATAGAGGAACAATCGGAACTTTATCACCCATAACAACCTCTTCAGTTGGAGGCATTTGGTTGTCTTCTGGAGGCACTTATTTATCATGAGCTCCCACATTAGCCATCTCTTCCTCGGCCCTTCTAGCAGCTGCTCTTCCAGTATTCTTACCTATAACCATGATAAACGATTTAGGTGAAAGAACATAACAAGACTCTAGATGCACGACAAATGATTGCAAGAAGAGGAGAGTTTCCTAAGAATATCATAGTCTCTCATTGATATGTGTGGAGCGCTTCACAATTATGTATAAGAATCTACATAGACGTGGTTTACTGAGACATGTCCCTAAAGATATTCCCCTAGACTTATTTTGTGTCCTCGTACTCATAGAGGAGTAAGACTATACTCTTAGAATTCTTCATTACATAGCATAAGTTTTTTTTTAAAAAAAAGTGTGGAATATATATATAATATATATATATATATATATATATATTATATATATATATATATATATATATATATATATATATATATATTTAAGGAGCTAACATAGACTCCTCGCATAAGAAGCTTACATAGGCTTCTACTCTATGTAACATATAAAATATACACAATATAGAGTCTAATAGAGATCTATTATATAAAACCATGTAAGTTGGAACAAAAAAAATAGGGAATCGCCTTTACGCAAATGTATAATTGCCACTTAGGGTATAAAACAATGTCTTGAACAATAAGAGTGAATCGAATGTCATTAAACTGTAGCAAGTCACATAGGTAGAATGAGGAAAAAGGCATCTTCCTCGGATCTTGAGGACATACCAACAATTGGAGGAATTATCCAAGCCTTCCTTGAAAAGTTCTCATGAACCCTTCAACAACCGGAATCTAAATGTATGGGAAAAAGGGAGAAATAGGTGTTAGCATATCGCTTGTACTAATTATGGAAACATATGCATACACAACATATAAATTATGCTAAAAAGGGACATTTGATAGATTCATGCCAAGTTACTTTAAAAACCTTATGCATAACCCAATAACACATATGAAACAATAATAATAGATTCTTTATGGTACAAGCATATTCAACACAAGTCAAATATACTCAAGTTAATACAAGTCAACATGTGTATAGCATAACAAAACCTTAACCAAAGCAATTCTAATATCATTTTATAACAACAAAGAACATTCATGAGTTCCTAACATTATAATATAAGTAAAACCCTTACTCATAACTACCTACCAAGCCTACTAGTGCAATGTTTAAGTGAAGTTGCATAACTCCACTCCACCAAGCAAACTAACCAACGGATCATGAATAATGTTTAACATCCCATAACATAGTTCCGTGAGTATTCACCATCATATTTGGCAATATAGACCATTAACATGAACAATCAATGTAATCATAACATTCATTTCGTAAGAGCATGAGAATATAAGTTTCACTTACTATGATTTTCCTTAACGCCAACTAGTGCAATGTATATGTAAAGGCCCATACCCCTACCTAGACTAAGTCAAACCCCTTAAGTCCTCCTAGTTAAATCTCACTTTATTTTACTTCATTTCACTTTTGGGAAACATCTTGCCTTAACCAACATAGACCACATGATATAAAATGGAATCCGGTGTCATGGAACTCTACACCGAAAGAAGGTGGACTTCTTGTACCAATACATGATCATGGCATCTAGGGGATCCACTAGCAAGTAGTCCTATGGGAGAAACATAGCTCAAGAACTAGGAGATGTACTTCAGTCCCTCTTTATGATACATGCATTACAGTCTATAATATCATGAGTATAATAGTGAACCTACCTTCCCTATTTTTGAAGGAACACCATTTACTACTAGTTCACTTGGTTATAAGCTAAAGTCTTTATTTAAATGTCTTTCTTTAACAACCATAACTTAGTTTAGGTCATAGGAGAATAGCTCCTTGTGTAGTCATAGTCATTAGCTCAATGGTAATTTAATGAGAAAACCGTTCAATGCAACAGTCACATCTGAGATTAGCAAATTAACATCGTGATATCATAGTAAGGCACATCACTACTTCATAACCAACCTTGTAGTATTACACCCTAAAGCTAATATCAAATTTAAAAAATAAAGATAATTGAATTACATCATCATACCTCACCTACTCAACCCAATTAGAAGACATACTTCAATTGAACTTAATCTCAAACTACAAGCCATTGTAATTGAAGTAGAGGTTTAGAACGACATAGACTTGTAGAATCTTCTTCCAAAAGCGATCATTATGGTCTTACACATAAACCAACCAATTCCATCCAACAATAGGTGTAAGTAGTAACACCATTCGATAGTAATTAACACAATAACCAAGTCATTTGCATTATTACGATTCAATTCAACACTATTTCATAACTTAGGGTCAGGGAATTGGGGTAAATTCATGATATATTCCTCATTTTAGGTTAACATATCAAGAACTAGCACAATTAAATAGTATTAATACATCATAATATAATCATAATAATAAAAATAAACCATAGACAATACAATTTAGAAGATTAAATTCATGTTGGGAAGAAATCCATTTGAAATCATCTTGATGAGAACCAATTTTGGAGGAACCCTTTGGGGAAAGGAATCCCAAAGGTAAATAGTTCCCATAACTTTTTAATATTTGAATATTGATGGATATAAGCACCCTTTTTCTTCCTTATAGACCTTAGACTTTGGTATTATATTCAATTTCCTTGGGAGGGAGAATGTAGAGAGAAGCAAGAGCAATTCGAGTTTGGGAATTTGGGGGTGTTAAGTTTTTTTAGGCTTAGGGTGGGTTATATAGTTAATTAACTAACCTAATTAACAACCCCTATCATTATTTAAACCCCGAACTAACTAACAAATTTAAAGAAACAATTCAAAGATCACTAGTAAATTTCAAAACTGCGCTACAAGACCCTTACCTAGGGATCGTAGGTTAGTCGACGTCCATGCCCCCAACCGTCCTACACCTCCGCCGGTTGCGACATAGCGTTGAAAAGTTTGTCTTTTTGGAAATTTTTTAACTTACCATAAAGGGAGGTATTCACACACTATGGATTAAGCCACGCTTCTTCACCTACAATTGTCGATGGGTACTACCAGCACTACCTTATTCGGCAGGTTTGGGTCCAAATTAAAGGGTCTTCCTCAAGGACCGTCAGGGTGTCATTACCCAGACGTTTCGACCCTAAAACTACCCTATTTTGTGTTATTCACCTTTCAACAAAATTTCATACAATTTTGATTCTTGAATGCCCTTAAAATATGCTAACGTGTTATAGCACCTTTTTGACTCATTTCCGGACGTCAAGGACAATCCTTGTTGTTTTGACTCTAAAACTTCCTAAATTAATTTTACGCACTATTATGGACCTTCAAACATTATTACCAACCTTAGAAACTCAGGTGACACACTAGATTAGGTTTTATACTTTCGGAGTGTTGCATCCAAGACCATTATGTGAATGTCCTTGATTGTTGAATGTATCTTAAACGGACTAATGAAGATAATGACTTAAGTTAGAATGTATTTTAATGAATAAGTACCTATCTAGATTGTTTAGTGTTTATTGATTGGGTTTTTGTATTTTGGTTTTGGGGTCTAAAGTGTATGGTAAGGTTAGGGTTAGGGTTAATGTAAGGGTTAGGGTTAGGGTTTAGGTTATTTTTATGTTTTTGTCACAACCCAAAACCGAGCCGCGACTGGCACCCACATTTACCCTCCTATGTGAGCGAACCAACCAATCTAACCTTTAACATTTTAATACAATATCAACAAAAGAAATGCGGAAGACTTAAACACATTAATAAAAATAATTCAAAACTATTATTATTATCCCCAAAATCTGGAAGTCATCATCACAAGAATATCTATGATCAAATTACTAAACTTAAAATGTCTAGGAAACTAAAACAACTAAAACCTAGTCCATGCCGGAAGTTCAAGGCATCAAGACTTGAAGAAGAAGATCCAGTCCAAGCTAGACGCGTTAGCTCACCCTGAATTTCCGATGGAGTGAAGACTGGCTAGATCTACTATTGAGTTGAAGACGACGGCGCGTTTGCTGCACTCCACAAATAACAAAGAAGAAAACATAAAAGTAGGGGTCAGTACAAACCACGGGTACTGAGTAGATATCATCAGCAAACTCAAAATAGAAAACAGTATATATCAATAATAATGTAAATCGACTACAATACTCAACATGTAGCAACAACAAGTATTAAATCATCAATAAATACCACCAAGTTCATCCATGAGGACTCAAGCCTCAATACCATACTCATTTGGGGATTAAGTTCATTATGTTGAGTAAATTATCATCTTTCAGGATTCATTATCTTCCTTCCTCTTGTGCCGGTACGTGACACTCCGATCCCCTACTACTATGTGTCGGTACGTGACACTCCGATCCCCTAATTCTATGTGTCGGTACGTGACACTCCGATCCCCTAATTCTACGTGTCGGTTCGTGACACCCGTCCCACTAATACTATGTGTCGGAATGTGACACTCCGATCCCCTATATGTGTCGGAACGTGACACTCCGATCCCCTATATGTGTCGGTACGTGACACTCCGATCCCCTAATTTTACGTGTCGGTTCGTGACACCCGTCCCACTCATACTATGTGTCGGAACGTGACACTCCAATCCACTAATACTATGTGTCGGAACGTGACACACCAATCCACTAATCTCATTCTGTCAATTCATCAAGCCTTCTCTATACCAAGGCATCATCAATCCCATTACTTTAATTCATCAAGCCTTCTTTTATACCAAGGCATCATCATTAATAGTGTATATTAAAGTTTCTTTCAAGATTTGGCATTCAATAGTTTTCATCACGCTTTTTCTATCAAAATCACATAATCATATTCATGCAAGCATATAATTAAGCATATAGACAGGTTTACAATACTACCAATACATATCATTCGCTATTAAGAGTCTACTACGAATAGCATGAAAACCATAACCTACCTCCACCGAAGACTAGTGATCAAGCAAGAATTTTCCCAAAACCTTGTTCTGCTTCTCGTTTCTCCTCTCCCAATTCGATTGACTCCTCTCTTTCTCTCTTGTTGTTTCTGTTTTCTTTTATTCAAACCCTCTTTCTTTTACCCTAGTTAACATATAATTAAGTGTAAAAGAGGACAATAGAACCCACTAATTAACTTAAGGTTACCTCTTTTTGCCCCCAAGTAATTAGACTTATTAATATTAACCCTCGAACTTTATAATTAAGGAAGGAATAGTCCAAAACGTCCCTTAAAATGTGTAAAGAAATCCGATTCTGCCTGGGATTTGCGCAACCTGTGACGGCCCGTCGTGCCTGCGACGGTCCGTCACACAGGTTGTCGTAAGGGCCAGAACCCCAGTTTTCACTAAGGAGCCTGTGAGGGTCCGTCACACCTGTGACGGTCCGTCCTGTGAGTCCGTTACGAAGTTCAGAGAGTCGATTTTCAGTACCCAATTTCAGAATTTCTAAGTATATTGAAACGAGACATTGTGACGGTCCGTCGTGCCCATGACGGTCCGTCGTGGGGTCCATTGCCTCAGCCAATTTTTCCAGAAATAAAATTTGCTGCTCAAAACGACTAAACAGGTCGTTACAGTTTTAGGGTTTGGTGGTTAAGTATTTGAGTTGTAATATCTATGGTTAAGTGTATAGGGTTTAGCTTTGGCTTAAGGATACGATTAGGGTTAGGATTCATGTTAGGGATAGAGATAGGGATAGGGATAGGAATAGGATTAATGTTTTTTTAATTTTTGGTTTTCTGTTTTAGGAATTTAGATTTAAAATCAATGGTTTGTTGTATAATGATTGCTTTTTTGTATTTTGGACTAAAGTTTTAAGGTTTGGGCGTTAAGGATTTCAGTTGTAATATCTATGGTTTAATGTTTAACGTTAGGGTTTTTTATCTTTGGATTTGAGTTTAGGTTATAGTATTTAGAGTTAGGGTTAATGATAGTGATAGGGATACGGCTAGGTTTACGATTTAGTTTGTTTTTTTCTATTTAGGTTTTGTGGTTTAGGATTTTTGGTTTAAAATCAATAGTTTAGTGTTTAATGTTTGGGTTTTGGTATTTTGGGCTTCGTGTATTGGGTTAATTTTTTAGGGTTAGGGTTTAAGATTTTTTAGGTTCTATGGTTTGTGGTTTAGGATTTCAGATTTAAAATTAATGATTTAGTTTTTAATGTTTGGGTTTTTTATTTTGGACTTAGGTTTGCGGTATAGTATTAGGGTTAGGGTTAGGATTGGGGTTGAGGTGTAGGCTATTTTTTGTTTAGGTTTTATGGTTCAGGGTTTAATATTTGAAGTCTAATATATATGGGTTAGTATTTAATGTTTGGATTTTGATATATTGGGCTAAGGGTATTAGGTTTATGGTTTAGAGTTAGGGCTAGGGTTAATGGTAGGTTTAGGTTTTTATTTTTTTTTAGGTTTTTGGTTAATGGCTTAGGATTTGAGGTTTAATATCAATGGTTTTGTGTTTAATGTTTGTGTTTTGATTTTTTGGGCTTGGAGTTTAGGTTTTTTTTTTGGTTTAAGGTTAGTGTTAGGTTTTAGGTTATCTTTTATGTTTTATGGTATGGGGTTAAGTCTTTGAGTTGTAATATCTATGGTTTAGTTTCAAATGTTAGGGTATTGGTATTGTTCTTTCAATTTAGGGTTTAGGGTTTAGGGTTAGAGTTAAGGATAGGGTTAGGGTTTGGTTAGGATTCGTGTTAAGGATAGGGTTAGGGTTATTTTTTTATTTTTAATTTTTTTAGGTTTTGGGGTTTAGGATTTTTGATTTAAAATCTATTGTTTTGTGTTTAATGTTTGGTTTTATTTTTTTTTGTCTTAATTTTTTGGGTTAAATGTTTTGGGTAAGTGTTAGGGTTTAGTTCTTTTTTAAGTTTTAGGGTTTGTGTCCTAGGATTTAAAGTTAAAAATCTATTGTTTAGTGATTAATGTTTGGGTTTTCGTATTTTGGACTTATTATCTTCTTTGGACATAGGGTTCAGGGTTTAGGGTATAGGGTTAAGGTTAGAATTAGGATTAGGGTTACGGTGTAGTTTTTTTTAGGTTTATGGTTCAGGGTTTAACATTTGAATTTTAAAATCTATTTATTAGTATTTAATGTTTGGGATTTTGTATTTTGGGTTTAGGGTTTTATGGTTTACAGTTAGTGTTAGAATTAAAGTTAGGGTTAGGGTTAGAGTTAGTTGTTAGGATTAAAGTTAGGTTTAGGGTTAGGGTTAGAAGTTTGTTTTTCTTTTTAAATTTTTGGATTTAGTGTTTAGAATTTTAGGTTTAATATTAATTATTTAGTGTTTTATGTTTGTGTTTTGGTATTTTGCACTTTGGGGTTAGGAGTTATGCTTGGGTTAGTGTTAGGGTTAGGGTTTAGTTTGTTTTTTAGGTTTTATATTTTGGGTTAAGGATTGGAGTTGTAATATCTATGGTTTAGTGTTCAATGTTAGTTTTTTGGTATTTTGGGCTTTGCTTTTAAGGTTTAGGATTTAGGTTTAGGGTTAAATATTAGGGTTAGGATTAAAGTAGGGTTTAGTGTTTTTTTAGGCTTTGGGTTTTGGGGTTTAGGATTTTAGGTTTAAAATCTATGGTTTAGTGATTAATGTTTGCGTTTGGTATTCTGGGCTTGCGATTTTGGACTAATTGTTTATAGTTAGGGTTAGGGTTATTGTTAGGGTTAGGGTTAAGATTAGGGTTTACATATTATTTAGGTTTTAGGGTTTATGTTTAGGATTGAGGTTTAAAATGTACGGTTTAGTGTTTAATGTCTAGGTTTTTGTATTTTGGACTATGGTTTTTTTAGATTTATGTTTAAAAGTTTAGAATTTGAGGTTTAAAATATACTTTTAGTGTTTAATATATTTTTATTATTATATGAACGACACTTGGAGGGGTCAGAGTCTTAGCAACACCCTAGGCCTTATCATAGATAAACAAAATATTACAAGGAGAGAAACTTAAAACCTTACCACCGAACCTACGGTGGTTCTGAGTGAACTTGCCTACTCATTCTATTTTACTCATCCCTTACACGTAAAAAAACTAAAACAATGTACATAAGGAGAGGACTCCTCTCAATACAACATTCTCGAAATGCATAAAAAAGGGAGACTCTCCCCTTACAAAGGAAAGAGACAAACTAAGATGTAAAGACCTATTCAAAGAAGATATATCTAACAAAGAAAAAGCCTAGTTGAAGAGGGAAAGCCATTTGAAATCTAGAACTTTTCAAAGGTCCATGTGGCTTCTTGATTCTTCTTTATTTCATCATTTTCAAGTACTGTATGGCCATTCTTTCGCGAAGAAAACTATCTCTTCCTGAATTTGGAAATTGGTTTTAAGTATAATAGTGTTGGGTGATATCTTATCTATCACTCTTTTTGGACAAGCAATCAGTAAAACTATTGACCTCTCTTAATGCATGAACATGCTAGAAGTAATCACACTGATTAGCTAGAGTCGGCAGTTCTTGAATGAGCAGTTGGAGTTACGAAGGTGTAGTTGTAGTCTGTTGAAGCAATTTTATGAGAATTTCGGAGTCCACTTCCAAAATAGAGTTTTCATATCCATGTTGGATGCACCCATACAAACCGTACCTCGTAGCGTGTATCTCAACTTGATTATTGGTTCCTTAACCTAGAGGTATTGCGAAAGCATAGATCAAATTGCCTTAGTTATCCTTAAGTATACCCCCCAATCTTGCCTGGATTATGTAATGTGCTCCCATCAGTGTTGAAATTGTACCGCTTTATAGGAGGTGGCTACTAAAAGACAGTGGTCACTCTACAAATGTGCCTGCATCTTTCAACTTTGTCAACGACCTCAGTCCATTAAGCTGGCCATTGAATGTCTGAATAGTAAGAGTGAAATATGTGTAAAATGTCTTTTAGGATCAGGTATTCTACTCTAGATATACTAGATTTTCTTCCCTCCATACTTGGCTGAGCACCTATTGTTCCACAGGTTCCAGCACACTACTCTTGGAAGTGCTTGGGAGATGTATCTTTAAATCTCATTTCGATTATTACCACTCTTCAGTTAAGAAAAATATGCTTTCAGTGTTAATTTTTAATATTTGGGTTTTGGTATTTTAGTCTTTAAGTTTACAATTTATTGTAAGATTAGTGTTAGGGTAAATATTATGGTTAGGGTTAGGTTTTAGGTTGTTTTTTACATTTTAGTGTTTGGGATTATATGAGTTCTAATATATATATTTTTTAGTGTTTAATGTTAGGGTTTTTTTATTTTGGGCATTGGGTTTTAGGTTAAAGGAATGGATAAGGTTAGAGTTAGTGTTAGAGCTTATGGTTTAACATTCCGAAAAATGTACTCATCTAGTGAAGAGCCTATTAAGTTTTAAAAATAGGTATTCATGTAGATAGGAATCCCAATACCCAATATTGAGTAATATTGGGTGTGTTAGAGAATATTGGCTTAAGGGTGTTAGCCAATTTCTATGTATACACAAGTAAATGAAAATATACTTTAATGTCCAAATGCTCCAAGATAATATAATATGTGCAGTTCTTAGCCTCATCGTTTACTCACATTAGTACTAGGCATCCAAGTGTGAAGCCTAGGTACCATAGTATATGACCATTTAAAATGATCATGTAGATTAAGCATTGCTCAAGGATATAGTGAGGATCCTTGGGACGATAAGTAAAAACTCCAAATGTACCTTCAAAAATAGTTTGTTAGGAAAATGCAGGCAACACATGTGCTAGCACATATGTAAGCTAATGCGCAACCGGCCAAGGGACCACTGTAACCAATTTGGTTAGAGCGTTTGGGGGCAGGCGTGTCCATACACGTGGGGAAGAGTCTCCTAACTTATTTTAGGTCCTAACTAACGTCCCTAACTAACTAAATAACCTATGAACTACTAAAAATAACTAACTAGAGTGCCCTAGATGCTATAACCTAATCGGGTTTCACCAAACCGTGTAACTAAGAGACAACCTAGTACCTAACCTAGGATGGTTTAAGGTGTTGGTTATGGTCCTAAAAACATAGGGGTACTTATTATTTACCCTAGGTTACTTAATTAATTAATTTATCAACTTAATTAATTAATTAAATAGATAAAACAAAAACCACCAAGCAATTTAAAGATTTCAGTTAAATCAAGTAAGAGACAACATAGTACCTAACCTAGGATGGTCCAAAGGGTTGGTTATTGTCACGACCCAACCCGATGGGCCGTGACTAGTACCCGTTTTGGACACCCACATACAAACCTGCTAAGTAAAACCAACTGAAACTAAGACAATATGGAATTTAATCAAATCAAGCCAACCCCAATGTCATATATATATAAAGAGGACCTGTCTCATAAGGAATCATAACCATTCAACCGTAACAACATACGCGAGCCGACAAGGCCGCCACTATCCAAAGCATAATAACATACGTAAGCCGACAAGGCTGCCACTACACAATACGCAATGACGTACGCAGCTGACAAGGCTGCCCCTGTACTAGCAAACATCCCAAACAAACCATGTCCAGACCCTTATCCAAAACATATAGATACAACCCACATAATGTCCACAAACCTCTAAGAGTACAGTACTGAAACTCGACGGGACAGGGCCCGGCCATACCCATAGGTGAGCCAAAGACTACACAAAATGTTATGTACCAAAATGACTGGGCTCCGGAACGGTGGAGCTCTCCCAATCAGCAGAGTAGATATCCTAGGCGGGAGGATCACCTAACTGTGCGTCTACACCTACGGGCATGAAACGCAGCCCCCCGAGGAAAACTGGGGTTAGAACGAACAATGTATTGAGTATGTAAAGCATAAGGTAAAGATGATAGGACACCAATTTGGCAAGTCGAAACAAAATATTGCTACACATGTACCCTTTTAAGTGAAAATCATGCATATCTTTAACATATAAGGTGCCCAGCTTCCCTAGTAAGGGGCTCAGCAAAATAATCATCACGTCATCTCCGTCATGATCATTATGATAACCATCCTCATCACCAATCATATATATAATATACATACCCAGCCCTCTAGTGAGGGACTCGGTGACATATGCAATAAACTCTGCACGAACATTACCCGGCCCGGGACTCGGTGAAATGATAAATGACTCTATGCACGAGAAGAATATTATGAGCAACCATATGCAATTGAAATCATTTCTTATAACTCAATAGAACAATCAACGTGAACCAGCAAGGAGTATTACCAAAGATTAACGTTTTATCAAGATTATGAACCTTTAATACGATATGGAAACGTAAAATATCAATGAATCTAAGAAGCATTTCCATAGATATAAGATGTCATCATAGCCTTATACATTGCCTATATATAGAGGAATAATTGTGGAAGCAAGAATATACGTCACCTAGACGCTCTAGAGGTAAGTATCAAACCTGTCCGTTTTTCGCTTATTTTTAAAAGTCATGTCAAACAAAGAAAGAAAGGACAGTTTTACATACCGTATAGTCGAGCCGCACGTCTAATATTTACTGCTCAAGCTTTTAATCTATAACAAGTAACAATCGTGCCGCAATTCGATAAATGTCGCGCTTTACTATCTTGTAAGCTAGCTAATAATCTAACAAAAATGCGGCAGCACTTCCCCTATTTTCCATACTTCGTCCAAATCCGACAACAACCCAAATTATCCACAGCAATAACAATAATACATGTAACCCAACAAATCATATTAAACAGCCCCCTCACCAAAACAGTTCCGTCTTGGCAACCATAGCAGCGAAGCAACGACACACCGAGCGATAACTCGTTTTATAATTCGCAACCCATCTACCTTATCGTATTCATCCTTTAGAGTATATACTCATAATGACATTGAACATATACATAACGCCAAAAAAAAAATTTCCCGCAGTTTGCTTTAATCAAAACAGCCCAAGTACCAACACGACACCACTAATAATCCGATTATGGTTTACGTTCATACTTAGCACACTCAATAACTAAAACAAACTTCCTAAGCTACTGGTCATCCCCCCTTCTTAATATTAATGGATAACTAACAAAGGAATTCTAAATAATTAACACACCAAGCAAGATGATTACTAACCGAATTATTTGCAGCTGCTGGCCAAGAGTTGCAGTGTTGGTTTCTCCATTTCCATGGCTGCCTAAGCCATGTGGTGAAAAAGATGATATGCAGCAATGCATTTCACCACTTTATTTAGTATGGAATGGATTTCTCCACCTCATTTATAATATGAAGTTGAGGCAGCCCCCCTCTACACGTGTCCACTAAGACCAACTCCCAATCTGATCCCCTTTTTATTTTTCCCTTCAGTTGTGGGGCCCACTGGATTAAATTAATCCTAATCAGCCACGAATTATGAGTGGTGGGGTACACTGGATTAAATTAATCCTAATCATCCACTAATTATTCGCTCACTTAAAGTTAATGGCACTAACATTAGCCAAATCATACTTAATATCACATTTGGAATTAACATCCTTGCCTAATATTTCTTTAATCACTTGGAACTTAAAATAAAATCTCATTCCCCGGACTTACGTCTACTAGATCATGACGCGCACTACGTATAAAAAAATACGAGGCATAACATCCTTACCCCCTTAGACATTCGTCCTCGAATGTTAAGTTACCGTCTTACAAAAACAAATTCCAGCGAGGTCTCTCTAACAGTTATACCTATCAACCTACATTCCGTAACTTACAGTTGTCTCACAGAGTCACAACTTACTACATAATCTCGTTTGTCAATCAATATAGTCAAGTTAGGAATTGAATTACCTACAGGTACGGGAATAAGTAAGGATACTTATTCTTCATTTCGTCTTCCGCTTCCCAAGTCATCTCCTCCCTATTATTATTTTTCCACAACACTTTGACGGAAGCCACATCCTTAGTACGTAACCTTCTAACCTGGCGATCATGTATAGCTACGGGTTTCTCCACATATGACAACTCCTTTGTTACCAGAACATCATCTACTGGGGATACTCTAGAAGGATCACCAATACATTTACGTAGCATCGATACATGGAAGACTGGATGTACCGCCTCCAAATCAGATGGTAGATCCAACTCATTGGCAACCTTGCCTATCCTACGATCAATCTGATAAGGCCCAATGTATCTCAGACAGAGCTTCCCCTTCCTGTCGAATCTCATCACACCCCTCATGGGTGATACCTTCAGGAATACCCAGTCACCAATTTGAAACTCCAAATCTCGACGCCGATTATCTGCATATGACATCTGTCGACTCTGGGACGCTAATAATCTTTCTTGAATAAGCTTTACCTTGTCAACAGCTTTCTGAATCACATACGGTCCTATTAACTTAGTCTCACCAACATAAAACCAACCAATGGGTGATCTGCACTTCCTCCCATATAAGGCCTCGTACGGTGCCATCTGGATACTAGAATTTTAGCAATTATTATAGGCAAACTCAATGATTTTCAAGTGGTCATCCCAGCTACCTTTGAAGTCAATAATACAGGCCCGCAACATATCTTCTAATGTCTGAATAGTACGCTCAGACTGCCCATCAGTCTGATGGTGAAATGTTGTGCTAAGGTACACCTGTGTCCCCAATCCCTTCTGAAACGATCTCCAAAAGTTGGCTGTAAATTGAGCTCCTATGTCTGATATAATGGACGTGACATATAACCTCGCATAATCTTCAGCCGAATAAGTAGTCCTCAATAGAAGAAAATGGGCCGAATTCGTCAGCCTATCTACAATAACCCATATAGAGTCATACTTCCGTTGAGTGCGAGGTAAGCCTGTAATGTAGTCCATATTATATCATCTCCCATTTCCAAGTTGGGAACTCTATCTCCTGTAATAATCCACCAGGGTTTTGATGTTCAATCTTGACTTGTTGACAATTCGGGCACTGAGCAACAAACTCCGCTATGTACTTTTCCATGCCATCCCACCAATATAATCATCTGAGGTCATGATACATTTTCGTTGACCCTGGGTGAATAGAATAACGGGCAGAATGTGCCTCTCCCATAACCTGCCGTCGTAGCCCCGCAATATCGGGTACACACAATCTTCGTTCATATTGTAACACTCTGTCAGGTGTAACCTTAAATGGGCTCTTTTCCTTTTGAAGAGCTGCATCTCTATATTGTGCCATAATAGGGTCCTTGTATTGGTGTCTCTTTACCTCATCTATTATTGAGGACTCATCAACCTCTCGAATAGAAACCCCACCATCTTCTGAAATTGCCAGAGGGACTCCAAGGCTGGATAGCCGCTGAATCTCCCGAACCATATCCCTCCTTTTTGGTTGTACATCTTTCAAGCTACCCATGGATTTACGTCTAAGAGCATCTGCTACAACATTCGCTTTCCCTGGATGATATAAAATATCAACATCATAATCCTTTAGCAACTCTAACCACCGCCTGTGTCGTAAGTTCAGCTCCTTCTATTTAAATATATATTGGAGCCTCTTATGATCTGTATAGATGTCCACATGGACACCATATAAATAATGATTCCATATCTTCAAGGCATGAACCACCACTGCTAACTCCAGATCGTGAGTAGGATAGTTCTTTTCATGCTTCCTAAGCTGTCAGGAGGCATAGGGTATAACTTTGCCATGCTGCATCAATACACATCCTAGCCCCACACTCGAAGCATCAAAATAAATAACATAGCCATCTGGTCCCTTCGAAGAGTTAGGATTGGAGCTGTAGTAATTTTGTCTTTCAATAGCTTGAAGCTTCGCTCACAAGCATCAGTCCACTTGAACTTGGTTGCCTTTTGAGTTAGCCTTGTCAAAGGCGCTGAAATTGAGGCAAACTTTTCTAAGAATCTCATGTAATATCCTACTAACCCCAGAAATTTGTGTACCTCAGTAGGTATCGTAGGTCTGGGCCAAGTCTTTACCGCCTCAATCTTCTGCGTGTCTACCCAAATACCATTAGCTCAATAATATGCCCCAAGAATGCCACTGAAGTCAACCAAAACTCGCACTTAGAAAATTTAGCATACAACTTCGGGTGTTGACGCACCACTAAGCACCGTCCTTAAATGGTCTGCATGCACATTTTCTGAACGTGAATAGACCAGAATATCGTCTATAAATACAATAACAAACATATCAAGGAATGGTTTAAATACTCAATTCATTAAATCCATAAACACCGTTTGAGAATTAGTCAGCCCAAAAGACAGCACTCTAAATTCAAAATGCCCGTATCGGGTCCGGAATGTCGTCTTTGGAATATCTTCCTCCCTTACTCGCACCTGATGATAGCCTGACCACAAGTCTATCTTTGAAAAACACTTTGCACCCTGCAACTGGTCAAATAAATCGTCAATCCTTGGGAGGGGATACATGTTCTTTATTGTTACTTTGTTTAGCTGCCTATAATCAATACACATCCGCAGCGACCCATCGTTCTTCCTCACAAACAGTACCGGTGATCCCCAAGGTGACGTACTAGGCCTGATGAAGGCCTTTTCTAGCAAATCCTTCAATTTCTCTTTCAATTCTTTCAACTAAGCAGGTGTCATTCTATAAGGAGATATAGATATAGGCTGGGTATCTGGCAGTACATCTATAGTAAACTCTATCTCTCGTTCTGGAGGAAGGCATGGAAGTTCCTCGGGGAATGCATCGGGAAATTCATTAAGTACCGAGACTAATTGAAGAGTCGGTGCCTCTGCCTTTATGCCATGCACCCGAATCAGATGGTAAATATAGCCTTTTCTAACCATCTTCCCGGCCTTAATATATGAAATGAACTTACCTTTCGGCGATACTGTACTCCCCTTCCACTCTATAATTGGTTCCCCTGGAAATTGAAATGAACTATCTTTCCTCTGCAATCAACATTAGCATAACAAGCAGCCAACCAATCCATGCACATGATAATATAAAACTCAATCATATTTAACTCTATTAGATCTGCTACGGTACGACGACTATAAATAACTGAACAATTCTTATATACTCGCGTAACTATGACAAAATCTCTTACATGTGTAGCTACCTCAAATGGTTCAATCAACTCAGACTCTATTATGATCCTACTAGCAACAAAGGGAGATATAAATGATAAGGTGGAACCTGGGTCTATCAATGCATACACACTTTGGGAGAATAGTGATAATATACCTATGATAACATTATGTGACGCCTCGTGATCCTGCCTATTAATCAATGCATATATACGGTTCGAGGGACCTCTAGAACTGGAAGCTCCACCACGGCCTGCTGGCGTCTGAATACCCTGCCCCGTAGGGCGCATAGCCACAGAAGAAGATGAACCAGCAACGGACCCTGTAGATTGTGCCATACCACCTGCACTACCTCTAAGGTTACACTCCCTCATAGTTTGGCCCTGACGGCTGCAAGAAAAACACGCACCTGTAGCCCAATGACATTCCCCAGGATGGGACCTACCACAGCGAGAACACCGAGGCAAAGGTGGCCTCGACTAGCTCAAACCCCTGCCCATACGTGACCCTGGCACCCTAAAGCTCTGACCAGCTTACGAATATCCCATACGATCAAACCCCCTACCAATGAAACATGGGGGTGCACTCTGTGCTTGCTGGAAAGAAAATCTAACATTCTGCTGAGACTGCCCTCTTTGAAACTCGTCAGGATAACATGCTAATCTAGCCCTCTTATGCTGGCCTCTATTATAATCTCTATCTGGCTGATGTCCCCGGTGTCGATCCTCTACCCCTTGTGCATATGCCTGCACCCGAGCAATGTCCATTCCTGGCTGAAGAGTTACTACCATACAACCGTCAATCAGATAACGATCCAATCCCATCACATAACAATGTACCCTATCTGCCATATCAACCACAATAGTAGGCGCATGCCTATCCAATGAATCAAACTCGAGGCTATACTCTTGAACATTCCTGCCATTTTGCTTCAAACGCAGGAATCTATCGACTCTAGCTCGCTTCATCTCTGGAGTAAGGAAGTGGCCCTAGAAAGCCTCAACAAATTCATCCCATAGCGCCGGAGGAGCACCCTCACCCCTAGATAACTCCCAAGACTCATACCAATTAATTGCTACATCCCGCAAACGATACGTAGCCAACTCAACAGACTCGGTCTCCGAAACCTTGATTATCCTCAATGTACGCTGCATCTGACGAATTAACTCTTGCGGATCATCCTGGGGCCTTGACCCAAAGAACTATGAAGGATTACAACTTAAGAAGTCACGAGCCCTTAACCTATCAGATCTGTCCGCATGATAAACTCCTAGTCCATTCGTGCTATCCTGACCTTCCACTAATCTAGTCAGCAACTGAACCGCATCTCTCATGGCCCTATCCTCCTCCCCTGACTGAAGAGCTTGAGGTTCAGGTGCTGGGGCCTCGGCGGCTGGTGGTATCCCCCGAACTGGAACTGCTGCTGCTCTAAGCTCCTCTGGCGGTGGCAGTGTAGAAGAGCTCTCTGACTGGAGCATAATACCAGGCATAGACTGGGCACGGGCCCTAGTAACTCTCCGGGTTTGACTAGTATCCTCTCATAACGATTTTCCCTTCTGGGCGGCTGTCGCTTTCTTTGGAGGCATAACTGAAACCACACGGATTAGTTAGAGAGAGATTATCCTATTAATATAGCTCTATCGCACGATCTACAATAAAAAGAAAGGATGACATCCTAAATGTCCTGTAGCTTCCTTTTTAGAGATGTGGTGCACAACACACCGATAAACAAGACTCTACTAGACACGGTATGTAGACACTTCCGAGGAAGAACTAACCTGATACCACTCTTTGTCACGACCCAACCTGATGGGCTGTGACTAGTGCCCGTTTTGAACAACCACATACAAACCTGCGAAGTATAACAAACTAAAACTAAGACAATATGGAATTTAATCAAATCAAGCAAACCCCAACGTCATATATATATAAAAAGGACCTTGTCTCATAAGGAATCATAACTAGTCAACCGTAACAACATACGCGAGCCGACAAGGCCACCACTAACCAAAGCATAATAACATACGTAAGCTGACAAGGCTGCCACTACACAATACACAATGATGTACGCAGCCGACAAGGTTGCACCTGTACAAGCGGACATCCCAAACAAACCATATCCAGACCATTATCCAAAACATATATATACAACCCACATAATGTCCAAAGACCTATAAGAGTACAATAGTGAAACTCGACGGGACAGGGCCCCGCCATACCCATAGAGGAACAAAAGAGTGCACAAAAAGATATGTACCGAAACGACTGGGCTCCGGAACAGTGGAGCTCTCCCAATCAGCAGAGTAGGTATCCTAGGCGGGAGGATCACCGAACTATGCGTCTACACCTGCGGTCATGAAATGTAGCCCCCCGAGGAAAGGGGGTCAGTACTGACAATGTACTGAGTATGTAAAGCATAAGGTAAAGATGACACGATACCAATATGACAATTCGAAACAAAATATCGCTACACATATACCCTTTTAAGTGAAAATCATGCATTTCTTTAACATATAAGGTGCCCAGCTTCCCTAGTAAGGGGCTCGGCAAAATAATCATCACGTCATCTCCGTCATCATCATCATCATAACAACGCTCATCACCAATCATATATATATAATATACATACCCGGCCCTCTAGTGAGGGACTCAATGACATATGCAAAAAACTCCGCACGAACATTACCCGGCCCGGGACTCGCTGAAATGATAAATGACTCTATGAACGAGCAGAATATTATGAGCAACCATATGCAATTAAAATCATTTCTTATAACTCAATTGAACAATCAACGTGAACCAGCAAGGAGTATTACCAAAGATTAACGTTTTATCAAGATTATGAACCTTTAAAACGATATGGAAAAGTAAAATCTCAATGACTCTAAGAAGAACTACCATAGATATAAGAAATCCTCATAGCCTTAGACATAGCCGATATATAGAGGAATAATTGTGGAAGCAAGAATATACGTCACCTAGACGCTCTAGAGGTAAGTATCAAACTTGTCCGTTATTCGCTTATTTTTAAAAGTCATGCCAAAAAAAGAAAGAAAGTACAGCGTTACATACCGTATAGTCAAGCCACACGTCCAATATTTACTGCTCAAGCTATTTATCTATAACAAGCAACAATCGTGCCGCAATTAGATAAACGTCGCGCTTTACTATCTTGTAAGCTAGCTAATAATCTAACGAAAATCCGGCAGCACTTCCCCTATTTTCCTTACTTCGTCCCAATCCGACAACAACCCAAATTATCCACAGCAATACCAATAACATATATAACAAAGGAATCATATTAAACAGCCCCCTACCCAAAACAGTTCCGTCTCGGCAACCATAGCAGCGAAGAAACAACACACCGAGCGATAACTCATTTTATAATTCGCAACACATCTACCTTATCGTATTCATCCTTTGGAGTATATACTCATAATAACATTGAACATATACATAACGCCAAAAAAGAATTTTCCCGCAGTTTGCTCTAATCAAAACAGCCCAAGCACCAACACGACACCAGTAATAATCCGATTATGGTTTCTGTTCATACTTAGCACTTTCAATAACTATAACAAACTTCCGAAGCTATTGTTCATGCCCCCTTTAATATTAATGGATAACTAACAAAGGTATCTTAAAGAATTAACACACCAAGCAAGGAGATTACTAACCGAATTATTTGCAGCTGCTGTCCAAGAGTTGCAGGGTTGGTTTCTCCATTTCCATGGCTACCTAAGCCAATTGGTGAAGAAGATGATATGCAGCAATGCATTTCACAACTTTATTTAGTATGGAGTGGATTTCTTTACCTCATTTATAATATGAAGTGGAGGTAGCCCCCCTCTACAGGTGTCCACTAAGGCCAGCTCCCAATCAGATCCCTTTTTAATTTTTGCCTTGAGTAGTGGGGCCCGCTACATTAAATTAATCCTAATCATCCACTTATTATGAGTGGCGGGGTCCACTGGATTAAATTAATCTATTCAGCCACTAATTAATCTCTCACTTAAATTAAAATGCACTTACATTAGCCAAATCATACTTAATATCACATTTGGAATTAACATCCTTGCCTAATATTTTTTTAATCACTTGGAACTTAAAATAAAATCTCATTCCCCGGACTTACGTCTACTAGATCATGACGCGCACTACGTATAAAAAAATACGAGGCATAACAGTTATGGTCATAAAAACTTAGAGATACTTTAATAATTACCCTAGGTTACCTAATATATTAATTCATCAACTTAATAAATTAATTTAAATAGTCAAAATCGAAAATCTTAAGCAATTTCAAGATTTTGGTTGAGTGAGCTTCTATTTCTAGTTAATTTAAGAGGGTGTTTTGGCAATTAGCTAATTGGTTATGGTCCAAAGAACTTAGGGGTACATTAGTAATTACCAAGGTCCCCTAATTAAATAAATTAAAAACATAATTAATTAATTTAAATCCTAGTCAAACCCAAAGGCCCTAAGTCAAATGTTCTCCTAGTTGTAGTCAATTTAGGAGGGGCATTTTAGGTAGTTTAAGATGAAGGTCTTTAGGTTATTATATGGGAAGTATATATGTAGATATTAAGTAAGTCTTAGACCACAATTACACGTCCCTAATAATAACCTAACGAAATTATCTTAATCTCTCAAGAACGATCTGTTTTCCAAACTCCATTGAAGAACTAGAAAAGCTTAAGAAAGAAGACCAAGGTTTCAAAGTTTCCAACCATGATTTCGTGGAATCTTCATATTTAAGGTATGGGTTTTTACTCTTGGGCTTTCTTTCCCCATGTGTTCCTCAACTAAATTTTCAATAACTTCAATTACAAGGGTTTTTATTGTGCAAAACGGATTTTCTTCCAAACCCTAGATTTATGATTTTCAATGAAAACTAAACGTTTTAATATACCTAATTTCACATGAATTTCAGGATAATTGATTGATAATGTTTGAATAACGTGTGATATATGATCTTTGTCTATGTGATGATTTTCAATGGGTTGCTTATTGTTTTTGATAACATGAAAATGCTAAGGTTAGAATTTAAGATTTGAATGAACCCTTTTTATGACCAATTTACCTTCTTTTATAACATCCATTAATCTTGAACATGATTTTATGAGTTGTTATTGATTATGTTGTTGAGTATTTCACTATGTATGATTATGAATAATGCAATATTAATAAGGTTCTTGGAAGCAAGAGGTAAGTCTTCTAAAATTGTGATTACTCTAAGATGCTTATGTTAGCCTATAAACAATGATGCTATGTTATGAAAAGTATGTGTGATGTTTCTATGTTTATATGATGTCTATGAATATTTAAATTGTGAATTATGATAAGAATATGAATATGTAAGTATATGTTATCCCCTGTAATGTTTTCACAAGATGACTATGTTATGTTAATCTCAAATAAGAAAAGATAGGTTACGATGAAAGGACAATTCTTATCTAATCTATAAGTTCTCATTATCATGTTATAAAATGAGATAATCTCATATGACATAAGATAAGTTTTTTTAATAGAAGTCAAATTAAAGATGATTTCAAGAAAAGCGACTTAAGATAAGCACCGTTGAAGTAGATATGGGAAGTGTCACTTTCCCAGCGGGAGGTAGGTTCAAAAAGATTCTCATAAGTTTTAAGCAGCCATGTAATGTGGAACTATGGGTGTATAATACATCTCCTATTTCATGAACTATGTTGCCACCATTGGATACTAGCTAGTGCATCTACCTAGAAAGCTACGTCATATTTTGTTCTACTTTTGCTAGTAGGACCACTTCTTTTCGGTGTGGGGAAGACACCAAATTCCCTGTATATCTCACATGGTCTGTTTCAGTCAATGACTATGTTCGCTTATGTAAAAGGAAAGACAACAAAATGAATATTGACTACGGTGACCCGATGAGTTTGCTTACGCTACCTAGACGTTACACAAGTTGACTCTAAGTGAAATCCTAGGATATTCTTCATAAGTAATATGATATGACATATATATGTTTATGATATATGATGCTACTTTTATATGCATGTTGACTATTATGATTAATATCTTATTTGGATATAGTGCTATGTAAATGATAACTAACTATGTTACAACTTATATGAATCATAGCTTTCCTTATGGTCTACTGTCTTATCTACTTGGTTGTGTGGGGTTATGGGGCTTGACATGACAATTGAACTTGTAGGTTGGGGATGGTATAATTTGTAAGTGTTTTGTATGTTATGTTTATATGATGTATTGTATATCTAATAATAAGAAGATGCTATGAGAAGATGTCTTTGATTATGATCATGGTTTAAGTAATGAAATATTTGGCTTGTATATGTAATATGATATGTGCATTGAAGATTTTTATATTACTCAGCATGTTTTCTAATGATATGATAAATGAAAAATTTTCATTCATGTCCCTTAGTACATGTGGCGAACTAACCGCATTACTTTATTTTATTACAACTATAGGTTACGGCCATTGAATTTAAAGAAGTCGATTTGAAGAAGCTTGTAAATCTTTCTCCAAGTCGTGGTGGGTCCTTATATACTGGACGTTACCATTCCATTTTCAATCCTTATGAAGATTTAGTAGTTATTAGATTTTAATTATGTTCTTTCGGTTCTTTTGTATTGAGGCCTATATGGCATATTTATTACAATTGGCTTTGCACTCTTTAGATTGTTAGTCTTATGTGAAAAAAGTATTAGAACATCACTCTTATGCAGTATTATATGAAGTTAAAGAATATTTTAATTAGTATGTAAAAGTTTTAAATTTTTCTCAACTTTGACTGTATGATGGTAATGAAAGCTAAGAAGAGACTTGTCTGCGACCCTCTAATAGGTTAACGACGCCGATCTCATTCGGGGTCCAGATTTCGGGTGTGACGAAAGTAGTATCAGAGCCAGAGTAGGGTTAAATATTTGAATCTTAATCATAGTATTAGAGGACGAGGTTAAGTATTCTTAGGGAAATGTTCACTAAAACACGTTACGTGCATTTTGTTCATAGTTGTGAAGTGCACCACAATTGCGGACGAGAAGCTATATGATGATTATGAAACTTCTCTTTTATTGATACTCTTATGTCGTGCCATTAGTGCTTTGACCCTATGTGTCTTTTAAAAACTAATTCTATTCTTGATCGCTTCTTCCCAAGATAGCAAAAAGAAGTCTTAACTTGCTACTTATCAAAAAAAATTACGTGGTGCATACATTGGTACAATATGTGGATGAATAGTAGGGTTTTAGGAGATGGTCCCGTGACTTTGGAGATCCTCAAGAAGGCATTTCTTGAGAGATTCTTTCCAAGGGTACAAAGAGAAGCTGAGTTAGAGGAGTCCATCAACTTTTGTCAAAGAGGTATGGGTGTTACAGAGTACTCCTTGAAGTTCATTAAGTTTAACAAATATGCTTCTTCTTTGGTTTCCAATGCTTGGGATGAGATGAGTTGTTATGTAACGAGCATGTCCAAAGAGCATGAACAAGAATGCCATGCAGCCATACTTCATGACAATATGAATCTTTCAAGGATAATGGTTCATGCTGAACAAGTTAAAGAAAAATCGCCTAAGGAAGAGGAATAGGGAAATTAAGAAGGAAATGTCTATTGAGAATGGTTCTATGAAAAGTAGGCTTGACGTTCAAAATTGGTCAAAATTTAAGAAGAGGTTTTTAATCAAAGTTCCTTCAAATTCCTCCAAGAATCGCAATTAAAGAGGTTCTAATCCCGAACCACAACTAGGGAGAAACATTGATCCACAAACAGAAATACTAACATGTGGTAAGTGTGGTAAGAAGCATTGATGTTAATGTCTTTTTGTAATCAATAGTTTCTATGGTTGTGACAAAATTTTCAATATTTTAAGAGATTGTCCTAATATAAGATGTAAAGGTAAGATAAATAGTCAAGCTCAACCAAATGGTCCTTATTCTGATGTTCTAAAAAGGAACCATTTCTATTCACTTAAAGCTAGGGGTGAACAAAAAAAGGTCTCTCGATGTTATGACAGTTATGTTGTATGTGTTGGGAATGCAATGTTCCAAAAAAGAAATAAAAATGAGAATCAAATATAGTTAATAAATCTTCTATACCAAATTAAGTATTGAAATGTTCTTATACGTTAATAAAAGACTAAAGGTTGGCTTGGTTAAAAATGATGCAATTATTATAGGATATACAAGAAGTTAATTGACTTGGCTAGTAATAGAAATCAAAGAATGGGCATAGCTAACGAAGATTGGCTTATAAATACTACATGCTCAATTTAACAAGAAAAAAGAATGAAATTAACGTGTTTACTAAAAAGGTGCATGAAAGATTGTACAAACTAGAGTTTTAAGAAGATGGTTTCATATACTATTCTTGAACTTATGTGAAACTTGTATGCATATGTTTTCTTAAGATTTTTTTGGTTTGCTTTTATTTTGAGAAGATTGATAGCGTGATAATTCGTTGAGTCATTTTTTTGTTTATGATAAAGTTAAGAAGGAAATTCCTCACTATGTTGTTGAATATGTAGTTCTTATATGGTTGTGCATCATTATTTAAGTGGTAAGTGTAATGATATGTTATGTGTTGTTTGTGCTTCAATTATCGAGTGTTTTCCTTCCCTCCAAAAGATTGTAGTGTCATTTGGGGATGAATTTTACTAAGGGGGAGATAATGCAATATTTAAGAAAATGTACTCTACTGAATAGCCTATTAGGCTTGAAGAATAGTTATTGACGTACATAGATATCCCAATGCCCAATATTGAGTAATATTTGGCATGTTAGAGAATATTGGCTTAAGGGTTTTAGCCAATTTCTTTGTATACACAAGTATTGAAGTCCAAATTCTCCAATCCAAGCTTATTTAGGAAATGTACCTACAATGAAGACCCTAAACTAAAATAATCTGTGCATGTCTTAGCGTTATCGCTTACTCACATTTGTACTAGGCATCCATGTGTCAAGCCTAGGTACCATAGCGTATGACCATTTTAAATGGTCATGTAGATTAAGCATTGATTAAGGACATACTAAGGATACTTGGGACAACCGGCCAAGGGACCACTCTAAATGATTCGGTTAGAGCAATTAGCGGGCAGGCGTGTCCAGCCACGTAGGGCGGAGCCTCCTAAATGATTTTAAATACTTACTAACCTCCCTAATTATCTCACTAACTAACATAGGACCAACTAAAGTTAACAAAATAGGGTGCTAGAAATCATAAGACCTAATTGGGTGTAAGCAGACCGTGTAACTAACTAAAAGACACCAAGTACCTAATCTAGGATGGTCCAAAGGGTTGGTTATGGTCCTAAAAACATATAGGTACTTTAGTTATTACAGTAGGTTAATTAATTAATTTAAATGGACAAAACTGAAACCTCTAAGCAATTTCAAGATTTCGGTTAAGACAAGTAAGAGATAACCTAGTATCTAACCTAAGATGGTACAAAGGGTTTGTTATGGTACTACCAACTTAGGGGTACTTTAGTAATTACCTTAGGTTACCTAACTAATTAATTAATTTAAATTGTAAAAATTGTAACCCTTAAGCAATTTCCAGATTTCGGTATTTCTAGTCAATTTACGAGGGGCGTTTTGAGATTTAGCTAATTGGTTATGTTCCAAACGACTTAGGTTTAATTTATTTAATACCCTCGGTCCACTAATTAATTGAATTTTCAACATAATTAATTAATTTAAATCCTAGTAAAACCAGAAGACCCTAAGTCACATATTCTCCAAGTTGTTGTAAATTTAGTAGGTGCGTTTTAGGAAATTTAAGTGGAAGGTCTTTAGGGTATTATATGTAAAGTCTATATATAGATATAAAGTCAGTTTTATCGCACAATTACACCTAAATCAGCATCAAACGAAATTCACTTAATCTCTCAAGAACACTCTCTTTTCCAAACTCTATTAAAGAACTAGAAAAGCTGCAGGAAGAAGACCAAGGTTTCAAATTTTCCAACAAAGATTTCGTGGATTATTCATATTTAAGTTATGGGTTTTCACTCTTGGGATTACTTTTCCCAAGAGATGATTTGACTTTGTTTTCATGAACATCAAATACTAGGGTTTTTATTCTACAAAATCTTTGCCCTAGAGTTATGATTTTCAGTGAAAAGTAAATGTTTTTCAATATACAATTTCGCATGAATTGTTGAATAAACTTTGATACATGATCTTTCTAAATGTGATGGTTTGAATGGGTTATTTATAGTATTTGTTAATCTGAAAACGTTAGGGTTAGAATTTAAGGTTTGAATAAACACTTTTATGACGTGTTTACCATCTTTTATGTTATGCAATGATCTTGTACATGATTTTATGATTTGTTCTTTATTATGTCATTGATTATTTAACTATGTATGACTACGAATATTGCATGATGAATAAGGTTCTTTGAAGGAAGAGGCAAGTCATTTAAAAATGTGTTTACTCTAAGATATTTATGTTAGCTTATAAACTATAATTCTATGTTATGAAAACTATGTGCGATGTTGCTTTGTGAATATGCTGTCTATGAACACGTAAATTGTGAGATTATTACAAGAATACGAATATAAAAGTTTATGTTATCCCTTGTAAGGATTTCATAAGGTGACTACGTTATTTTAATCATAGATAAGAAAATATATGTTACGATGAAAGGACAATTTTCATCTAATCTACAAGAGCTCATGATCATGTTATACAGGGATATAATCTCCTATGACCCATGATAAGTTGTTTTTTTATATAAGAAAAATTAAAGGTGATTTAATCAAAACGGACTTAAGGTAAGTACATATGAACTATATATGGGAAGTGTCCATTCCCCAACATGAAGGTAGGTTCACAAAGATTCTCATAGGATTGATGTTGCAATGTAATGTTGAAGTATGGGTATCTATTACATCTCCTAGTTCTTGAAAATTGTTTCCACCATAGGATACTAGCTAATGGATCCACCTAGAAAGCTACATCATGTTCGGTTCTACTTTTCCCGGTAGGACCACCTCTTTTTGTTGTGGGCAACAAACCGGATTCCACGTTTAGCTTACATGGTCTATATCAGTTAATGCCTTTGTTTCCTCATGTAAAAAAATATAAAAGAAACAAACGTTGACTAGGGTGACTCGAGGAGTTTTTGCTTAATATAGTTAGTTGTATGGGACGCTACCTAAAAATTATACATGTTGACTCTAACTAAAATCCTAGGAGATTGTTCATAACTAATATGTTGATATGGAAGATACATGTTTATCCTATATGTTGTTAATTTTATATCAATGTTTGCTATTATGATGAATATGTTATTTTGATATATTGTTATGTTAATGATAACTAACTACGTAATAGGTTATATTAAGCAAAGCTTTACTTATTGTCTCCTACCTTATCTACTGGGTTGTATGGGGGCTATAGAGCTTCTCATGACCATTGTACTTGTAGGTTTTGGATGGGATCATTGGTAAGTGTTTTATATGATCTAATGTATATGTAATATTAATATGATGATATGAAAAGATGTCTTTGATTATGATCATGCCTTAAGTGATGCAATATTTGTCTTGTATATGTTATATGGTATGTACATATACCCATACATAGTACATGTGGCATACTAACCTCATTACATTATTTTCAAAAAAATTGTAGGTTCTGGCCATTGAAGTTAAAGAGGTCAATTTGAATAAGCTTGGAATTCATTCTCCAAGTTGTGGTTGGTCCTCATATTCTGGACGTTACCTTTCCGTTTTCCAGACTTATGAAGATTTAGAAGTTATTAGATTTACATATGTAACATTTTAGAATATTACATGTCTAGTGAGAAGCCAAGTAGGTCTTTAAGAATATGTATTAGGGGTACATAGGCACCCTCATGCCCAATATTGAGAAATATTGGGCATAGTATAGCAAATTTTGCTAAGGGATATTAGACAATTTTCTATATATGCATAAGTAAAATACATTTTGGGTTGTCCTACCTAATCCAAGAATGCTTGTCCAAGAAATGTACCTACATGGAAGACCATAAGCGAAAACTATCCGCTTCATAATATCTGGACAATATGTACTAGGCATCCAAGTGTCAAGCCTAGAACCATAGCACATGACCATTTAAAATGATCAAGTAAATTAAGCAGTGCCCACGAACATGGTGAGTTAAAGGGTAGCATGTGCGGACGGGTCCCTCCATATGGGGCCTAACATCCTAATCAACTCTAGACTATAACTAACTACACTAATAAGCTATTTAATCTAATACTAACCTAAATGGACCAATTAGTTCACCCGACAAACTAAGACTTAACTGTGTGGCACTAACCTAGTAACTAGTTCAAGAAACAGCCTAGTACCTTACCTAGGATTGTCCAACGGGCTAGTTTTGGTCCTAACTATTTTGGGGTACTTAAGTAATAACCATAGGTCACCTAATTAATTAAACTATCAGTTTAAATTAATTACAATTAATTGTCAAAATTAAATCGTTATACTAACTAGTTTAACTCAACAAACATCCTAGTACTTAACCTAGGATGGTCCAAAGGGTTAGTAATGGTCCTAAAGACTTAGGCGTACTTTAGTAATTACCCAAGGTACCTTAATAAATTAAATTAAGGATTTAGTTAGTTAATAAAATTTTCACATATTGACGGAAACCATAGTCAACACCAATTTGTGGATTTTCGGTCATGTCAATATTCTCTTTTGTAAAGTCTACTTAGGAGGGATGTTTTGGTAATTAAATAATTAATTTATTTAATTAAATTATTAATCCTTAGTTTAATGAGTAAAGATCATTTCCAAAGACTTAGACTCTCGGTCAAATACTAAGAGTTTCATAATGCAAAATAGTAAACAAACAGAAGCAAAATGGAAAAGTTTCTATCGAATTCTCTAGCGAAATTTCAAGGCTTCTTCAAGGTTTCATGCAAGGTGATCTTGGTGGATTAAGTTCTACATAAGTTATGGGTTTCTTTCCTGGAATTATTTCTCCAGGAGTACTTTCCATCGTAATGAATCGATTAAATATCCTAACAAGGGTTGCTTCCCATGGTTCTCGTCGACTTTCCCTTTCCCTAGTATCCTTTTTATGATTTCAATGTTATATAGATAAGTCTTGATCATATTTTAAGTATGTGGTGCTATCTGATCTTAATGTGTAGGGTTCTTGAGTTTTGAATGATGAATGAACCTATGAATTGTACTCGATGTTAAGTGTACATTACGTGAATTAAAGTACGACGTTATGCTAAATTATGTATGAGAATGTTAAGTATTGATGTTACATTCTGATGCATAGTTACTGTAAAAGTGACTTTATGAAGATGTTATGTTGATTAAAATGTTAATATGATAATGTCCAAAATTGCTTATCACGTTATACTAATGTTATGATATAAGGTTGGCTAAAAATAACTCCATGAAATTGTACTTAAATGATTTTCCCCCCTTATTCCAATAAAATGGCTAACAATACATTGTCTAAGAATAATGAATGGAATCAGCTATAATGTAATCTTTAATTAATTTAGAGATTTTCTAATGAATAAGGTATAATAACTTAAGCATAAATGAATGTAACTTTTGCTTGCTCCAACAAAGAAGGTTGTGTAATCTCTTCAATTTTTATTTCAATAGTAATTCTATGCCAATCACATATAGCCAACTCATTGAAATGATAATTCAAACACTCCTAAAGTCATTCAATGAATCCATATCCAAGGGCATGCTGTTCAGTGGGACAAGTCACGACATGCCCTGAACAAATGAACTACGAACATATGTAACACATTGAATGAAGTGATTATCGTCCATAAACATTGATATGAAGCTACTAAATGAAAGTAATAAAGTAACGTGATTATTAACATAAAAATATATATATAAGCTTAGAAAGTGCCCTGAATGATGTGTTAATAGAAGTAAGACGAATGAGGTGTTGAAAAAAGTGAGACAAGCCTCACTTGCACCTAAGCTACTATGTTAAAAATACTCACGAATGAAGGTGTTAAAATGTGTGAGACCAATCTCATTAATATCAGGGATGTTATGTAACGACAATTCACATTTCATAAATGTGAATGAAGGGATGACACATCATCAATATAGTAAGTAGAAATCAATCTAGAAGAAAGCTTCCATAATGTTTGATTTAACTTTGAAGATAAGAAGATAATGAAAGTGAGAAAAGCACCGATAGACTAGCAATGAGTCTGTTCTTGCTCGTGTAAGTCTCATGAGATGAGGCTACCACCGAGGAGGATAAGTAGTCTCCTTATGTCGCGAAGTATTCAAACTATGTCTAGCCAACATAGGAACTACCCTATGGTTTCCACCAAAGAGAGCAAGGTATGTTTCGATTTAACCTTGGCCACTGAGATCACCTCTTTTCGGTGTGGAGTAAACACTGAATTTCATGTTTAGCTCACTTGATCTATGTGGGTTTATGATCCAAAGAATGTTCTTGGTTCACTATAGCCGTGAGCTACTGCTTTTCGGTGTGTAGGAAACACTTGATACTAATTCGCCTTACCTTGGAATCACTCCTTTTCGATGTGGGGAAGACAGTGGATTTCATGTTAACTCACAAGACCTAGATTCATTTTGATTAGTGAATCACCTGTTTTCGGTGTGGGGTAGACACTGGATTTCATGTTAGCTTGCATTATCTTACTTCTAAAGATGTCTCTAAGAAAGCAAGAAAGAAATATGATTGAATGTATGTTCAAAGCGAGCTATGAAATAAAGAACTTAAGTATGTCAATTGTCAATATTAATACCAATGAAGTTTTCATCAAATAATAGGAAAGGCCAAATATAATTGGATTATAATGACTTCTTATATTATGCTAATAAAGGGGAGTAAAATTTTATATCTAGTCAATGCTTCATAACTTCCATAATATGAAAATGATGAAATAAGTGGCATTGCCAATACAGACTAACTTGTGAAATGTTGCTTCCCAACGAATATAGAATGTAGTTAATGACTTGTTAGAAGGATAGTTAAATCATTCCCTTAGTACTTGGGTAACTGACTTAATTTATTATGGGTATGGGACTCTAATGAATCATTGCACTTGTAAGTAAATTATACAATCAAAGGAATCATTCAACCACACAACAACAAGAAGAAAAAGAATGGATAAAAAACTATGTATAAAAAATGTAGATCTAGGGTTTGGCATATCAAAATTCCAAATCTTCGCTCGAGTTGTTCTAAAATTATGCTGATGATTTTAATGGATTGTAATCACATAGAAAATAATTTGTCTGCTTTGAATGCAGTAAAATACTTCATATTCATACTATAATTCCCAAATAACAAATAAGAAAAGTCTAGTGATGTCATATTCCAGAATTGACATGTTGTTTAGCAAGAGCCTTCTTTCATCATGCATAGCTTTATGTGTATGTGTGCATACACCCATACTTAGTACAAGTGTCTACTAAGACTATACAATTACTATTTTTATAGGTAGAATGCAGACAGCAGATTAAAGACCCATTGTAGTGGTTTGGACTCAGTGTTTCCCAAACCATTTGGTAGGTCCACTTGATTTCGAGAATGCTACTATTTTTTCTAGCCTAGTATTTATACATAGCTAGAGGATATTATCCCTAGATATTCATTCAGATGTTTTATTATCAATTTTTTGGATGTAAGTCCATTTTCCCAACTAATTATGATATATTAATTTTTTGTTTCTAATTGGTTCTTTAATTATAGATGGTTGTTCTTTTCTTTGAGCTTAATATATTATGAATCTATGTAACAACTATATGAAGTCAATGTATACTTCATATGTTTAAAAAAAAATTAAATTTTCTACAAATTTAACTATATGAATGTGGTGAATGGAAAAAGAGGCTTGTATGCGACCTCTGTGAGGTCAATGATGGCGGATGCGGTTCAGATTCGGAAATTCGAGTCATAAGAAACATGGTATCATAGCATGAGGAAGGTTAATTATAGGAACTAAATCTCAAAACAACCACTTTATGTAGTTTCTAACATATAGTTGTGAAGCGCTCCATAATAATGACTTAGAGACTAAATGAAGTTAGAAAATCTTCACTTCTTCTACTATTTATCATGTAGTGTAGAGTTGTGACACCTTCATGTGTATATATTTAGAACAATAAACACAAAAAGAAATGATGCAAGATGAGTTGAAGAAGTAGTTGTTTGAGGAAACGAAGCTCCTCCTCATGCCCCAGCTGCTGCAGTTCAAGTGCCTGTCAACCCAGATGCATTGAAAGATGGTGAAGAAAGAGAAGTGTTGCTGCAGATGGCACATACTATCACTACTCAGGCGCAGGCCATCACGACTCAAGCCACAAGAGAGGGTGCTCCAAGGAAGAACCCGCACGCTAGCACCATGGTGAGCAAACTGAGGGACTTCTCAAGAATGAATCCTCCAGTATACTACGGGTCCAACACTTATGAAGATCCCAGGAGTTCCTGGATGAGGTCTACAAGATTCATTGTTCCATGGTAGTTGATGAAGAGGGAAAGGTTGAGTTGGGTGCATATCAGCTCAAAGATGTGGCACATGTATGCTATAGAATGTGTGCAGATGGTCGAGCACTAAGAGATGTCCCCATCACTTGAGAGGTTTTCTAGACTGCCTTTCTAGAGAGATTCCTTTCAAAGAGCAACGTGAAGCCAAGGTTGAATATTTCATAGACATGTGACATGGAGGACTGTAAGTGAAGGATTATTATTTGAAATATCTTAAATTCTCAAAGTATGCTTCTTCTCAATTGGCAAATATCAAGGATGAAATAAGCAGGTTTGTGACTGGCGTGTCAAAGGATCTAGTTGAAGATTGTCGGGCAGCCATGTTTCATGATAACATGGATCTGGGTAGATTTATAGTGCATGATAAAAAGGTGGAGGAGAGTCATCAAAAAAGGGTTGTTTGGGAAGGCAAGAAATTTAGGCCCTTAAATCAGTCCGATTCAAGAAATGGTAATAATTCGGTTGGAGTTAGGGGTAGTCCAAGTTTAAGAAGGGGAACAAGTACTCTGGTAATCCTACTCCCTCTGGGAACACTAATGCCAAGGAGGTAAATGGTTTAGGTAAGGCTTTCGGGTTTACAGTTAAGAATAAGGATAGGGTTAGGGTTAGTGTTCATGATAGGGATAGGATAAGGGTTAAGGAATAGTGTGTTTTTTATGTTTTTGGTTTTGGGGTGTAGGATTTTCGTTTTAAAATCAATGGTTTAGTGTGTTGTTTGGGTTTTGGTAATTTAGGCTTGGGGTTTTAGTTTATGTTTTTGGATGAGGGTTAGGGTTAGGGTTTATTTTTTTTATGTTTTAGGGTGTGTAGTTTTGGATTTAATATTTTAAATATATAGTCTATTTTTTGATGTCTTTGTTTTCATATTTTGGAACTAGCCTAATATTTAGGGTTTAAGGTAAAAGTGTATTTTTTAAAAATGTTGTAGGGTTTAGCATTTGTGTTTTAAAATCTGTTTTTTAGTATTTAATGTTTGGGTTTTGCTATTTCGGGTTAAGGTTTAAGGTTAAGGTTAGGGCTAGAGTTAGGGATTGGGTTAAGGTTAGGGTTAGGGTTTGAGTTCTTTAGATTTTTTTGTTTAGGGTGCAGAATTTGAGGTTTAATATTAATGGTTTAGTGTTTATTGTTTTTGTGTTTGTATTTTGCGCTTGGTTTTTAGGGTTTATGGTAGGGTTAGGGTAATGTTTAATGGTAGGGTTAGGGCTAGAGTTTCTTTTGTGATTATGTTTTTATGTTTTGAGGTTTAGGATGAGTTGTAATATTTATGGTTTAGTGTTTAACTTTAGGGTTTTTGTATTTTTCGGTTTGAGTTTAAGGTATAGGGTATAGGGGTAGGGTTAAGAATAGTTGTAGGTGTAGGGTTGGGGTTAGTATTAGGGTTAGGATTACGGTTAGGGTGTAGTTTTTTTATGTTTTATCGTTCAAGGTTTTGCATTTGGAGTTTAAAATCTATGGTTTAGTATTTAATTTTTAGGTTTTGGAATTTTGGGCTTAGTGTTTTGGGTTTATGGTTTAGAGCTAGGTTTAAGGTTAATTAGAGTTAGGGGCTTGATATTTTTTAGGTTTTTAGGTTTAGGGTTTAGGATTTCAGGGTTAATATCAATGGTTTAGTGTTTAATATTTTGATTTTTGCATTTTGGACTTGGGGTTTAGGATTAATGGTACGGTTAGGGTTAGGGTTTAGGTTGTTTATAGATTTTAGTGTATGGGGTTAAGGATTTGAGTTTTAATATCTATGCTTTAGTGTTTAATATTAGGGTTTTGGTATTCTGTGCTTCGGAGTTAGGGTTTTGGGTTTAGGTTTAGGGTAAGATAGGGTTAGTGTTAGGCTTCATTTTAGGGATACTGTTAGTTTAGTGTTTTATTAGGTAATAGGTTTTGGGGTTAGGATTAATCATTTTAAAATATATGGTTTAGTTTTTAATAATTGTGTTTTTTTTTGTATTTTAGGCTTGAGGTTTTGGGTTAATGGTTTAGGGTTAAGGTTAGGGTTCGGGTTTGGTTTTTTTAGGTTTTAGGGTTTGTGGTTAAGTATCTGACGTTTAAGATATATGGTTTAGTGATAAATGCTTGTGTTTTTGTATTTTTGGCTCAGAGTTAATGTTAGGGTGTATATTTTTTAATATGGTTCAGCGTTTAGTCCTTCATGTTTAAAATCTATTGTTTAGTATTTAATGACTTGATTTTTGTATTTTGGGCTATGGGTTTCCGGTTTATGGTTTAGATTTAGGATTAGGGTTAAGGTAAGAGTTAGAGTTAGGGTTAGGGTTAGGGTTTTGGTTTCATTATGATTTTTGGGTTTAGGGTGTAGAGTTTGAGGTTTAATATCGATGGTTTAGTTTTTATTTTTTGTGTTTTGATATTTTGGATTTCGGGTCTAAGGTTTATGGTAAGATTAGGGTTAGGGTTAATGTTAGGGTTAGGGTTAGGTTTTAGGGTTTGGGGTTAAAAATTTGAGTTGTAAATGGTTTAGTGTTTATCATTAGGGTTTGTCTATTTTTTGGATTTAAGTTTAGGTGGTAGGGTTTAGGGGTAGGGTTAAAGATAGGGTTAGGGTTAGGATTAGGGTTCATGTTAGGGATAGAATTAAGGTTAGGGTTTATGGTATTTTTAGTTTTTGGTTTTGGGGTTTAGGATTTTTGGTTTAAAATCTTGGTTTAGTCTATACTGTTTGGCTTTTGGTATTTTGGTGTTTTTTTTTCATTTTAATACCCTTAGAGGGGTAGGGGCTTTGAACCACCCCTATGCCTTACCGATTCACAAAAATTTTATACAAAAAGGGGAACATAGACCTTATCTCTAGGCCTATGATTACTTGGGTTCAATTTCCTAAATAAATCTTACCCTCACCTTACAATAAGATAAATCAAAAAATTATATATACCTAGAAGAGAGGACTCATGTCAATACATAGAATCTAGGAAGCATAAATTAGTAGACTCTCCCCTTACATCTCAAAAATTAAACAATCTAACTTGAACTATTCAAGGAAGCTATATGGTGGGTTATAGCCTAGTTTAAAAGCTATTAGAATGTTTAAGGATGTTGTTTGATTTTCTTTGTCATTTTCGTTCTGAAGCTTCACATTTACATTAAGTCTAACTAAAAGTATGCCTTTGCCACTTTACGTAACTCTTGACTGCTGTAATAGATTTCCGGCCAAGTGTTTTTCTGGATATGTTTGGACAATGCATCAGCCACCCTGTTAGCTTCCCTGAAAACATGAGTGCATTTGAATTCCTGAATTTGAGATATGAGGTCTCTCAATCTATCAAACTGAATGCATATAATCCATTGAGGAGTACTTTTTTGGAGTATCCATGTCACGACCCAAAACCGAGCCGCGACTGGCACCCACATTTACCATCCTATGTGAGCGAACCAACCAATCTAACCTTTAAACATTTCAATGCATATCAACAGAAAATAATGCGGAAAACTTAAACTCATTAATAAAACCAATTCAATAACTATTAAAATTCAACATCTATTATTTCCCCAAAATCTGGAAGTCATCACCACAAGAACATCTATCCTCAAATTACTAAACACAGAGTATCTAGGAAAACAAAAACAAGTAAAAAGCTAGTCCATGCCGGAAGTTCAAGGCATCAAGACTTGAAGAAGAAGATCCAGTCCAAGCTAGAAGCATTAGCTCACCCTGAAGATCCAATGCGACGAAGACTGGCTAGAATTACTGTTGAGTTGAAGACGACGGCACGTTTGCTGCACTCCACAAATAACAACGAAGAAAACATAAAAGTAGGGGTCAGTACAAAACACGGGTACTGAGTAGATATCATCGGCCAACTCAAAATAGAAGATAATATATATCAAGTTATATTATAAAATCAACTATGATGCTTAACATGTAGCAACAATAATTACTATATCATTAACAATTACCGTCAAGTTCACACATGGGGACTCAAGCCTCAAAACCATACTCATTTGGGAATTGGGTTCATTAGATTGAGTATATTTATCATCTTTCAAGATTCATTATCTTTCTTCCTCTTGTGTCGGTACGTGACACTCTGATCCCCTACTACTATGTGTCGGAACGTGACACTCCGATCCCCTAAATCTACGTGTCGGTTCGTGACACCGATCCCCTAAATCTATGTGTCGGTTCGTGACACCCGATCCCCTAAATCTACGTGTCGGTTCGTGAAACCCGATCCCCTAAATCTACGTGTCGGTTCGTGACACCCGATCCCCTAAATCTACGTGTTGTTCGTGACACCCGATCCCCTAAATTTTATGTGTCGGAACGTGACACTCCGATCCCCTAATCTCATTCTATCAATTCATCAAGCCTTCTCTTATACCAAGGCATCATCTTTCTCATTACTTTAGTTCATCAAGCCTTTTCTTATACTAAGGCATCATCAATCTCATTACATTAGTTTATCAAGCCTTCTTTATTACCAAGGCATCATCATTAACAAAGAGATTAGGGTTTTTCAAGATTTGGGATTCAATAACTTCATCATGCTCATATAATCACAATTATATAATCACGTTCATACAAGCATACAATTAAGCACATAGCAGGGTTTACAATACCATCAATAAATATCATTCACTATTAAGAGTTCACTACGAATATCGTAAAAACCATAACCTACCTCCACCGAAGATTAGTGATCAACAAGCAATTTCCCAAGCTTTGTTTTCTCTCTTCCTTGTTCGATCGATTCCTCTCTCTCTCTCTTGTTCTCTTTTTCTTTATTCAAACCCTCTTTCTTTTACCCTAATTAACATATAATTAAGTAAAAGATGACAATAATACACCACTAATTAACTCAAAGTTACCTCTTTTATCCCCCAAGAAATGAGTTATAAATAAACCCACGAAATTATATAATTATAGCAGGAATATTCCAAAAGGCCCCTTTAAAACTTAACCAGAAATCCGACTCCGACTGGGATTACGCAACCTGTGACGGCCCGTCGTGCCTGCGACGGTCCGTCCTGCAGGTCGTCGCAAATATCAGAGACTCCATTTTCACTAAAGAGTCTGTGATGGTCCATCAATCCTGTGACGGTCCGTCCTACAGTTCCGTCACGACGTTCAGAGAATTGTTCCCAGTACAAATTCTCAAGAGTTGAAGTGTTTTGAAACGACGGATCACGACGGTTCGTTGTGCCTGTGACGGTCCGTCCTACAGGTCCGTCACAGAGTTCAGAGAGTCGATTTCAGCACTCAAATTTCAGAATTCCTAAGTGTTTTGGAATGAGACACCCTCGACCGTCCGTCGTGCCCACGGCGGTCCGTCGTGCCCACGGCGGTCCGTCGTGCCCACGGCGGTCCGTCGTGGTGTCCGTCGTCTTAGCCAGTTTTCCAGAAATAAAATTTGCTGCTCGAAACGACTAAACAGGTCATTACAATAGATACCAATTTACCCATCGTTCGTCCTCGAACGATCAAAAGAAGAAAAACAAGGGCGAAAAGGAGTACCTGAATCTGTAAACAGATGTGGGTATCTTTCTTGCATATCAGCCTCCTTCTCCCAAGTGGCTTCTTCAACCGGTCGATTCTTCCATTGAACTTTGATGGATGCAATCTCCCCTGACCTCAACTTGCGAACTTCTCTATCTAAAATAGCAACAGGTTCCTCTTCATAAGTCAAATTCTCATTAAGCAGAACAGCATCCCAACGGATGATGTAGTTTCCATCCCCATGGTACCTTTTCAACATGGACACATGAAATACCGGATGCACTCCGGACAGCCGTGGAGGCAAGGCTAATTCATAAGCCACCTCCCCTACTTGTTTTAGTACCTCAAATGGTCCGATATACCTTGGACTTAGTTTACCCCTTTTTCCAAACCGCATCACCCCTTTCATGGGTGAAACCTTCAACAAGACTTGTTCACCCTCCATGAACTCCAAGTCTTTAACCTTTCGGTCTGCATACTCCTTTTGCCTACTTTGCGCCGCTAGAAGCTTTTCTTGAATAGATTTCACCTTCTCCATTGAATCCCTCAATAAATCAGTACCCCAAGGTCTAAATTCAAATGCATCAAACCAACCAATGGGAGACCTACATCTCCTCCCATACAATGCTTCAAATGGAGCCATGTCAATGCTGGAGTGATAGCTATTATTATATGAAAACTCCGCTAAGGGTAAGAAGTTATCCCAATGACTACCAAATTCTATCACACATTCACGAAGCATATCCTCCAACACTTGAATCGTTCCCTCAGACTGACCATCAGTCTGAGGGTGAAACGCAGTACTAAGGTCCAACCTAGTTCCTAATTCCGCATGCAATGTTCTCCAAAACTTAGAAGTAAATTGCGTACCTCTATCTGATATGATGGAAAGTGGAATCCCATGCAATCGAACGATTTCTGAGATGTGATTTTGGCTAACTTCTCTGCATTGTAGGTCACCTTGACCGGAATGAAGTAAGCGGACTTTGTTAATCTGTCCACAATTACCCAAATGGAATTAAATTTACCCAATGTCTTTGGAAGACCAACCACGAAGTCCATTGCAATTCTCTCCCACTTCCATTCAGGAATGGGCATCCTCTGAAGTGTTCCTCCGGGCCTCTGGTGTTCATACTTTACTTGCTGACAATTTGGACATTTGGCAACAAAATCCACAATGTCACGCTTCATTCTACTCCACCAAAAGTGTTGTTTTAGGTCACGGTACATCTTGGTTGCACCAGGATGTATCGAATATCCGGAACTATGAGCCTCTGTAATAATAGTGTGGATCAGGTCATCAACACGAGGCACACATACTCTTCCCTTAATCCTCAAAACGCCTTCGTCATCAATTATTGCTTCCTTAGCCTCTCTTCGCAACACTTTATCTGGGATCCGGATCAATTTCTCATCGTTAAACTACTTTCCCTTAATCTTGTCAAGGAAGGAAGATCTTGCCTCCACACAAGCAAACAATCCTCCCTTCTCATTTATTTCTAACCTCATAAGGTCATTAGCCAGATTCTGAACCTCTCTAGCAAATGGGCGCCTAGAAACTTGCAAATGAGCTAGACTTCCCTTGCTTCCGGCCTTTCTACTTAAAGCATCTACCAGAACATTTGCTTTTCCTGGATGATACAAGATAGTGATGTCGTAGTCCTTCAGTAGTTCCATCCATCTCCTCTGTCTCAAGTTCAAGTCTTTCTGAGTAAAGACATACTGTTGGCTACGATGATCCGTATAGACCTCACACTTAACCCCATACAAATAGTGTCTCCATTGCTTTAGTGCAAATACTACCGCGGCCAACTCCAAATAATGGGTCGGATAGTTACATTCATGCACCTTTAATTTCCTCGAAGCATAAGCAATCACATTCTTCTCTTGCATTAGCACTGCACCCAACCCAGAATAGGATGCATCACAATACACGATGAAGTTTTTACCCTCTACTGGCAAGGTAAGAATTGGTGCAGTAGTCAACAAGGTCTTGAGCTTCTGAAAGCTTTCCTCACACTCATCCAACCATACAAATGGAACATTCTGCTTAGTCAAGTTCGTTCATTGGGAAGCAATAGAAGAGAATCCCTTGACAAATCGGCGGTAGTAGCTAGCTAAACCAACAAAGCTCCTTATTTCTGACACATTAGTAGGTCTTACCCAATTTTTCACTGTCTCAATCTTAGATGGATCCACCATCACTCCATCCTTAGAAACCACGTGTCCCAAGAAGGACACTGAATCTAGCCAAAACTCACACTTGGAGAATTTGGCATAAAGCTTTTTCTTCCTCGACAACTCTAATACCATTCTCAAATGCTCCTAATGTTCCTTCTTACTCTTTGAGTATATCAGTATATAATCAATAAATACGATCACAAAGAGATCCAGATATGGATTGAAAATCCCGTTCATAAAACTCATGAACGCAGCAGGGGCATTCGTAAGACCAAAAGACATTACCACAAATTCATAATGCCCATACCTAGTTCGAAAAGCAGTCTTTGGCACATCCGTTGCCCGTATTTTCAATTGATGATAACCGGATCTCAAGTCAATCTTAGAGAAGACACAAGCACCTTGTAACTGATCGAACAAGTCATCAATGCGAGGAATGGGATACTTGTTCTTAATAGTTACTTTGTTCAACTGCCGGTAGTCTATGCACATCCGAAAACTCCCATCCTTCTTCTTCACAAATAGCACCGGAGCACCCGAAAGAGATGCACTTGGTCTAATGAAGCCTTTGCTCAACAACTCTTGAAGTTGTGCCTTTAACTCTCTTAACTTGCGGGAGCCATTTATAAGGGGGTATAGAAATGGGGCGAGTGCCCGATTCAAGATCAATACAGAAGTCAATATCCCTATCCGGTGGCATACCAGGAAGATCTGCAGGGAACACATCCAAAAACTCACGGACTACCGAAACCGACTCAATCGAAGGTACTTGGGTAGTATCATCCCGGAGATGTGCCAAGAAAGATAAACAACCCTTACTAACCATCTTCTGAGCACGAAGAAAGGACACGATACAAACCGGATTGGAAGTGTAGTCGCCCTCCCAAACTAACGGATCTGTCCCAGGCTTGGCTAACGTCACGGTTTTAGCATTACAGTCCAAAATCGCAAAATTCGAAGAAAGCCAAGTCATACCCAGAATTACATCAAAGTCAACCATTTCTAAGATAACCAAATCTACATAAGTGTTGCTCCCCACAAAATTCACCAAACAATACCTATATACCTTTTCAACTATCATAGACTCACCCACCGGAGTAGAAACACGAATAGGCATGTCAAGTAATTCACAATGTAAATTTAGACCATTAGCAAATGAGGAAGATAAATAAGAAAATGTGGATCCAGGATCAAACAATACAGAAGCCATGCAATCACAAATCAAAAGATTACCTGTGATGACAACATCTGATGTCTCCGCTTCAGATCTCCCAGGAAAAGCGTAACAATGGGCCCCATTACTTGTCTGTCCGTTGCCCCTACCATGTTGCGTTGTAGTGGCTCCCGTTTTCCCATCACCTCTGCCGTTTTGGTGACCACCATTACCTCGACCACCACGTCCTCCAGAATAACGGCCTCTACCATGACCACCTCTACCTCTAGCTATCGGGGGTCTATAACTCTGTTTCGGACAATTCCTCCTAATATGCCCAGTCTCCCCACATCCATAACACTCTCTGGAGTCAAGCATAGGTCTCTCAGAGAATTGTTGACCGGTCTGAGGTGGACCCCCAACTACAGTCTGTAGTGAAGACTGAATTAGTCGTGCCGAGTAACCTCCTGAGCCTTGCCCTCTAGAGTAAGAATCATTAAACTCACCTCCCTTTCGAAACCTTTTTGATGTCGATGTCGTGGTGAAGTCATCGGGCTTCACTCCTTCCACCTCTATCATGAAGTCTACCACTTATTGGAAGGATTTTGCCGTTGCCGCTACCTGTAAGGCCGAAATCCGCAATTCTGACCTCAACCCCTTCACAAACCGGCGAATCCGCTCTTGTGGACTGAAACAAAGTTGAGTGGCATACCTGGATAATACACGAAACTTAGCCTCATATGCATTAACCGACATCCTACCTTGCTCTAGGCTCAAGAACTCATCCCTTTTCCTATCCCTCAAGGTCCGGGGGATATACTTCTCCATAACCAAGCTAGAGAATGAGGCCCAAGTCATAGGTGGTGCCTCTGTTGGTTGACACTCAACATGTGACCGCCACCACATTTTGGCGTTCCCTTAAAACTGATAACTCACGAACTCAACACCAAACCATTCTACTATACCCATCTTGTGTAGTAGCTCATGACAGTCAACCAGAAAATCGTAAGCATCCTCAGATTCAGCACCCTTAAAGACTGGAGGTTTCAATTTCAAGAACTTACTGAAAAGTTCATGCTGATCATTTGTCGTTATAGGCCCAGTAGTCAGACGAGGAAATGTGCCTATTTCCAATGAGGCATCCATACGAGGAGCCATAGTGGCTGCATGTCGTACCTCAAAAACCGGAGGTGTTGGTGCAGAAACCGCTGGAGGTGCCTGACCCTGATAAGATAACCCGCTAAGATAAGCAAGAACCTGATTGATCATCTCTGGGGTAGGTTGGGGTGGCAATTCCTCATTTTACACTTGTTCATTCTCCCCTTCCTCACCCTCTCTTACTACTTCCTCAATCGGTGGAGGAGTCACCGCCCTAGTATTAGATGGGCTAGGTGCTTGTCCTCTTCCTCTAGAGGACGTCCTCCCATGACCTCGTCCACGGCCTCTTGCCACTGCTCTTCCTTGAGCCACAGCCCCAGTGGCTGGCTCAGACGTTTCTTGCCTTGTCGGTGTCGGTGTTGATTTTGGCGCAGTCGTTGCTCTAGTTCTAACCATCTGCGAAAAGAGTGAAGATGGTCAGATACCAATTTGTATCACCTAGATACCAATTGGATTCAAGTAATAGCACGAAAGAAAGAAAGAAAGAGTGGAATTTTCCTAAAGTCTTATAGCCTCTCAAAGAAAAGTAAAGGCGTCCCCCTACCGTTCCGTAAGACTCTACTAGACTCGTTCTTGTGTGATGAGACCAATGAACCTTATGCTCTGATACCATGTTTGTCACGACCCAAAACCGAGCCGCGACTGGCACCCACATTTACCCTCCTATGTGAGCGAACCAACTAATCTAACCTTTAAACATTTCAATGTATATCAAGAGAAAATAATGCGGAAAACTTAAACTCATTAATAAAACCAATTCAATAACTATTAAAATTCAACATCTATTATTTCCCCAAAATGTGGAAGTCATCACCACAAGAACATCTATCCTCAAATTACTAAACTAAGAGTATCTAGGAAAACAAAAACAAGTAAAAACCTAGTCCATGCTGGAAGTTCAAGGCATCAAGACTTGAAGAAGAAGATCCAGTCCAAGCTAGAAGCATTAGCTCACCCTGAAGATCCGGTGCGATGAAGACTGGCTAGAATTACTATTGAGTTGAAGACGATGGCACGTTTGCTGCACTCCACAAATAACAACGAAGAAAACATAAAAGTAGGGGTCAGTACAAAACACGGGTACTGAGTAGATATCATCGGCCAACTCAAAAAAGAAGATAATATATATCAAGTAATATTATAAAATCAACTATGATGCTTAACATGTAGCAACAACAAGTACTATATCATTAACAATTACCGTCAAGTTCACACATGGGGACTCAAGCCTCAAAACCATACTCATTTGGGAATTGGGTTCATCAGATTGAGTATATTTATCATCTTTCAAGATTCATTATCTTTCTTCCTCTTGTGTCGGTACGTGACACTCTGATCCCCTACTAATATGTGTCGGAACGTGACACTCCGATCCCCTAAATCTACGTGTCGGTTCGTGACACCCGATCCCCTAAATCTACATGTCGGTTCGTGACACCCGATCCCCTAAATCTACGTGTCGGTTTGTGACACCCGATCCCCTAAATCTACATGTCGGTTTGTGAAACCCGATCCCCTAAATCTACGTGTCGGTTCATGACACCCGATCCCCTAAATTTTATGTGTCGGAACGTGACACTCCGATCCCCTAATCTCATTCTATCAATTCATCAAGCCTTCTCTTATACCAAGGCATCATCATTCTCATTACTTTAGTTCATCAAGCCTTTTCTTATACTAAGGCATCATCAATCTCATTACTTTAGTTTATCAAGCCTTCTTTATTACCAAGGCATCATCACTAACAAAGTGATTAGGGTTTTTCAAGATTTGGGATTCAATAACTTCATCATGCTCATATAATCACAATTATATAATCACGTGCATACAAGCATACAATTAAGTACATAGCAGGGTTTACAATACCATCAATACATATCATTCACTATTAAGAGTTCACTACGAATATCGTAAAAACCATAACCTACCTCCACCGAAGATTAGTGATCAACAAGCAATTTCCCAAGCTTTGTTTTCTCCCTTCCTTGTTCGATCGATTCCTCTCTCTCTCTCTCTCTTGTTCTTTCTATTTTCTTTATTCAAACCCTCTTTCTTTTACCCTAATTAACATATAATTAGGTATAAAAGATGACAATAATACCCCACTAATTAACTCAAAGTTACCTCTTTTATCCTCCAAGAAATTGAGTTATTAATGTAAGCCCACGAAATATATAATTATAGCAGGAATAGTCCAAAACGCCCCTTTAAAACTTAACCAGAAATCCGACTCCGACTGGGATTACGCAACCTGTGACGGCCCGTCGTGCCTGCGACGGTCCGTCCTGCAGGTCGTCGCAAAGATCAGAGACTTCATTTTCACTAAAGAGTCTGTGACGGTCCGTCCTGCACTTCCGTCACGACGTTCAGAGAATTGTTCCCAGTACCAAATTCTCAAGAGTTGAAGTGTTTTGAAATGAGGGATCACGACGGTTCGTCGTGCCTGTGACGGTCCGTCCTGCAGGTCCGTCACAGAGTTGAGAGAGTCAATTTCAGCACTCAAATTTCAGAATTCCTAAGTGTTTTGGAACGAGACAACCTCGACGGTCCGTCGTGCCCACGACGGTCCGTTGTGGTGTCCGTCGTCTCAGCCAATTTTTCTAGAAATAAAATCTGCTGCTCAAAACGACTAAACAGGTCGTTACAATCCAATTGACAGTTAACATGGAATCCATTTCCTAAATAATGTTAATGTAGCTTAGTTCTAGTTTCCAAGACATACCAATGATGGATGCTCCTATTTCTGTGTGATTTTTGTAACTCTTCGCAGGGGTGAAGTAAATTCTAGGATAAGATTACCTTCATGATCCCTTACAATGCCTCCTTCCCCTATCTTGCCTGGGTTGTCTAGTGAACTACCATCCGTATTAACTTTAATCCATTGATCATGTGGTCTTGTCAAGGCTATCTTATGCACTTTTGTGACATGGTTAAATCTTTCAGCTAGTTTGATTATTCCACACCAAGTAGGGGGGCAGCTAACCTGAGAAAAAACAAGAATTTATAAGTTCATAGTTATAACTTAAAATTGCATACGTGACTCCGGTTCCATTAGGGGTTTTGCCTCCATATTTACATGCACATCTATGTTTCCATAAAGTCCAACAGATAAGTATTGGGGAAGTCTGAGGATTAGTTTATGAGCTTAATCATTGTGTTTCATTAGCCACCATTGGGTTATAAGTAGCCTTAGTGAGCTGAGATCAACTTCCACCCCTGCTCTATTAGCAAAACATCTCCAGACCTCCCTAGCATATTTACCATTGTTGACGATATGTTTGATGATATGTGATGTTGCCCTAGTCCTGCTACCAAAACAACTACAAAGTTCTGAAACAAAATTAGTTAACTTCTCATTAGTTGGTAAAATCCCATTTAAAGTTGTCCAAAGGAGGAAGGAGGCTTTAAATGGTATATGCAGGTGTCGAATGAGAGCCGTGAATTGATCTTTGTTTCTTTTTTCCCTGATTTCATTCCAAGATAAAGAACAAGTGAACATGCCATTGGAATTGACTTTGCAATAAGCTTAATCTGATGTTTGTTGCTGAGGAACAAGTATTGATAGTAGCTAGCTGACTAGGGGGTGAGTGCTTAACCAAAGTTTAATATTTCACTGGCCTTCTACCCAAAATTTAGCTACTTCCTTGGTTTTAAATCTATGACTTCTTCTAGAAAATTGAGCAAGATATCCTTCCCCAGTCAAGTTGTCCACCAAAAAGAGCAATTCGCTGAGTTCAGCATCCATGGAATGTGTTGCTCAAATCCCAATTTCTTGCGGATTGGATTTCATCTTTGGAAGTATTTGGCTTTGATGAATTTTCCCCACAGTGTATGCTTAGATCTAAAGGTCCACCACTTTTTATATTGGAAAGGTAAGCACACATCCTTCAGATTTTTCATTCCCACCCTCCTTCCTCAGTAGGATAGCTGAGGTTCTTCCAAGAGACCTAGTGATACTTGTTTTGTCACTCTTGCATCCCCAAAATAATTCTTCCATCAACATTTGTATTATCTTTAGTTAAGTGGCAAGGAAGTTGATAACTAAAATTAAATGATTGGTAAAGCCTTGAAGAACATGTTTAATCAACACAACCTTGAATCCATAGTTTAGTTGATTAGATTGCCACCCTGTAATCTTGCAAATAACATTAGAGACAGGGTAAGAGAAGAATGAAATCCTGAGCCTACCCACAAAGAGTGGAAACAATAGATGAGTAGTACCCTGATTGAATGCAGTTATCCTTTTAATTTATTCCTTTGTGCTAAGAAAAACATTTTGATGGACCATAAAGTGACTTTTCTCACAATTAATCAAATGTCTAGAAGTATCCTCATAAGTTTTGAGAGTCTGCAGGATGTGTTTGAGAGACTGAACCCTTCCTTAAATAAACAATACGGTGTCACTTGAGGTCTGTTTCTTTCCATGAAAAAGCCATAGTAATCTTGATGATTATGGAGACAATTTAAATATCTTTAAAGCATTTCTGCACCATAAATAAATAGGGCAGAGGAAAGGGGGTCTCCTTGCTTGAAGCGTCTAGAGGATTGGAAAGAGGCAAATCTTCTTCCATTAATTATGATAGAGTACAAATTATTAGACATGGTTCTCCAAACCATATCGATAAAAATTTCCTCAAAACCCATCTTCCTTAAGACCAACCATCTGTAATCCCAAGAAAATCTTTCATAGGACTTAACAATGTCAAGCTTGATAATGACATCGCTACATATTTTTGGCTTTTAATTAGAAGAGTGATTTCTTGTGCCAGCATGATATATTAAGTTATATTTGTTCCTTTCACAAAACCAGACTTGTTGAGAGAGATCAAGTTAGGGAATATAGGACTCAATCTTGTACTCAACAATTTGGATATGATTTTCCTAATGAAATTGCTCAGACTTATTGTTCTCAACTCCTTCAGTTTTTTAGGATTATTCAACTTGGGTAGAAGTACTATACAAGAAGGAGAAAAGTAATTGAGGATCTCTTAGCCAATGAAAAAACCTAGCACCACCCTTATAAAGTCTATATTGATAATGTGTCAATATGAAAGAAATAACCATTTATACCATAAGGCCTTGTTGCAGAATTGGGGGTCATAGAACAGACCCAGTTATTGTAGCTCAGTCATAGAAGGTTGACAAGTAATTCTGTCATCTTTCTCTTGATTTACCATTCTAGAGATGCATTCTACAATTATCTCATTAATACGTTTGCTCTCCCAGTAAATAACTCTTGAAAGTACTCACATGCAGCCTCTCTTGGTTTTCAGCTACTTGAATCCATTCCTCTTTATCATGGAATGTCTGAATGTAAAGCCTTCTCCTTCTACCCCATATAAAGGAATGGAATAACTTAGAATTAGTATCCCCTTCCTTGAACTAGAGTAACTGAGATTTCTGATTCATAATAGCATCCTTACACTGGATATATCTAATATATTTGGCATTAATTTCATGAAGACCTTCTCTATTGGCAACACTATTATTTTGGATTACATCTTTAAGATTTCCTTCAAACTCTCCATCTTTTTTGAAAATATCCCTAAATTCCTCTTTGGACAAATTTCTCAGAGTATTAGAGAGCCCTTTAATCTTATGGTGAAAAATCCACATACAATTTCCATTCACCTCCCTTTCCCAACAAGTTTTCACAGTTCCTAAAAAGTTAGAACTATCTACCCAACAATTAAGGTATTTGAAATACATTGTATGGCTCCCCAAATTGTTAATGATCTCCAATAACAAAGGACAATGATCAGAACAAGTAGAAGGAAGGTGGATGATGGTAGTGAGAGGCATATTTTCTATCAAGTTATCATTTATCAACCCTATGTCAAGCCTTTTCTAAATCCCTTGATAGATGCCTCTATTATTAGACCAAGTGTACTTTTGGTCACTAAAACCCACGTCAATCAGAGCATAGGCTTCGATAATGGCAATGAATTCTAGACATTTCATACAATTGTAAGGACTTCCCCCTAGTTCTTCCAGAGTGGATGTTATAACATTATAATCCCCCACTGAGCACGATGGTTTGTCCTCAATTTGTGCTTGCTGGAGCATTTTGTAGCAAAGAGGTGTTCTAAGATAGTCTTTACATTTGGCATAGATAAATGTGATGGTGAATTTTTTTAAAGCCCATTATGGCTAAACTCACAGGTAATTTGCTTCTCATCCTAATCTTTCACCACACAGTCAACATCCTCATTCGAAAAAGCCAAACTTTACCATTGCATCTAGCTATTGCATTGTTCATATCTAGCTGATTCTTGAAGCTCATAACATTACTACTATCTACATATGGCTCCAGGTAGAAATAATGTCTAAGTGATACATCTTCTTGCACATTTTAAATCTTTCCTTTACTCCCCGAGTGTTTATTCCCTCACATTCCAAATGATTGTACTAATCACTGGGAAACGATATATGAGAAAACCCTTGTGTTTGGTCTGCTAAAACATACAATTTTAATGTCTTGGTTATAGAAGTGAAATTTCTCATGTTTCAATTTTCTTAGAGATAAGCCTTGATTTTGGATCACTTGTTGAATCTCCTCCTCCAAATATTAATCATTTTGAGGACTAAATGCTTTTATCAAAGCATCACTAGTCTCATCATCATCATCAATCTTCTTTCCATATTGATCATTTCATTCTACCTCGTACTCTAAATTGATAATTTTATATTCATCAATTAGAGGGGCAATATTGACATGACATATACCATATTCTTTATCACGTGGTGCTCTGGGGAGTTGTTATATTTTAGTCTGATCAAAATTGTTGATTTGACCCTGCTCATTTTCCTCAATCTCTAACTCCTTACCAGAATTCACACTTCTTTCCTGTTTGTTTTCCTGATCAAACTCTTGTTGTTTATTGAGTTTTCTCTTAGCAGCATCTCTTTTAAGTTTGCTAGATTAGTTTTTGCTCTTAGGAGTATTTCCTATAGTATCTTTAGTAGCTTTGTTGTCCAACTACTTCTCCCTATTATTCTTGTTTTTGGATTTAATGTTTTCAATGTCTCCCTACTTTGTATGCCCTTATGCCCTTCCTTCTTGCATGTAGGGTTGCTGTGTTTTTGTTGTTCCTTTTCCTATCATCTTTCTGTGTTCTCCTTTTGTTGATTTTACTATGGTCTGTAGAATCAGATGTTTGGTAAGTGTATTCCTCCTCATTCCCATCATGAGGTAGATTTCCCCCTTTTGTTACCCCTTCCTACATGTTAGAAGTGTTCTCCTATCATCCCCCTTCCATACCTCCATCAACTTCAACCAACATACTAACAGGGATATTCAATTCACTAATTATAGGGTTCTTAGCTATGATACTTGATTTGTTATTTATCCCTTCCTTTTGCTGCTGTAGTTGTTGATGGTCTTCTCTACTTTCCACTTGTTCCTTGTTTTGATTTTCTTTGCTGGTGTTCCATTATTTATTTGTTTCCGCCTTTGAGTACTCTGCATTCGTGTTATTGCCTTCTTTTTGCCTTGGCATGCTTTGCCTACCTATAGTATTCTCTTTACTTTTCTTTTTTTGTTTGTTCTACTACATTTTGATATTTGCTTCCTCTGTCATCTCTTTGTGAATTTTGGTCTTCCTACAATTCCCGATTAATAAAAGATAATTGTTTTGAAGTAGTAGTTATACCTGCTTGATGATTATCTTTTGTAGTATGGTTTGTAGTAGTAGGTTTCAACATAATCATGGATGTTTCATGTTCTTGTTGTATTATTTTCCTTTTTTGAGGATGCCATTCCTCCTCTTTTTGTTTTTCTTATTGTCTTTGGCAAATGTTGTTGTCATGACTGGAATGTAGACACCAGAAGAGACCAGCATCGTTGACCTCTCTGAGGTCACAGATAAGCCTACTTACGTCATTCTTACTTTACATAGGTTTATTTTGGCATAAAATTTGAAACTTTTTTTTTTCTTAACAAACTTTTTAAAACATTCTCATTAATACGTAAGTGTTCACCATCAACTATCTAACATTAAGAGATAAGCAACTGAACGAAATAGTTCAATTCTTATTAAGTGTATTATTGCCAAAATGGAACCAATGCATAGTGTGAACAAAAGTAGGAAAGAAACGTTAGTGAAACATGCTCCACTAGTTCAACTATAAAACAATGCTAGAATATAAAACAACAGCATCCTCAAAAGCATGAGGACCTACAAAACCCAGATGAATGCTAAATGTCTGGATAACAGCAGCGATGATCCTGTAGCTCTATCGTCCGCATATGCCTACACCTAAAATAGTACAGTTTGTATAGGGTTAGTACACACTTGTACTAAGTATAGTATATGCAAGCACACACCAATGACATGCATGAGAAAGAATAGCTCTTTCTTAACAACATGATTTTTGTATGTCAAGAAAGTGGACTTGCCAAATTGAGATTAGGAATGTTTCGAAATTTTGAATAGGAAAGTCATTGAGCTTTCGAAATTTAAATTAGGAAAGTAACTGAGCTTTCCATATTTGGAATGGTAAGTTATGCCATGAGAATAACATACATCATCATACTTCTCGCATTTGCACACAACAAATAACATTTAAACATAGCACATATCAAATAGCATACAACACATTTTGCATGTAGCACATAACTTATTTAATAAAATTAATTCATAGGCCACGAGACCTTGGAATCATGGAATTAACATCAAGACATTCAGGAAATGAGGGCTCACCGGATGGGACCTCAACTAGGGAGTCTTCATTAGCAAGCACAGAGTGTCTTTCGTTCATTCATACGTTCTCTATTTCATTTCATTCATAGGCTAGAGTAGACACAAGCTATACCTAGGATGTAGTATTAGACTTTCATTAGGTTCGTTGTGCAATGATCAAGAATTACCTAATGTCATTACTTGAATCTAACTCACCTTTTGAATATCCTATCCTAACACCTTTAGCATCATTTATTTAATTATGTGTATCATTTGAGGTTGTCCTCATTAATTCTTTAGGAAATTTAACTTTGACCGACATAGATTGTGTGAGAATCATGAAATCCAATGCCTCCCAAACACAAAATAGAGGTGTAATCACCGGGCAACGTTACCCATAACATGCTAGCTTACATAAGAATTTAACCCCTCCAGACCCCTATATTTGTTATATAGGTTGCAAGACTAAAAGATACAAGGAGACCCATACCCGGCAAGCCGAACAGTCTCATCTCATTAGAGTTACGTGAACCTCCGCCCTTCCCAAAAGAAGGCATCACTTCTCATAGCTAGCCAATCGGTGCTAAGTATAAAGTTCAATTACAGTCATCTCATACGTCATGGAAGCTGGCTTGTAGTTTGAGAACATCATAGCTCATTAGAGATTTCTCATCTTATCCTTAGTATTTAATGTGTTAAGATAAATATTTTCGTTAGAGTGTTCATAGAGGTTGGTCTCTTCATTATCTTACATTCTCATAGGTGAGTACATTTTGGTAACATTTACTTAGGCTCATTTGAGATTGCTCTCATCATTTACATTAGCCTCACTTAACCCTCATAGGGTTTCATCATTTCATTGTTAATTTCCTCATTTCATTGTTCATCTCATCTTATGCTAATGCACATGGCAATTTAGTGTATCTTGCACTCATACTTAACCCTTCTACGATTCATCATTTCATTACATACATCTAAGGTTCACTTACTTTTGAATGTATGCTAGACTTATGAGTCTATACACACAAGCCATGGGACTTCGTTCATAGTTTGTTAAGTGATTCATACATTTCTAAGATTATGTAGTACAAGAATTATGTATCTTGTATATATGCCAAGATATTTATTTCGATCTAAGTATATGGCATTATTCTTGGATAGTTTCTTCACGTATGACTTATGTATCAATACGGATATTTGAGTAAGTAAACCCAAGTTAGAATAACTTGGATAACCTTTAAATTTTTCATTGATTTTCTTTTAAATCTCTATGATATTAGGACTCTAGATTGAACCCTATCTTCAACATAGTATCTTTAGTTTTCTACTTGGTTATCTTGTTAGGTTGGCCGAAGGGTTGTGTATTAGAACCCCCACAACCCCTTTTATTTTTATTTATCATTTTGTTGCCCAATTTCGCCCACACCCCCACAACCTCTTTTATTTATTCTTAATTTTCGTTGAGAATCGGAGGTTGTGGGTTTAAACCCCCACAATCTCCTTTTTTAAATTTTAATTTCTCTAGGGGCTCTGAGGTTGTGGGTTCGAAACCCCACAACCTCCTATCTTTATTTTTAAACAAAAATCACTTTGTTAGACGTGTAGCAGTGTGTTTGTGCAATCCAAACCCCACAGCGTCACTTTATTTCTTTAATTAATTTCTCCTTCTCCTTTCTAGCCTTGAGGTTGTGGGTTCGATTCCCACGCCTCCCATTCACTTTTCTTTAATTTATCTTCTTTACTCGTTTCCTAGAGGTCGTGGGTTTGATTCCTATGCCTCCCTTTTATTTATTGTAATTCTTGTTCTCTTCTCCCTAAACCAGCAGACCAAGTTTCGATTCCAACAACCCCCTTTTCTTTTCTTTTCTTTTTTTGCGAATTCCAGTAGCCAAAGGGTGAGGTCACAGGTTCTTGTCTTGGTGGCCTCACCTCTTTAAAATGTATTAAATTTCCCGATTTAAAACCTTCTTTTTGAACGAAATTAAGGTAAACCAAGACGGAAATTTATTTATTATTTTTAGCCTCCTTTCATCAACTTTTTCATGTTAGCTCTTACGGCGTATTCATAGATCATTTTAACACATATTGTGGCGCTTTCATAAGTTTATTTGGCTAAAAATTATCACTTAATCAGCCTTGTTTACTTAGATGAACATCACAAATTTTCATGGATTTATGCACATAAAACAACAACAACAACTTTATCAAATTTTGAGCAACAAGCCGAGACCATTGCCAAAGTCACATACTTGCACATACTTCCACATAACTTCAAACACATATTGATTGTCCTTTTCATGATCTCGCGTAGATAAATATATTCACATTCAACATAAAAACATCACACATAACTAAACCTAAAAGAAAACATACCCGTCCTACGAATCATTGAGAGCTAGTGAAAGGGATATGCAACGGGGAAAACCATCCTAGTTTTCAGATTTAATGACTAAATCTTAAGGGGTCTCTTGGGATAGGTACCAATAGGGAAGGAACCCATACCTTATTTTATAGTTCAAACGTTAAAGTTGCTGCCCAAAACTCTCTCAAAAATCAGTCGAAGCTTCCTCAACGTCCACAACGCTCGACGGACAACTTTTCTTTGCCTTAACGATTTTTGTTACTTTGTTTTTCTTACAATTTCGTGTGAGTTCTTAAAGTGTGAAGCACTCTTGATATTATATCTTTTATTTTAGTTTTTTTTGTCATAAAAAACGTGAGAGAGATATCGTGATATTAGGAGTTTTAGTTTGGGAATTAGTCAAACTAGGACTCCTTATAAAACCTTATTTAATTAGCTTTCTTAAAGGACCATTATGACCTAAAAATTATATTATAAAACAGATTTAAATCACCAATATGGTTCTTCCATTGAAGCTCGAACACGGGTGGAGTGACCATTGCGAAATGGACAATTTTGGGTCAACCCGAGCCTAATTGGTTCTTGCCCTGGAAAAGACCATTTTACCCCTGGACTCTCAAAAGTTAAAATTTCCTCTTTTAAGTCTAGTAAAGACTCTTTCAATTAAATAATTGTTTTTGAGAGCCCTACATGGTTGATTCAACCATTCGAATCTTAACTAACTCATCAAGTTAGGTTGCTTCGCCGTAGTATGGATTTTGAGTTCCGGTTCTACGTGTATCAATCAGTGTGAACCCTAGGTATAATTGTAAGCTTTCTTGTCACCTTAAGCATTTATTTTACTCTTTTCTTAGGGTTGGTACAGTTGTTTTTTCCTTGCTGTTATTGTTGCTCTATATTTTTCTTGCTTTTGCTTTGTCTATCTTCCTATTCTTTTGCAATATTGGAGTCCTTACTTTTGTTTTTCTTCTCACCTTCTTATTCCTTTATTTTTCTATACTCCTCATCTCATTTTGGAGTTACATTCATCAATATCATTCCCATGATGTCGACAATATTAACAGTATGGGGGAACATGCTCATATTCCACAGGCTGCAAGATTCCAACGGTTACATCCTTAGGATGTAGTCCTACCGAAACTTGTCCTGCTTTAGGCTTGGTCAAATCTATTTGCATCTTAACATTTCCCATTCTAGCCTTAGACATTTTCATAGAAGTAGTGTCTAGATAAAGAACCTTACCAAATTATTCAAACAAGGGAGTAAGAAATGGTTTTTTGAAACAATGCCATAGTAATCTAGGTAGCAAGATCCATACATTAACAATAGAAATCTCCTCCTCAGGTTTAAAAAATTGTTTCCAATCTTGTATCCTCATCAATTTTCCTTCAACAGTCATCCTTTGATTAGTTCATATTATGTTATAATCCAACCCATTTTGTAAATAAATAAAAACATGTTTAGCATTGAGTGAGCCATGTTGAGCCCCCCCCCCCCACTTAATTGAGTTTTTTGTATAAAACTCTTCATGATCAGCTCCAATTTAGGCATGGTTATACCAAATTTCCCAACAGAGGTATGATTACAATCCATAGTAAAATTATGCATGTAATCATACATATCAAAGATTAAAATAGGTTTTCCTTTCTTGGTAGATTGTCTGGGAGTGGTTTTCATCACTACTGTGTGGGCTTGTTCTAAATGTGTGTGTCTCAATCTTGCAGCCAATGATTGGAGCACAATATAAGGAGTAGGTTCCTGAAAGTGATCCTGCTTTGTAACTGGGAAATTCTTATTGTTATTGGAAGATCTTGTATTCGGGTTAGGAACATTTTTTTTAGCATTTTGAACATTAGGACCTCTTCTCTCAAAATTGCTAGAAATATTAAGAAAATCTCTATAATAGAGATTTTGCCTACTATTATCTTATTAATCATCCTACAGGTTTATTTCTTGTTTACTTTCCTCAATGTTCATGGTTTGTTCCCATTGTTTCATATCACTCTTAGCCATTGCCCCATACATTGACTACTAGTTATACACTTCAAGACTTTATTGTTATTGACTTTCTCATAGTTATCACTTTCCTAATGGTATTCCTTTTGAATGTTTACCTCTCTCTCTTCATGTATTCTAGTCCTACCGGCTGACTTTCCTATTGCATTTTCATGCTCATGGGCATTGTTAACTTCATTACTAATATAATTTAGATAAGAGTTATAGTTTGTACGGTTACATGCTTTATTTGCCTTCCTTGATTGCTCCTTGAGTGGTCTTTGATGGACTTGTCTTTGAGAATCGGAAGCATTAAGATTTAATGCAAATGCGGAGTTTGCTGAACTTTCCACTTAGATAGTATCATGTTCGTGAACTAAGGCCTTGTATGTGGCAGCTTAGATTCTACGCTTCCTTCAACGTTTTCTTTGTGCGAGTTCATTCTTCAGTTCTCTTTTCCTTATTCATGTTTCAAGATTCTTCTTCTAGTTACCTCCATTAATTGTACCAGTAGAGGTATTAGTGTTTGTCTTTCCTTCGTCTGTATCGTTCCCTCCCTAAGATTCAATAGTAAATTCGTTCACTCGACTGCCCTTTTGACCACTTGCGTTCTTGTTACCACCGATTTTTGGGTCTATTTAATTTGATATTGTTGTGAGCTTAACATCTTCCCCTTTTAAATAAACCCCAGTAATTGTGTCTTCTCGATTTCGCAGGAAAGTTGATCGATTGTGCTTTTTACCTTCGTGAGCTTCAGTCGCGATGTTGCCAGAATTCCCACTTTCATTTCTTTCAGGTGATTCTTAAGTGTTTCTCGACAATTGATTATGATGTAGCTTTAACTTATTAGGCTTATTCCCTTAACGAATATATTCTTGATTAGACCTGATTGATTCTGAGTGAATATTGTTTTTATTACCATCTTCTTCCCTCTATGAAACTGTTGTGGTCAACGCGCCTTCAGATTTTAATTTAATGGAGTTATTCAATGAATTAGAAGGGCATATTAACTAAGGATGTCACGAGCAGATTCTCGATCCAAGATGAGACGAGCGTCGTTAACCTCTTAGAGGTCGCAAACAAGCCTACATACGTCATTGTTACCTTATCTAGGTAAATTTTAGTTGAAAATTTGAACTTTTTGTTACTTAATAATCATGTAAGTAATTATACTTAAACTCATAAACATTCACAATCGACCATTTAATATAAAAATCATCAAATAAAAGAAATAATTAATAATTGCATTAAATGTATTTTTGACAAAACGGCACCAATAGAAAGTCTGACATGAAACATTAGTGGAACATGCTCAACTAGCTAAAGCCTACATCTAATCAAGAAACTAATAGTAGACATCCTCGAAACCATGAGGTCTTACCAAATCCATATGAAAACTCCACATCGGGATAGCTGCAACATCGTACTCAGTCTTTAACGTCCACATGTGTCTGTGCCTAAAAGTAGATATTGTATGGGTTTAGACCACACTTGTACTCAGTATGGTTATAAGCAAGCACACCCAAAGGACATGCACGAGTACGAATAACTCTTTCCTAACAACATGGTTTATGGAAAGTGATGTTAGTGGACTTCCTCATTTTGGGATTAAGAGGATGTGGGAACGAACCCCCACAACCTCATTTTCTTTTATTTCTTATTCCTTCAACAATTTGTTTTAACAAGGAGAGTGTGGGGTCGAACCCACACATCCCCACATTATTTATCTCCTTAATTTTCTTTATTCAGATGAGATGTCGTGGGTTCGATTTCCACAGGACTCAACTTTTATTTTTCTTTTAATTCTTTCTTTTATCTTACCGACAGGTTGTGGGTTCAAGCCCCACACCTCTAATTTTTATTTTTAGTTATCTTTTTAATGTTTTGGTCAAGACACACGGGTTCAAATCCCACATGCCACATTCTTTTTCTATCACTGTATTTCTAACATTTTTAACATGGTGAGGTCACGGGTTCGATTCTTAGTGACCTCACATATTTTCAATTGATTTTACATAGCATGATACATTACTTAACTTGGATGAAACTCATCAACAAGATGCTGTAAATTATGTATGTTTTTTAGGTCATTTCATCAATGTTTACATGTTAGTTTTAAGGGTAATCCATGGAACATTTAGTACATCTTTAGGTTCATTTTCATGGATTCATTAAGCTGATAATTTCAATTCAAATCAGCCACATTATAATTTATATGAAAATCACGTTTTATACAAGTTTGTGCACGTAAAAATAAAACTATAACATGTAATTTTTGTACTTCAAACCAAGAGTATATGTCATGGCTACACATCACACACACTTATACACATAGTTTCAGACAACATGCTTAATATTCATATACTCTAAACATACATACATGAACGTAATAATCACGAAAACACATTACATCGCTAATTTCTACCAGCAAACATACCCTACCGACAAATCAATGGGAGCTAGTGAAAGGGACATGCAATGGGGAACAACTCTAGTTTTAAGAATAGATTCATCTGATTTATAAGGGTCACTTGGGAAAGGGACAAAGAGTGATAAAACCAATACCTTATTTTGACGTTCAAACCTTGAACATTCTAACCAATGACCCTCTCAAAAATCACGTCCATGTTCAAAAGCTTGAACACATACTCGAGGGAAAAAACCCTCCCTTTTTCCTAATGTTTTTGGTTATGTTTTGTATATGTTATTAATGTGAAAAGTTCTTCAAGTGTGAATAACTTTTTGTTGCTAATAAGTTCTTGTGTTTAGGCAAGAGAACGTGAAAAGAAAAGAGAGATATTGACATGAGAGAGAGAGTCCAAACGTGAAAGGTACTTTACGATTAGGTGGAGTAGTTTAGACTTAGTCGACTAGGACACTTTCAAATCTTTAAAATTCTGATTTTCCTTTGTTTAAAAATTTAATAAATATTAATTAATGAAATTAATTACCTATCTAAATAAAATAATTTAAATCATTGCTCCCACCTAGGTTGGAACACGGGTGGAGCAAGATTTTTATAAAAATGCATTTTCGGCCCTCTATCCCAAAAATATCCCTTCACCTTAATAATTAAATAATTAATTACATATTTAGGGTAATTACAATATAACCTTTAGCTTGGAAAAAGACCATTTTACCCCTTGACCTTACAAAGTTATTTCCCCCTTTTTAAGTCCTGTAAAGACTCATACGAGTGAATATTCATATTCGGGAGCCTTATCTGACTTGACCAAACCTTTCCTTTCTCACCTAACTCTCCAAGTTAGTTGGCTTGGATGTCGCAAGGATTCAGTGGTCTGGTTCTTCTGGCATCAATTCCTGGTGAATCTGGTCTAATAATAGGATATTCTAGACACATTAAGCATTACTTAGCATATCCATATTTAGGGTTGTTACATTATCCCCACCTTAGGAACATTCGTCCCCAAACTACACTTCATATAATGTAGCATAACGCCAGTCATATCATAACATTATCACTAGGCACAGAGCACCAACAACAATGAATGGAGAGATAAGGAAACTTTGACTTAAGAGTAAGGTATCTAACCTCAAGGACTATGAAGATGGGGCTAGAGGGATCTCATATCTGCCTCCGCCTCCCACGTAGCACACTCAAAAAGATGATTCCTCAACAATACCTTTACTGTGGCAATATCCTTGTTTCTCAATCGTTTGACCTGTCTTTCTATGATCTCAATAGGTACCTCCTCATAAGACAAGTCTTTATCGACCCCCAATCATTCCATCGGTATAATCAATCGTGGAACACCTAGGCACTTCTATAACTTGGATACATGAAAGACTGGATGCACACAAGCTAGCTCTGTAAGCAACGCTAAATCATAGGACACCTCACCCATAGGTTGTAGGATCACATATGGCCCAACATACCTCGGACTCAACATCCCTTCATGCCAAACCTCATCACCCCCTTCATATGTGATATCTTCAAATATAACTGTTCACAAACTTAAGAATCTAAGGGTCATTTTCTGTTGTCTTCATAAGACTTCTGCCGACGGTAAGTAGTAGGCAACCTGTCCCTAATTACCCAGACCTTCTCTAAGGCCTCATGAATGATCGTTGAACAAAAATAGGACGACTCTCCAACCTCGAACAACTGAACTGGAGACCTACACCTCCTACCGTACAGTGCCTCAAATGGTTCCATCCCATTGTTGGAGTGATAGTTGTTAATTTATGACAACTCTATCAAAGGAAGATGGTCGTCCCAACTACCCTAGATGTCAATCTCACACGCCCTCAACATGTCCTCCAATGTATGAATGGTGTGCTCTGCCTTCCCATCAATCTGTGGATGAGAGGTAGTATGTGCCTAAGCTCTTCGGGAAGGATCTCCAAAAATGTGAAGTGAACTGAGCTCCTCTATCTTATATGCTAGACAAAGGAATCCCATGCTATCTAAAAATCTCATCAATGTAGAGTCTCGCACAATCCTCGGCTCTGTAATTACACTTCACAAGGATAAAGTGGGAAGTCATAGTCATCCTGTACACAATAACCCATATAAAGTCATGTTGTCTCCTACTTTTCAGAAGATCAACCACGAAGTCAATATTAATGGCCTTCCATTACAAAGTCGGAACCTCAATAATCTGAGTAAGACCACTAGGCTTAATAAGTTCTGCTTTAACCTGCTGACAATTAGGACACTTGGCCACATATTCTGCAATGTCCTTCTTCATGCCATCCCACTAATGGATCTGCTTAAGATCACGATACATCTTTGTTGAACATAGGTGCATGGAATATCTTGAACAATGGGCTTCTGCAATAATCCTGGTCTGCAAATCATCCATAATCTGCAACTACTAAGGATGATTTAGAACAAGGATGAACTGAAACACCCCCACTAGTAGAGTCAACTAACCGTACACCCAGCATGCCCAGTATATGTACATCTTTCACCAACTCTTTCTTATCATCCTCAATTTGGTTGGACTTCTCATGCACATCCTTCCCAAAGTTTGAGCTACAACACTAGCCTTACCCAGATGGTAGTGGACATTCATGTCATAGTCCTTGAACAGCTCTAACCACCTCGGCTGACGTAGGTTCAACTCCCTCTGCGTGAACACGTACTAGAGAATTTTGTGGTTTCTGAACTGTCACGACCCAATTCGGGGACGCGACTGGCACCCACATTTACCCTCCTATGTGAGCGAACCAACCAAGTTAACCCTTAACATTTTAATACAATATCGAAAGAAATGCGGAAGACTTAACTTCATAAATAAAACAAATCAATAACTATTATTATTATCCCCAAAATCTGGAAGTCATCATCACAAGAACATCTATGATCAAATTACTAAACTAAACTATCTAAGAATGTCTAAGAAGCTAGAAATACATATGAACTAGTCCATGCCGGAAGTCAAGGCATCCAGACTTATAGAAGAAGATCCAGTCCAAGCTAGAAGCGTTAGCTCACCCTGAGATCCGGTATGACGAAATCTGGCCCGAATTACTGTTGTGTTGAAGTTGACGGAACGTTTGCTGCATAACACAAATAACAAAATGAAAACATAAAAGTAGGGGGTCAGTACAACCACATGTACTGAGTAGATATCATCGGCCAACTCAAAATAGAAGATAAGATATATCAAGTAATATTATAAATCAACTATAAACTCAACCTGTAGCAACAACAAGTATCATAATCGTCAATAAATACCATCAAGTTCATTCATGAGGGCTCAAGCCTCATTACCATACTCATTTGGGAATTAAGTTCATTATGTTGAGTATATTATCATCTTTCGAGATTCATTATCTTTCTTCCTCTTGTGTCGGTACGTGACACTCCGATCCCCTACCGCTATGTGTCGGAACGTGACACTCCGATCCCCTATATGTGTCGGAACGTGACACTCCGATCCCCTATATGTGTCGGAACGTGACACTCCGATCCCCTATATGTGTCGGTACGTGACACTCCGATCCCCTATATCTACGTGTCGGTTCGTGAGTCCCACTAATACTTTGTGTCGGAACGTGACACTCTGATCCACTAATACTATGTGTCGGAACGTGACACTCCGATCCACTACATTCATTCTATCCATTCATCCAGCCTTCTCTATACTAAGGCATCATCAATCCCATTACTTTAATTCGTCAAGCCTTCTTTTATACCAAGGCATCATCATTAATATCATAGATTAAAGTTCTTTCAAGATTTGGGATTCAATGGTTTTCGTCATGCTTGTTTTATCAAAATCACATAACCATATTCATACAAGCATACAATAAGCATATAGACAGGTTTACAATATCATCAACACATATTATTCACTATTAAGAGTTCACTACGAATATTGTAAAATAAACCATAACCTACCTCCACCGAAGAATTGAATCAACAAGCTATCTTCTCAAAATCCTTGCTATCCTCTTCGTTTCTCTCTCTCTACTCGTTCTTTTCTTTTTCTTTTTTTTGTTTTATGCAAACCCTCCTTCTTTTTACCCTAATTAAAAGTATAATTAAGTGTAAAGGAGGACAATAAAACCCACTAATTAACTTAAGGTTACCCCTTTTAACCCCCAAGTAATTAGACCTATTAATATTAACCCTCAATCTTTATAATTAAGGAAAGAATAGTCCAAAACGACCCCTAAAACGTGTAGAGGAATCCTATTTTGCCTGGGTCTGCGCAACCTGTGACGGGCCGTCGTTCCTGCGACGGTCCGTCACGATGGTCGTCGCAGCTCCCTCGAGCTCAAGTGGCCTGTGACGGCCCGTCACAGCCGTGACGGTCCGTCTTGTTCCTCCGTCATGACGGTCAGAAACTCGTTTCTTGTACCAATTCTCAAAAGTTGAAGTGTTTTGCAACGGAAACTCACGACGGTTCGTCGTGGATGTGACGGAACGTCCTGCAGGTCCGTCACAATTACAGAGAGTCGTTTTTAATCCAATTTGAAGAATTCTAAGTGTCCTGGAACGACACTCCCTCGACGGGCCGTCGTGACCACGACGGTCCGTCGTGACACTCGTCGTTCCAGCCAGTTTTTCCAGAAATGGACTCTGTTGCTCAAAACGTTCGTCCCCGAATGATCCAAAGAAGAAAAACAATGGCGAAAAGGAGTACCTGAATCTGTAAACAAATGGGGGTATTTTTCTTGCATATCTGCCTCCTTCTCCCAAGTAGCCTCTTCAACCGGTCGATGCTTCCATTGAACATTGATGGATGCAATCTCTCTCGACCTCAACTTGCGAACTTCTCTATCTAATATAGCAACCGGTTCCTCTTCATAAGTCAAGTTCTCATCCAACAAAACTGAATCCCAACGGATAATGTAGTTTCATCTCCGTGGTATCTCTTCAACATGGATACATGAAACACCGGATGCACCCGGACAACCCTGGGGGCAGGCTAATTCATAAGCCACCTCCCCTATTCTCTTAAGCACTTCAATGGGTCCAATATACCTTGGACTTAGCTTACCTCTTTTCCAAACCGCATCACCCCTTTCATGGGTGAAACCTTCAACAAGACTTGTTCACCTTCCATGAACTCCAAGTCTCTAACTTTTCGGATGCATACTCCTTTGTCTTTTGATCCGCTAAAAGCTTTTCTTGAATAGCTTCACCTTCTCCATAGATCTCTTAACAGATCAATCCCCCAAGGTCTAACTTCAAATGCATCAAACCACCAATGGGAGATCTACACCTCCTCCCATACAATGCTTCAAATGGAGCCATGTCGATACTGGAGTGATAGCTATTATTGTATGAAACTCTGCCAACGGTAAGAAGTATCCCAATGGCCACCAAACTCTATCACACATGCACGAAGCATATCCCCAACACTTGAATCGTTCGCTCAGACTGACCATCGGTCTGAGGGTGAATGAAATGCAGTGCTAAGGTCCAACCTAGTACCTAATTCAGCATGTAGTGTCCTCCATAACTTAGAGGTAAACTGCGTACCTCTATCCGATATGATGGAGAGTGGAAACTCCATGCAACCGAACGATCTCTGAGATGTAGATTTTGGCCAACTTCTCTGCATTGTAGGTCACCTTGACCGGAATGAAGTGAGCAGACTTAGTTAACCTATCAACAATCACCCAAATAGAGTCATACTTACCCAATGTCTTGGAAGACCAACCACGAAGTCCATCGCGATTCTCCCCCACTTCCATTGAGGAATGGGCATTCTCTGAAGTGTTCCTCCGGGCCTTTGGTGTTCATACTTTACTTGTTGACAATTTGGACATTTGGCCACAAACTCAACAATATCTCGCTTCATTCTACTCCACCAGAAGTGTTGCTTTAGGTCGCGGTACATCTTGGTTGCACCAGGATGTATAGAATATCCGGAACTATGAGCCTCGGTAAGAATAGTGGTGATCAAATCATCGATGCGGGGTACGCATAGCTTTCCCTTAATTCTCAAAACACCTTCCTCATCAATTATTTCCTCTTTAGCCTCTCCTTGCAGCACTTTGTCTCGGATTCGACTTAGCTTCTCATCATCAAACTGTTTCCCCTTAATCTGATCAAGAAAAGAGGATTTTGCCTCTACACAAGCTAACAATCCTCCCTTCTCGTTTATTTCTAACCTCATAAGTTCATTAGCCAAAATCTGCACTTCTCTAGCCAATGGGCGTCTAGAAGCTTGCAAATGAGCTAGACTCCGATGCTTCGGCCTTCCTACTCAAAGCATCTGCCACAACATTTGCTTTTCCCGGATGATACAAGTAGTGATGTCGTAGTCCTTCAGTAGTTCCATCCATCTCCTCTGTCTCAAGTTCAAGTCTTTCTGAGTGAATACATACTGTAGGCTACGATGGTCCGTGTAGACTTCACACTTAACCCCATACAAGTAGTGTCCTCCATTGCTTTAGTGCAAATACTACCGCGGCCAATTCCAAATCATGAGTTGGATAGTTACGTTCATGCACTTTTAATTGTCTTGAAGCATAAGCGATCACGTTCTTCTCTTGCATTAGCACTGCACCCAAACCCGAATAGGATGCATCACAATAGACAATGAAGTTCTACCTCTACCGGCAAGGTAAGGATAGGCGCGGTAGTCAACAAAGTCTTGAGTTTCTGAAAGCTTCCTCACACTCGTCCGACCATACAAATGGGACGTTTTGCTTAGTCAAGTTCGTCAATTGGGAAGCAATAGAAGAGAATCCCTTGACGAATCGGCGGTAGTAGCTGCTAGCTAAACCCACAAAACTCCTTATTTCTGACACGTTTGTAGGTCTTACCCAATTCTTCACTGTCTCAATCTTGGATGGATCCACCATCACTCCTCCTTAGAAACCACATGCCCCAAGAAGGACACTGAATCTAGCCAAAACTCACATTGGAGAATTTCGCATAAAGCTTTTTCTTTCTCAACAACTCTAACACCATTTCAAATGCTCCTCATGTTCCTTCTTACTTTGGAGTATATCAGTATATCATCAATAAAACACAATCACAAAGAGGTCCAAGTATGGCTTGAAAATCCCGTCATCAAGCTCATGAAGGCAGCAGGGGCATTAGTAAGACCAAACGACATTACCACAAATTCATAATGCCATACCTAGTTCGAAAAGCAGTCTTTGGCACATCCGTTGCTCCTATTTTCAATTGGTGATAACCGGACCTCAAGTCAATTTTTGAGAAGACACAAGCACCTTGTAACTGATCGAAAAAGTCATCAAGCGAGGAAGGGGGACTTGTTCTTAATAGTTACTTTGTTCAACTGTCGGTAATCTATGCACATTCGGAAGCTCCCATCTTCTTCTTTTACAAACAAGACCGGAGCACCCCAAGGAGATGCACTTGGTCTAATGAAGCCTTGCTCAACAACTCTTGAAGTTGTGCCTTTAACTCTCTTAATTCGGCGGGAGCCATTCTATACGGGGGTATAAGAAATGGGGCGAGTACCGGGTTCCAAATCAATGCAGAAGTCTATATCCCTATCTGGTGGCATACCGGGAAGATCTGCAGGGAACACATCCAAAAACTCACAGACCACTGAAACCGACTCGATCGAAGGTACTTGGGTAGTGTCATCCTTGAGATGTGCCAAGAAAGCTAGACAACCCTTACTAACCATCTTCTGAGCACGAATAAAGGAGATGATACGCACCGGATGGGAGTGTAGTCACCCTCCCACACTAACGGATCTGCCCCAGGCTTGGCTTACGTTACCATTTTAGCATTACAATCCAAAATCGCAAGTTTGGAGAAAGCCAAGTCATACCCAGAATTACATCAAGTCACCCATTTCTAAAATAACAAATCTACATAAGTGTTGCTCCCCACAAAATTCACCAAACGACCTATACACTTTTTCGACTATCACAGACTCACCCACCGGAGTAGAAACACGAATAGGCATGTCAAGTAATTCACAATGTAATTTAGACCGTTAGCAAATGAGGAAGATACATATGAAAACGTGGAGCCAGGGTCAAATATACAGATGCCATGCAATCACAAACCAAGAGATTACCTGTGATAACAGCATCAGACGCCTCCGCTTCAGTCCTCCCAGGGAAAGCATAACAATGGGCCCCATTATTTGTCTTTCCGTTGCCCCTACCATGTTGTGTAGTAGTGGCTCCGTTTTGCCCATCACCTCTGCCGTTTTGGTGACCGCCATTACCTCAACCACCACGTCCTCCAGAAAAACGGCCTCTACCATGACCACCCCTACCTCTAGCTAGTGGGGCTCTGTAACTCTGTTTTGGACAATTCCTCCTAATATGTCCAATCTCCCCACATCCATAGCACTCTCTGGAATCGGGCATAGGTCTCTCGGAGTAGTGTTGACCGTTCTGAGGTGGACCCCCAACTACAGTCTGTAGTGAAGACTGTATGGTCGAACTGAGTGACCTCCGGAGTTCTGTCCTCTAGAGTAGGACCATTAAACTCACCTCCCCTTCGAAACCTCTTTGATGTCGATGTCGTTGAAGTCATCTGGCTTCACTCCTTCCACCTCTATCACAAAGTCTACCACCTCTTGGAAAGATGTTGCCGTTGCCGCTACCTGTAAGGCTGAAATCCGCAACTCCGACCTCAACCCCTTCACGAAACGGCGAATCCGTTCTTGTGGACTGAAACAAAGTTGGGTGGCATACTGGATAGTGCGCGAAATTTAGCCTCATACGCGTTTACTGTCATCCTTCCTTGTTCAAGACTCAAGAACTCATCCCTCTTTCTATCTCTCAAAGTCCTGGGATATATTTCTCCATAAACAGGGTAGAGAATGATTCCCAAGTCATTGGTGGTGCCTCTGTTGGTTGACACTCCACGTGTGAACGCCCCACATTTTGGCGTTCCCTTGGAACTGATAGCTCACGAACTCGACACCAAACCTCTCTACTCCCCATCTTGTGTAGTAGCTCATGACAATCAACCAGAAAATCATAAGCATCCTCAGATTCTGCACCCTTGAAGAATGGGGGTTTCAATTTCAAGAACTTACTGAAAAGTTCGTTGTTGGGTTTGTCATAATAGGCCCAGTAGTCAAACGTGGAAATGTGCCTATTCCCAATGTTGCATCCATGCGGGGAGCCATAGTAGCCGCATGTCATATCTCCGAAACCGGAGGTGTTGGTGCAGAAACCACTGGAGGTGCTTGACCCTGATCAGACAACCCGCTAAGATAAGCAAGTACTTGGTTGATCATCTCTGGGGTAGGTTGGGGTGGCAATTCCTCATTCTGCCCTTGTTCGGTTTCCCCTTCCTCACCCTCTCTTACTACATCCTCAGTCGGTGGAGGAGTCACCGCCCTAGTATCAGATGGGCTAGGGGCTCGTCCTCTTCCTCTAGAGGACGTCCTCCCACGACCTCTTCCACGGCCTCTTGTCGCGGTTCCTCCTCGAGCCACAGCCCCAGTGGCTGGCTCAGTAGTTTCATGTCTTTCCGTTGTTGCTGCTGGTGCGGTCGTTGCTCTAGTTCTAACCATCTGCGAAATAGAATGAAGATGGTAAGATACCAATTTGTATCACCTAGATACCAATTGGACTCAAGTAGTAGCATGAAAGAAAGAATGAAAGAATGGAATTTTCCTAAAGTCTTATAGCCTCTCAAGGAAAAGTAAAGGCATCCCCCTACCGTTCCTTAAGACTCTACTAGACCTGTTCTTGTGTGATGAGACCAATAAACCTAATGCTCTGATACCAAGTCTGTCACGACCCAATTCGGGGACGCGACTGGCACCCACATTTACCCTCCTATGTGAGCGAACCAACCAAGTTAACCCTTAACATTTTAATACAACATCGAAAGAAATGCGGAAGACTTAACTTCATAAATAAAACAAATCAATAACTATTATTATTATCCCCAAAATCTGGAAGTCATCATCACAAGAACATCTATGATCAAATTACTAAACTAAACTATCTAAGAATGTCTAAGAAGCTAGAAATACATAAGAACTAGTCCATGCCGGAAGTCAAGGCATCCAGACTTATAGAAGAAGATCCAGTCCAAGCTAGAAGCGTTAGCTCACCCTGAGATCCGGTATGACGAAATCTGGCCCGAATTACTGTTGTGTTGAAGTTGACGGAACGTTTGCTGCATAACACAAATAACAAAGGGAAAACATAAAAGTAGGGGGTCAGTACAACCACACGTACTGAGTAGATATCATCGGCCAACTCAAAATAGAAGATAATATATATCAAGTAATATTATAAATCAACTATAAACTCAACCTGTAGCAACAACAAGTATCATAATTGTCAATAAATACCATCAAGTTCATTCATGAGGGCTCAAGCCTCATTACCATACTCATTTGGGAATTAAGTTCATTATGTTGAGTATATTATCATCTTTCGAGATTCATTATCTTTCTTCCTCTTGTGTCGGTACGTGACACTCCGATCCCCTACCGCTATGTGTCGGAACGTGACACTCCGATCCCCTATATGTGTCGGAACGTGACACTCCGATCCCCTATATGTGTCGGAACGTGACACTCCGATCCCCTATATGTGTCGGTACGTGACACTCCGATCCCCTATATCTACGTGTCGGTTCGTGACACCCGTCCCACTAATACTATGTGTCGGAACGTGACACTCCGATCAACTAATACTATGTGTCGGAACGTGACACTCCGATCCACTACATTCATTCTATCCATTCATCCAGCCTTCTCTATACTAAGGCATCATCAATCCCATTACTTTAATTCGTCAAGCCTTCTTTTATACCAAGGCATCATCATTAATATCATAGATTAAAGTTCTTTCAAGATTTGGGATTCAATGGTTTTCGTCATGCTTGTTTTATCAAAATCACATAACCATATTCATACAAGCATACAATAAGCATATAGACAGGTTTACAATATCATCAACACATATTATTCACTATTAAGAGTTCACTACGAATATCGTAAAATAAACCATAACCTACCTCCACCGAAGAATTGAATCAACAAGCTATCTTGTCAAAGTCCTTGCTATCCTCTTCGTTTCTCTCTCTCTACTCGTTCTTTTCTTTTTGTTTTGTTTTATGCAAACCCTCCTTCTTTTTACCCTAATTAAAAGTATAATTAAGTGTAAAGGAGGACAATAAAACCCACTAATTAACTTAAGATTACCCCTTTTAACCCCCAAGTAATTAGACCTATTAATATTAACCCTCAATCTTTATAATTAAGGAAAGAATAGTCCAAAACGACCCCTAAAACGTGTAGAGGAATCCTATTTTGCCTGGGTCTGCGCAACCTGTGACGGGCCGTCGTTCCTGTGACGGTCCGTCACGGTGGTCGTCGCAGCTCCCTCGAGCTCAAGTGGCCTGTGACGGCCCGTCACAGCCGTGACGGTCCGTTTTGTTCCTCCGTCATGACGGTCAGAAACTCATTTCTTGTACCAAATTCTCAAAAGTTGAAGTGTTTTGCAACGGAAACTCACGACGGTTCGTCGTGGATGTGACGGAACGTCCTGCAGGTCGGTCACAATTTACAGAGAGTCGATTTTAATATCCAATTTGAAGAATTCTAAGTGTCCTAGAACGACACTCCCTCGACGGGCCGTCGTGACCACGACGGTCCGTCGTGACACTCGTCGTTCCAGCCAGTTTTTCCAGAAATGGACTCTGTTGCTCAAAACGACTAAACAGGTCGTTACATGAACCATCCACATGCACTCCATATAAGTAGTGCCTCAAAAGTTTCAGTGCAAACACTACAGCTGCCATCTCATGGTCATGAGTGGGATAATTTTTTTCATGAACCTTGAGTTGTCTGGACGCATAAACTATCACCTTACCACCCTGCATAAAAACACAACCCAAACCAGTCCTAGATGCATCTCAATAAATACAGTAATTCTCTCCATACTTAGGCAAAGTACGCACCGGGGTTGAAGTGATTCTATCCTTGAGCTCCTTGAAAGTCTTCTCACAAGTCTCAGCCCATTCAAACTTGACTTTCTTCTTCGTCAAAGTTGTGAGTGGGGCAGCAATGGAGAAAAACCCTTCACGAACCTGCGATAATAACCAGCCAATCCCAAGAAGCTACATTTATCTTTGAAACTAAGAGGTTTCGGCCAGTTCTTAACAACTTCAGTCTTCCTGGTTTCTACCTCCTAAACTTTATTGTACACAAAATGACCCATGAAGTTCACTTATCTAGGACAGGATTCACACTTGCTGAATTTGGCATACAGTCGTTTTTGTCTAAGTACCTTCAATGTTAGTCTCAAATGTTGTTCATGCTCATCCTTTATCGTAGAGTTAATGCATATATAATTAATGAATACGATGACGAAAGATTCAAGGTATTCACGAAAGACTCTGTTTATGAGATCCATAAATGCAGTAGGTGCATTAGTGAGACCAAATGATATAACGAGAAACTCGTAATGACCGTAACGGGTACGAAAGGCCGTCTTTGGAACATCTTCATCCATAACCCTAAGTTGATGGTATCCTTAATACAGATCAATTTTCAAGAAGAAACTAGACCCTTGGAGTTGGTTGAACAAGTCATCTGTTCTTCAAAGTGGATAGTTATTTTTTATAATGACTTTGTTTAGCGGATGATAATCGATACACATTGTAAGAGTTGCATCGTTGTTTTTAATAAACAACACTCGAGCTCCCCAAGTGGATATGCTCGGCTGAATTAAATCCTTATCAATGAGATCTTTTAACTGCATCTTCAACTCTTTGAGTTCAGCTGGAGCCATTCTGTAAGGACGAATCAAAATTGGTTTAGTATTGTGTTCAAAGTTCATACAAAAGTCAATCTCGTGAAGTGGGGGGGGGGGGACTCAAGGAAAATAATCAGGAAACACATCTAGGAACACATTCACGACAGGCACTGATTCTATGGAAGGAATGTCATGATCTAAATCATTAACACTCAAAATATGACATAATAATCATTTGTACATCATTTTGTTGGCCTTAAGGTTCAAAATAAAGGGATAAGGACGACTCAAATTGTACCCCTCCCAGACCAGCGCTACTTCATTAAGGAAACAAAATCTCACAAACCTACTACGACAAACCATACAAGCATAAAAACTATGAAGTCAGTCCATGCCAAGAATAATATCAAAATGAGGCATTGGTAACTCAACCAAGTCTTCACACATAGTCTTACTACATAGAACTATTGGGAAATCCTTGTATACTCGATCAATTCTTACATTTTCTCCTAAAGGTATAATAAAAACTGCAGGATCATGCAAAACATCAGGCAATATCAAATATGAAAGCAAGTAAAGGAGTTACAAAGGAAATCATAAACCCTGGATCAAGTAAAGCATAAATATAAGTTTAGAATACTTACAGCATACATGTGACCACATCAGGGGGCATCTTCTACTTCTCCTTGCCCTTAAGTGTGTAGAACTTGTTCCCCTTAGGAGGCTCGGCTGGTGCTGCACCCTGTGGATTAGTCCTAGGGTTAGCATTACCTCCAGCTTGACCCCTGATCTTTGGGCAGTCCTTAACCATGTGCCCGCTCTTACTTCAACCGAAACAGACATTAGCGCCCTATCTGTACTCTCCACTATGAGCACGACCACACTTAGCACAATTCTTTCTAGGACGCAACATATCACCTCCATTTTACTTCATGGGCTCGCATCTTCCTCCTCTAGGTTTTGTACTCCTCTGGAATTAAAGTTCCATGAAATCTATTGCCCCTTATTGAATCATGGATTCTCATAGATGCCAAAATTGTTTATGTTGCCTCCATTGCTAGGACCTTGTTGATCATGAGGCTTACGCCTCTTTGCATCACGGACTCCCCTCTTCATCCGGCTGTCCCTCACCTACGTGACATGCACCATAAACTTGGATAGGTCCATATTATCCTTGAGCATCGCAGCCTGACACTCCTCATATAGATCTGTGGTGATGCGTGTGAGGAACCTACTCATCTCATCCGTGATGTCAGTTACAATGGATGTAGCATACCTGGATGGTTTAACTAACTTCAGTGAATACTCCCTAACTATCATTGATCCCTGCTTAAGGTGCATAAACTCTTCAACCTTTGTCTCCCTAATCTTCCTTGGGAAGAATATTGCTACGAATCCTTTCTTAAAAAGCTCTGAAGTGACCAGAACTCCGCCCAAAGCTCGGATATCCTGCCACATATTGCACTAAGTTTGTCCAACATCTTTGAGATGATAGAAATCCAACAGAGCCTTCTCACTATCGCTGGCACTCATAGCCACCAAAATCTTTTGTACCACATCCATGAACTCTTGAAGATCCTCTAAAATCACGGACTTTTTTAAAATATGAGGATTCATCCTCATAAAATCCAGTAGTCTATCTTCCATTTTACAAACGGGTGGATTCTCCTTTTTAATATCCTATCTGTTTTGCTGGGCCATCATAGCCTAGTACTGCATAGATAGCTTGAGCCATCACAGCCAGAGTGGTCCGCACCTCCGCATCACTTAACCATCTGGGTTAACTGGCATTACAACTAGTTCAGCTGGAGCATGGGGGTGGAACTTGGTTACCCCGTTACCCCCAACAGGTTCTTCTCCTTTCCTCTTACCAGCGTTCCTTCTAGTGTTAATTTTCTAAAAAAAAAAATACGAATTGATATTAGACAGGGTCATTAAACCAAAAAATCTAACATTTGCAAATGAACGATAAAATCAAAAGAAGGGAATTTTTCCAACGCATCATGCAGTGTTTAATTCAGGATTGTGGTGCACTTCACTGCCATGACTTAGAAACTACTCAATGTGGTTGATGTGGAATTACTATTTTCGGAATTTAACGTAGGGATATGATAACTACTTTGTCATGATAAGAATCTAGACCCCATACGAGATAGACGTCGTTGACCTCTTAGAGGTCGCAAACAAGCCTACATACGTTATTGTTACTTAATATAGGTTAATTTTAGAGGAAATTTTTGTTAACATTCATGTAAGTCATTCTACTTAAACTGATAAACTTTCACAATCAACCATGTAATATTAAGATCATCAAATAAAAGAAATAGTTCATAATTGCAATAAATGTATTTTTACAAAAACGACACCAATATAGTGTATGAAATGAAAGTGGAAATGAAACATTAGTGGAACATGATCCACTAGCTAAAGCATACATCTATGCTATAAAATAATAGTAGACATCCTCGAAAGCATGAGGGCCTGTCAAATCTTGATAAATTCTCCATGTCCGCATAGCTGCAACGTCATATTGTAAGCTTTAACATCCACCATTATCTGCACCTAAAAGTACTTATTGTATGATATTAGTATAAATTGGTACTAAGTATGGGTATATGAAAGAACACATCAAGGGCATGCATGAGTAAGAATAGTTTTTTCCTAACAAAATGGTTTATGGAAAGTCAAGTCAATGGACTTGCCAAATTTGAATTAGGAAAGTCATGCCATGAGATTAATATCCATCATCATACGTATCATATTGCACACATCACATAACATATTACATATAGCACCTAACATATTATATATATTACATAACATATTTCATATCATTCTATCATATACCGTGAGACCTTGGAATCATGGACTTGACATTAAGACTTCCAAAAATGAGGGCTCAAAATATGGGACCTCAACAATGGAGCCTTCTTTAGCAAAACAGGGTCAGCTTCATTCATTCATACATACTCCATTTCATTCATTCATATACTTGTGCAACCACTAGTCATATGTAGGATTTATTTTTAAGACACTCATCGGGTTTGTTATGCATTGATCAAGAATAACCTAGTGTCATTACTTTAGTGTAGCTCACCTCTTTATTATCCTATCCTAACACCTTTGGTATCGTTCATTTCATTATGTGCATCATTTGAGGCTGGACCGATTCTTTCTTAGGGAACATAACCTTCACCAACATAGATCATGTGAGCATCATGAAATCAAGTGTGTTATCCCCACACCGAAAAGAGGTGGAATAATCACCCAAGGTTAACCAATACATGCTAGCATATATAAGGAATTGAACCCTACTAATTCCCTATCAGTGCTAAGTATAAAGTTACGTGAACTTCCGCCCTATAGGTGCTCAGTATAAAGTTCAATTACATTCAACTCATATGTAGTGGAAGTTGGCTTCTAGTATGAGTAAATCATAGCTCATTAAATAGTTTCTCATCTCATCATGAGTATTAAGTATACCATCATCTCAATACATTCAATAGAGTTTTCTAGAGACTGGTCTCTTCATTAACTTTACACTCACATAGGTGAGTACGTTTTGGTAACATTTACTTAGGCTCATCTGAGATTGCTCTCATTTTTCACAATAGCCTTTTATCATGTTGTCATCACATTAATTAACTATAGTCCATTTGTTTTACATAATTACTCACCCATTTTTCGTGAATGTTCATTTCATTATATGCCAATGACCTTGTTTTTTTAGTGTGTTTCACACTCTTACATAACCCTTCTAGGGTTACGTCTTTTCATTACAAACATCTTATGTTCACTTACTTTTAAATGTATCCTAGACTTATGGGTCTATACTTACATGCAATGAGGCTTCATTAATAGTTCATTTAAGTGATTCTTGTCTTCCTATAACTTTGTGATACAAGACTTATGCATCTTGTATGTATCCCAAGATCATCGATTTCTATATATGTACATTGTATTATTTTGAACATTCATTCACGTATGACTTTTGTATCAATATGAAAATTGGGCATGGAAACCCAATTTCGAATCCCTTATTCAACACTTAAATTTTTATATTTTTAGTTTGATCAACTCGGCTTGGGGACCCATGATCGAGCCCCAACGCCTTCTCATCATTTTCCCTTAATTTGTTTTTATTTTTCATTCGTTTGTAACAAAGAGGATGTGGGATCGAACCCCCACAACCTCATTTTCTTTTATTCTCTTTTTCCTTTAACCATTTTCGTTAGACCGAGAGGGTGTGTGATCCACCCGCCACAGCCCCTCTTGATTGTTTTGCTTGATTTCCTTTATTCAGCCGAGATATCATGTGTTCGATTCCCAAATGCCTCAACTATTTTTTTTTTTTAATTCTTCTTTAAGTATGACATAGAGGTTGTGGGTTCGAACACTTTACCTCTCCTTTTTATTTTTCATTATATTTTTCATGTTTTTGTAAAGGCACAAGGGTTTGAATCCCACATTCCAAATTCTTTTTCTATAACTTTATTAAAACAATTTTTAACATGGTGAGGTGACAGTTTCGATTCTCAATGACCTCACTTATTTTTAATTAATTTTACATAGCACGATAGACCAGTTAGCTTTGACGAAACTCATCAACAAGATGCTGGAAATTATGTACGTTTTTCAGTTCATTTTCATCAACGACTACATGTTAGTTTTTAGGGTAATTCGTAGATCCTTGAGTACATCTTAAGGTGAATTTCAATGGATTCATTGTCACAACCCAAATCGAGTCGCGAGTGGCAACCACACTTACCCTCCTATGTGAGCGAACCAAAAATACAAAACCCAACATTTCAATATAATATCAACAGAAAGTAATGCGAAAGACTTAAATCTCATTAATGAACAGTGATTAAAAAACATCTAAAACTCAATAACTATTATTATCCCCAAAATCTGGAAGTCATCATCACAACAACATCTATCCGCAAAATTACTAAACTAAGAGTATTCTAAGAAGCTAAAATAAGTAAAAACCTAGTCCATGCCGGAACTTCAAGTCATCAAGACATTAAGAAGAAGATCCAGTCCAAGCTAGAAGCATTATCTCACCCTGAAACCCAGTGTAATGAAGACTAGCTATAGTTGCGGTTGAGTTGAAGATGACGGTACGTTTGCTGCACTCCACAAATAACAAATAAAGAAACATACAAGTAGGGGTCAGTAAAAAACACAAGTACTGAGTAGGTATCATCGGCCAACTCAAAATAGAAAACAGTATATATCAGGTAATATCATAAAAACCAACTACAATACTCAAAAGATAGAAACATCAAGTTCTATAATCATAAATAAGTAACGCCAAGTACACCCATGAGGACTCAAGCTTCAATACCATACTCATTTGGGAAATAGGTTCATTAAATTGAGTATATTAACATCTTTCAAAATTCATTATATTTATTTCTCTTGTTTCGGTACGTGACACTCCACTCCATATACTATCCTGGTGTCGGAACGTGACACTCCGATCCTCATATACTATACTGGTGTCGGAACGTGACACCCGATCCATATACTCTTCTGGTGCCGGAACATGACACTCCAATCCTTATATACTATCTTGGTATCAGAACGTGACACCCGATCCATATACCATCCTGGTGTCGGAACGTGACACTCCGATCCTCATATACTATACTGGTGTCGGAACATGACACTCGATCCATATACTATCCTGGTGTTGGAACGTGACACTCTGATCCTCATATACTATCTTGGTGCCGGAACGTGACACCCGATCCCCTAATCTCACTACTTTCGTTCATTAAGCCTTCTTTTATACCAAGGCGTCATCATTAACAAAGTAGATTAGGGTTTTTCATGATTTAGGATTCAATAGCCTCATCATGCATATTTTATCACAATTATATAATCATATTCATGCAAGCATACAATTAAGCATATAGAAGGGTTTACAACACTACCCAATACATATCATTCGCTATTAAGAGTTTACTACGAATAGCATAAACCATAACCTACCTCCACCGAATATTCGTGATCAAGCAAGCAAATTCCCCAAAGCGTTGTTTCCCTCTTCGTTCCTCTCTCTCTCGATCGTTTCTCCCTCTCTTGTTCTTTCTATTTTTCTTATTCCAACCTTCTTTCTTTTACCCTAATTAGCATATAATTAAGTATAAAATATGATAAATTGACCCACTATTTAACTCAAGGATATCTCCTCACGTTCCGACACCAGGATAGTATATGGAGCGGAGTGTCACCTACCGACACAAGAGGAAGAAAGATAATGAATTTTAAAAGATGATAAATATACTCAATCTAATGAACCTAATTTCTAAATGTGTATGATATTGAGGCTTGAGTCCTCATGGATGAATTTGGTGGTACTTATTGATGATTATAGTACTTGTTGTTGCTACATGTCGAGTATTATAGTTGATTTATGATATTAACTGATATATACTGTTTTCTATTTTGAGTTGGCCGATGATACCTACTCAGTACTTATGTTTTGTACTGACCCCTACTTGTATGTTTCTTTCTTTGTATTTGAGGAGTGCAGCAAACGTGCCGTCGTCTTCAACTCAACAGAAATTCTAGCCATTCTTCGTCAAACCGGATCTTCAGGGTAAGCTAATGCTTCTAGCTTGGACTGGATCTTCTACTTCAAGTCTTGATGCCTTGAACTTCCGGCATGGACTAGCTCTTTATTTGTTTAGCTTTCTTGGATACTCTTAGTTTAGTAATTTGAGGATAGATGTTCTTGTGATGATGACTTCCAGATTTTGGGGATAAAAATAGTTGTTGAATCTTTAGAATTTATTGAATTGTTTTTCATTAATGAGTTAAGTCTTCCGCATTACTTTCTGTTGATATTATATTGAAATGTTAGGGTTTAGATTGGTTGGTTCGCTCACATAGGAGGGTAAGTGTGGGTGCCAGTCGCGGCTCGGTTTTGGGTCGTGACAAACTTGGTATCAGAGCATTAGGTTCGTTGATCTCATCACACAAGAACGAGTCTAGTAGAGTCTTAAGGAAAGGTAGGGGGACGACTTTACTTTTCTTTGAGAGGCTATAAGACTTTAGGAAAATTCCATTCTTTCATTCTTTCTTTCGTGCTTTTAGTTGGATCCAATTGGTATCTAGGTGATACAAATTGGTATCTGACCATCTTCACTCTATTTCGCAGATGGTTAGAACTAGAGCAACGACTGCGCCAACACCAACACCGGCAAGAAAGGATGCGTCTGAGCCAGACACTGGGGCTGTAGCTCGGAGAGGAACAGTGGCAAGAGGCTGTGGTAGAGGTCATGGGAGGACGTCCTCTAGTGGAAGAGGACAAGCACCTAGCCCATCTGATACTTGGGCGGTGACTCTCCCAGAGATGATCAATCAGGTTCTTGCTTATATTAGCGGGCTATCTGATCAAGGCCAGACACCTCCAGTTTTTTCTGCACCAGCACCTCAGGTTCCGGAGGTACAACATGCGGCTACTATGGAAATAGGCACATTTCCTCGTCTGACTACAGGGCCTATAATGACAAATGATCAGCATGAACTTTTCAGTAAGTTCTTGAAATTGAAACCTCCAGTCATCAAGGGTGCTGAATCTGAGGATGCTGTCGATTTTCTAGTTGACTGTCATGAGCTACTACACAAGATGGGTATAGTAGATCGGTTTGGTGTTGAGTTCGTGAGTTATCAATTTCAAGGAAACACCAAAATGTGGTAGCGGTCACATGTTGAGTGTCAACCAACAGAGGCACCACCTATGACTTGGTCATCATTCTCTAGCTTGTTTATGGAGAAGTATATCCCGTGGACTTTGAGGGATAGGAAAAGGGATGAGTTCTTGAGCCTAGAGCAAGGTAGGATGTCGGTTACTTCATATGAGGCTAAGTTTCGTGCATTATCAAGGTATGCCACCCAACTTTGTTTCAGTCCACAAGTGCGGATTCGCCGTTTGTGAAAGGGTTGAGGTCAGAATTGCGGATTTCGGCCTTACAGGTAGCGGCTACGGCAAAATCCTTCCAAGAAGTGGTAGACTTTGTGATAGAGGTGGAAGGAGTGAAGCCAGATGACTTCACCACGACATCGACATCAAAAAGGTTTCGAAAGGGAGGTGAGTTTAATGTTTCTTACTCCAGAGGGCAAGGCTCAGGAGGTTACGCGGCCCGGTCAACACTTCTCTGAGAGACCTATGCTTGACTCCAGAGAGTGTTATGGATGTGGGGAGACTGGGCATATAAGGAGGAATTGTCCGAAAAAGAGTTATAGACCCCAATAGCTAGAGGTAGAGGTGGTCATGGTAGAGGCCGTTATTCTGGAGGACGTGGTGGTCGAGGTAATGGTGGTCACCAAAATGGCAGAGGTGATGGGAAAACTGGAGCCACAACAACACAACATGGTAAGGGCAACGGACAGACAAGTAATGGGGCACATTATTACGCTTTCCCTGGGAGATCTGAAGCGGAGACATCTGATGCTGTTATCACAGGTAATCTTTTGGTTTGTGATTGCATGACTTCTTTATTGTTTGATCCCGGATCCACATTTTCTTATGTATCTTCTTCATTTGCTACTGGTCTTAATTTACCTTATGAATTGCTTGACATACCTATTCGTGTGTCTTCTCCGGTGGGTGAGTCTGTGATAGTTGAAAAAGTATATAGGTCTTGCTTGGTGACTTTTGTAGGGATCAACACTTATGTAGATTTGGTTATCTTAGAAATGGTTGACTTCGATGTAATTATGGGTATGACTTGGCTTTCTCCAAATTTTGCAATATTGGACTGTAATGCAAAAAATGTGACGTTAGCCAAGCCTGGGACAAATCAATTAGTGTGGGAGGGCGACTACACTTCCACTCCGGTTCGTATCATCTCCTTTCTTGGTGCTAAGAGAATGGTTGGCAAGGGGTGTTTAGCTTTCTTGGCACATCTCAGGGATGACACTACCCAAGTACCTCCAATTGAGTCGGTTTTGGTAGTCCGCGAGTTTCTGGATGTGTTCCCTGCAGATCTTCCTGGTATGCCACCGGATAGAGATATTGATTTTTGCATTGATTTGGAACCGGGTACTCGCCCCATTTATATACCCCCTTATAGAATGGCTCCCGCGGAGTTAAGAGAGTTAAAGGCCCAACTTCAAGAGTTGTTGAGCAAAGGCTTCATTAGACCAAGTGCATCTCCTTGGGGTGCTCCGGTGCTATTTGTGAAGAAGAAGGATGGGAGTTTTCGGATGTGCATAGACTACCGGAAGTTGAACAAGGCAACTATTAAGAACAAGTACCCCATTCCTCGCATTGATGACTTGTTCGATCAGTTACAAGGTGCTTGTGTCTTCTCTAAGAATGATTTGAGATCCGGTTATCATCAATTGAAAATACGGGCAACGGATGTGCCAAAGACCGCTTTTCGAACTAGGAATGGGCACTACGAATTTGTGGTAATATCGTTTGGTCTTACGAATGCCCCTGCTGCTTTCATGAGCTTGATGAACAGGATTTTTAAGTCATATCTGGATCTCTTTATGATCTTATTTATTGATGATCTACTGATATTCTCAAAGAGTAAGAAGGAACATGAAGAGCATTTGAGAATGGTATTAGAGTTGTTGAGGAAGAAGAAGCTTTATGCCGAATTCTCCAAGTGTGAGTTTTGGCTAGATTCAGTGTCCTTCTTGGGACACGTAGTTTCTAAGGATGGAGTGATGGTGGATCCATCTAAGATTGAGACAGTGAAGAATTGGGTGAGACCTACAAACGTGTCAGAAATAAGGAGTTTTGTTGGTTTGGCTAGCTACTACTGCTGGTTTGTCAAGGGATTCTCTTCTATTGCTTCCCAATTAACGAACTTGACTAAGCAGAATTTTCCATTTGTATGGTCGGATGAATGTGAGGAAAGCTTTCAGAAACTTAAGACCTTGTTGACTACTGCACCAATTCTTACCTTGCCAGTAGAGGGTAAGAACTTCGTCGTTTATTGTGATGCATCCTATTCTGGTTTGGGTGCAGTGTTAATGCAAGAGAAGAATGTGATTGCTTATGCTTCGAGGCAATTAAAGGTGCATGAACGTAACTATCCGACCCATGATTTGGAGTTGGCCGCGGTAGTACTTGCACTAAAGCAATGGAGACACTATTTGTATGGGGTTAAGTGTGAAGTCTATACGGATCATCGTTGCCTACAGTATGTCTTCACTCAGAGGGATTTCAATTTGAGACAGAGGAGATGGATGGAACTACTGAAGGACTACGATATCACTATTCTGTATCATCCGGGAAAGGCTAATGTTGTGGCAGACGCCTTAAGTAGAAAGGCAGGAAGCATGGGTAGTTTAGCCCACTTACAAGTCTCTAGACGCCCGTTGGCGAGAGAAATCCAAAACATGGCTAATGACTTTATGAGGGTAGAAGTAAATGAGAAGGGAAGATTTTTGGCTTGTGTGGAGGCGAGATCTTCTTTTCTTGACAAGATTAAGGGAAAACAGTTTGATGATGAGAAACTAAGTCGAATCCGAGATAAAATGTTGCGGGGAGATGCTAAGGAAGCACAAATCGATGAGGAAGGTGTTTTGAGAATCAAGGGAAGGGTATGCGTGCCCCGTGTTGATGACTTGATCCACACTATTCTTACAGAGGCTCATAGTTCCGGATACTCTATACATCCTGGTGCAACTAAGATGTACCGCGACTTAAAACAACACTTTTGGTGGAGTAGAATGAATCGTGACATTGTGGGTTTTGTTGCCAAATGTCCAAATTGTCAACAAGTAAAGTATGAACACCAGAGGCCCGGAGGAACACTTCAGAGAATGCCCATTCCTGAATGGAAGTGGGAGAGAATTGCAATGGACTTCGTGGTTGGTCTTCCAAAGACATTGAGTAAGTTTGATTCCATTTGGGTTATTGTGGTCAGATTAACTAAGTCCGGTCACTTCATTCCGTTCAAGGTGACCTACAATGCAGAGAAGTTAGCCAAAATCTACATCTCAGAAATCGTTTGATTGCATGGGGTTCCACTCTCCATCATATCAGATAGAGGTACGCAGTTTACTTCTAAGTTTTGGAGAACATTGCATGCTGAATTAGGTACTAGGTTGGACCTTAGTACTGCATTTCACCCTCAGACCGATGGTCAGTCTGAGAGAATGATTCAAGTGTTGGAGGATATGCTTCGTGCATGTGTATTAGAGTTTGGTGGTCTTTGGGATAACTTCTTACCCTTAGCGGAGTTTTGATAAAATAATAGCTATCACTCCAGTATTGATATGGCTCCATTTGAAGCATTGTATGGGAGGAGATGTAGGTCTCCCATTGGTTGGTTGGATGCATTTGAGGTTAGACCTTGGGGTACTGATCTGTTAAGGGATTTCTTGGAGAAGGTTAAAGCTATTCAAGAAATGCTTTTAGCGGCTCAAAGTAGACAAAAGGAATATGCGGATCGAAAGGTTAGAGACTTGGAGTTCATGGAGGGTGAACAAGTCTTGCTGAAGGTTTCACCCATGAAAGGGGTGATGCGGTTTAGAAAAAGGGGTAAGCTAAGTCCAAGGTATATTGGACCATTTGAAGTACTTAAGCGAGTAGCGGAGGTGGCTTATAAATTAGCCTTGCCTCCAGGGTGACCGGAGTGCATCCGGTATTTCATGTGTCCATGTTGAAAAGATACCATGGGGATGGAAACTACATCATTCGTTTGAATTCTGTTCTGCTTGATGAGAATTTGACTTATGAAGAGGAACCTGTTGCTATTTTAGATAGAGAAGTTCGCAAGTTGAGGTCAAGGGAGATTGCATCCACCAAAGTTCAATAGAAGAATCGACCAGTTGAAGAGGCCACTTGGGAGAAGGAGGTTGATATGCAAGAAAAATACCCACATCTGTTCACAGATTCAGGTACTCCCTTTCGCCCTTGTTTCTTTTCTTGTGATCGTTCGAGGACGAACGATGGGTAAATTGGTATCTATTGTAACGACCTGTTTAGTCGTTTTGAGTAGCAGATTTTATTTCTGGAAAAACTGGCTGATACGATGGACCCCACGACGGACCGTCATGGGCACGATGGACCGTCGAGGGGGTCTCGTTCCATAACACTTAGAAATTTGAAAATTGGGTGCTGAAATCCACTCTCTGAACTTCGTGACGGAATGGCAGGACGGATCGTCATAGGCGTGACGAACCGTCACAGACTCTTTGGTGGAAATTGAGTCTCTGAACTTTGCTACGACCTGCAGGACGGACCGTCGCAGGCACGACGGGCCGTCACAGGTTGCGTAATCCCAGTCTAGGTCAGATTTCTTTAAATGTTTTAAGGGACGTTTTTGACTATTCCTGCTTTAATTATAAAGTTAGTGGGTTAATGTTAATAAGTCTAATTACTTAGGGGTTAAAAGATGTAACCTTGAGTTAATTAGTGGGTTATTATTGCCATCTTTTAAACTTAATTATATACTAATTAGGGTAAAAGAAAGAGGGTTTGAATAAGAAAAATAGAAAGAACAAAGAGAGAGAGAGGATTGATCGATCGAGAGATAGAAACGAGAAGAAGAACAAAGCTTTGGGGAAATTGCTTGCTTGATCAAATTCTTCGGTGGAGGTAGGTTATGGTTTTGACACTACTCGTAGTAAACTCTTATTAGCGAATGATATGTATTGGTAGTATTGTAAACCTTTCTATATGCTTAATTGTATGCTTGCATGAATGTGATTATATAATTGTGATAAATTAAGCATGATGAAGCTATTGAATCCTAAATCTTGAAAGAAACCCTAATCTATTTTGATAATGATGATGCCTTGGTATAAAAGAAGGCTTGATGAACGAAAGTAGTGAGATTAGGGGATCGGGTGCCACGTTCCGGTACCAGGATAGAAATAGAGGATCGGGTGCCACGTTCCGGTACAAGGATAGAAATAGAGGATCGGGTGCCATGTTCCGGTACCAGGATAGTATATGAGGATCGGAGTGTCACGTTCCGACACCAGGATAGAATATGGATCGAGTGCCACGTTCCGGTACCAGGATAGTATATGAGGATCGGAGTGTCACGTTCCGACACCAGGATAGAATATCGATCGGGTGCCACGTTCCGGTACCAGGATAGAATGAGCATCGGAGTGCCACGTTCCGGTACCAGGATAGAATATGGATCGGAGTGTCACGTTCCGACACCAGGATAGTATATGGAGCGGAGTGTCACGTACCGACACAAGAGGAAGAAAGATAATGAATCTTGAAAGATGATAAATATACTCAATCTAATGAACCTAATATCCAAATGAGTATGATATTGAGGCTTGAGTCCTAATGGATGAATTTGGTGGTACTTATTGATGATTATAGTACTTGTTGTTGCTACATGTCAAGTATTATAGTTGATTTATGATATTAACTGATATATACCGTTTTCTATTTTGACTTGGCCGATGATACCTACTCAGTACTTGTGTTTTGTACTGACCCCTACTTGTATGTTTCTTTCTTTGTATTTGTGGAGTGCAGCAAACGTGCCGTCGTCTTCAACTCAATAGAAATTCTAGCCATTCTTCGTCACACCGGATCTTCAGGGTGAGCTAATGCTTCTAGCTTGGACTGGATCTTCTTCTTCAAGTCTTGATGCCTTGAACTTCCGGCATGGACTAGCTCTTTATTTGTTTTGCTTTCTTAGATATTCTTAGTTTAGTAATTTCAGGAGAGATGTTCTTGTGATGATGACCTCCAGATTTTGGGGATAATAATAGTTGTTGAATCTTTAGAAGTTATTGAATTGTTTTTCATTAATGATTTAAGTCTTCCGCATTACTTTCTGTTGATATTATATTGAAATGTTAGGGTTTAGATTGGTTGGTTCGCTCACATAGGAGGGTAAGTGTGGGTGCCAGTCGCGGCTCGGTTTTGGGTCGTGACATCCACGATCTCCCCGATTTAATTGGCTTGGATGTCACAAGGGTTCTGAGGTCTGGTTCTACGCGCATCAATTCCATGTGAACTTGGTCTAATCGTAGGCATTGTAGACACATTATGCATTACTTAGCATATCAATATTTAGGGTTGTTACAAAAGGTGTATTACTTTCCTCCAAGCGCTTCTTCTGGGGCTGTTCCATCGGTCTAGGATTTATGGTTTATGGTTAGGGTTAGGTTTATGATTACGGTTAGGTTGTAGGTTTTTTTTTTGGTTTTATGATTCAGGGTTTAGTATTTGAGGTTATATATTTATGGTTTCGTATTTAATATTTGGGTTTTGATATTTTGGGCTTGGGGTTTGGCGTTTATGGTTTAGAGTTGGGGTTAGGGTTAATTTTAGGGAGAGGATTTTTTTTTTTAGGTTTTTGGGTTAAGGGTTTAGGATTTAAGGTTTATTATCAATGGTTTAGTGTTTAATGTTTCTGTTTTGGCATTTTGAGCTTGGATTTTAGGATTAGTGGTACGGTTAGGGTTAGGGTTTTCGTTATTTTTTTTGGTTTTAGGGTTTGGGATGAAGTATTTGAGTTGTAATATATATTGTTTAGTATTAAATATTAGGATTTTGGTACTTTGTGATTTGGATTTTGTGATTAGGGTTTAGGGTTAAGATTAAAAATAGGGTTAGGGTTTGGGTTCGTTTTAGGGAAGGGGTTTGGGTTTTTTTTTTTTTAAAAAAAAAAAGTTTTAGGTATTGAGGTTCAGGATTTTTTGTTTTAAATAGATTGTTTTGTGTTTAATTTTTGTGTTAAGGTTTTTTTGGCTTTTTTTTTCAGTTTAATTGTTTAGGGTTAGGGTAAGAGTTAGTTGTTTAGTTTTTTTAAAGTTTTAAAATATGATGTTTAAAATTTATGGTTTACTGTTTCATATTTGGATTTACGTATTTTGTACTTAGTATCATTTTGGACTTAGGGTTTAGGGTATAGGATTACAGTTATGTTTAGGGTTAGGGTTAGGTTTTTTTTTTAGGTTTTTGGGTTTAGGATTTAAATTTTAGGTTTAATATTAATGGTATAATATTTAGTGTTTGGGTTTTCGTATTTTGGTCTTGGGATTTAGGATTTATCAGGTTATTTTATAGGTTTTATAGTTTGGGTTATTGATTGGAGTTTTAATTTCTATGGTTAAGTGTTCAATGTGAGGGTTTTGGTATTTTGGTCTTTGGGCTGAGGGTTTAGGGATAGTGTTAGGGTTAGGGTTTAGGATTTTTTGAGGTTTTAGATTTTGGAGTTTATGATTTTTCGTTTAAAATCTATGGTTTGATATATAATGTTTAAGTTTGGGTATTTTCGGGTTAATGGTCTAGGCTTAAGGTTAGGGTTAATGTTAGTGTAAGGGTAATGACAAGGTTTTAGGGTATTTTTTTAGGTTATAGGGTTTGCGGTTTTGGATTTGAGGTTTAAAATCTATAGTTTAGTATTTAATTTTTGGATTTTTGTATTTTTGACTTTGGGTTTCAAGTTTAGGGTATAGGATTACGTTTTGGGTTTTGATCTATGTTACGATGTATGGTTTTTTTAGGTTTTATGGTTCATGGTTTAGAATTTGAGGTTCAAAATCTATGGTTTAGTATTTAATGTTTGGGTTTTTGTATTTTGGGCATAGGGGTTAGGGTTTAAGGTTTAGGATTACGGTTAGGGTTAAGATTAGGGGTAGGGTTAGGGTTAAGGTTAAGGTTTTTAGTGTTCTTAGGTTTTTGGGTTTAGGGTTTAGGATTTGAGGTGTAATATAAATGTTTTAGTGTTTAATTTTTTGATTTTGGTGTTTAGGATTTATAGTAGGGTTAGGTTTAGGGTTAGGGTTAAGGTTTAGCTTGTTTTATAGGATCTAGGGTTTGGGGTTAAGTATTTGAGTTGTAATATCTATGGTTCAGTGTTCAAATTTAGGGTTTTGGTATTTTGGGCTTTGGGTTTAGGGTTAGGGTTTATGATAGGGTAGGGTTAGGGTTCATGATAGGGATAGGGTAAGGGTTAAGTGCTTGTTTTTTTGTTTAAGGGTTTGGGGTTGAAGAGCTTCTGTTTAAAATCTTTGCTTTAATGATTAATGTTTTTGTTTTGGTAATTTGGGCTTGGGGTAATGGGTTAATGGTTTAGGGTAAGGGTAAGGGTTAGGTTTTGGGGATTATTTTTTTTAGTTTTTAGTGATTGTGGTTTAGTGTTTGAGGTTTAAAATATGAGGTTTAGGGTTTAATGTCCGAGATTTTTATTTAGTAGTAAGATTTTTTTTGGCTTAGGGTTAAGGTTTGGGGTGTAGGTTATTTTTTAGGTTTTATGATTGAGGGTTCAGCATTTGAGATTTATAATCTATTGGTTAGTGTTAAATATTTGGTTTTTGTATTTTTGTCTTTAGGTTAAATGTTTATGGTAAGGTCAGTGTTAGAGTTAATGATAGGGTTAGCATTAGAATTTAGGTTGTTTTTTAATTTTTAGTGCTTGGGTTATTTGATTAGTAATATCTATCGTTCAGAGTTTAATATTATGGTTTTTTGTATATTAGGCGTTAGGTTTAGGGTTTAGGTTAAGGATAGTTTTAGGGTTAGTGTTAGGGTTTGGTTTTATGATTTATGTTAGGTTTTAGGTTTTGGAGTTTAGGGTATTTGGTATAAATTCTATGGTTTGGTGAATAATATTTTGGGTTTTTGTAATTTGGCAATGGGTTTCGGGATAATGTTATGGGTTAGGGTTAAGGTTTATTTTTTTTTATGGTTTTAGCGTTGGGTTAAGGATTTAACTTGTAGTAGGTATGGTTTAGTGTTCACTGTTAGGGTTAGAGTTAAGGATAGGGTTAGGGTTAAGCTTTGGGTTATTGTTTGTGTTAGGGTTTAGAAATTTAAAGATTTAGGGAATGTGGTTTAGGTGTTGAGGTTTAAAATTAATGGTTTAGTGTTTAATGTCTCGGTTTTCGTATTCTTGACTTAGATTTTTGTTTTGGACTTAGGATTTAGGATTAGGATGTAGCTTTTTTTTTTTATAAAAAGGTTAAGGTATAGCATTTAAGGTTTAAAATCTATTGTTGAGTATAATGGTTGTGTTTTGGTATTTTGGGCATAGGTTATTGGGTTTATGGTTTAAAGTTAGGGTTAGGATTAAGGTTAGGGTTAGTTTTAGGTTTTTGGATTGTTTTAGAGTTTTTGGTTTAGGGTGTAGAACTTGAGGTTTAATATCAATGGTTTATTGTTTATTGATTTTGTATTGGTATATTGGTTTTGTGTTTTAGTGTTTCTGGTAGGGTTATGGTTAGGGTTGATGTTACAGTTAAGGTAAGGGTTTAGGTTGTTTTTAGGTTTTAGGGTTTGGGGTTAAGGATTTGAGTTGAAATATCTATGGTTTAGTGTTTAACTTTAGTGTTTTTGTATTTTCCGCTTTGTGATTAGGGTATAGGGTTTAGGGTAAGTTATGAGGCTATGGTTACGTATAGGATTCGTTTTAGGGATATGGTTAGGTTTAGGGTTTTTTTGTTTTTTTTTTGTTTATGTCACGACCCAAATCGGGGTCGCGACTGGCACCCACATTCACCCTCCTATGTGAGCGAACCAACCCATCTAAACCTTAACATTTTAATACAATATCATCAAAAGTAATGCGGAAGACTTAAACTCATTAATAAAAACAACTCAACTATTATTAATATCCCCAAAATCTGGAAGTCATCATCACAAGAACATCTATCTCAAATTGCTAAACTAAAACTGTCTAAGAAGTTAAAACAATAAAAGCTAGTCCATGTGGGAAGTTCAAGGCATCAAGACTTGAAGAAGAAGATCCAGTCCAAGCTAGAAATTAGCTCACCCTGAAGATCCGGTGTGACGAAGACTGGCTTGATTTACTGCTGAGTTGAAGTTGACGGAACGTTTGCTGCATACACAAATAACAAAGAAGAAAACATAAAAGTAGGGGGTCAGTACAACCACAGTACTGAGTAGATATCATCGGCTAACTCAAAATAGGGAACAGTATATATCAATAATAATGTAAATCAACTACAATACTAAGCATGTAGCAATAACATAAATTCATCAATAAATACAACCGAGTTCACACATGAGGACTCAAGCCCCAATATCATACTCATTGGGAATTAAGTTCATTAGATTGAGTATATTCATTATCTTTCAAGATTCATTATCTTTCTTCCTCTTGTGTCGGTACGTGACACTCCGCTCCTCTAATTCTATCCTGGTGCCGGAACGTGGCACTCCGATCCTCATATACTATCCTGGTACCGGAACGTTGCACCCGATCCATATACTATCCTGGTGTCGGAACGTGACACCCGATCCATATACTATCCTGGTGTCGGAACGTGACACTCCGATCCTCATATTCTATCCTGGTGTCGGAACATGACACTCCGATCCTCATATTCATTCTATCCTGGTACCGGAACGTGGCACCCGATCCATATTCTATCCTGGTGTCGGAACGTGACACTCCGATCCTCATAATCATTCTATCCTGGTACCGGAACGTGGCACCCGATCCCCTAATTCATCAAGCCTTCTTTTATACTAAGGCATCATCATTCTCATTATATCATTTATCAAGCCTTCTTTTATACTAAGGCATCATCATTCTCATTATATAATTTATCAAGCCTTCTTTTACACTAAGGCATCATCATTCTCATTATATAATTTATCAAGCCTTCTTTTACACCAAGGCATCCTCATTAACAAGTGAATTAGGGTTTCTTTCAAGATTTAGGATTCAATAGCTTCATCATGCTTATTTTATCACAATTTCATAATCACAATCATGCAACATACAATTAAGCATATAGAAGGGTTTACAATACTACCAACACATATCATTTCTATTAAGAGTTTACTACGAATATCATAGAAAACCATAACCTACCTCCACCGAAGAATTGGAATCAACAAGAAATCCCCCAAGCTTTGTTATCCTTTTCCCTTGTTCGACTCTCTCTCAATCGATCAATCTCCCTCTCTCTTTTCTTTTGTTTTGTTTTATTCCAACCCTCTTTCCTTTACCCTAATTAACAAATAATTAAGTGTGAAAGAGGACAATAAAACCCCTTCTAATTAACTTAAGGTTACCTCTTTTAACCCCCAAGTAATTAGACTTATTAATGTTAACCCTCAATCTTTATAATTAAGGAAAGAATAGTCCAAAACGACCCTTAAAACGTGTGGGGAAATCCTAAACTGCCAGGGATTTGCGCAACCTGTGACGGGCCGTCGTGCCGGCGATGGTCCGTCACGGTGGCCGTCGAACCTCCCCAAATTCCAGGTGGGCTGTGACGGCCCGTCACCCCTGTGACGGTCCGTCCTGCACCTCCGTCATGACGGTCAGAAACTCGTTTCTTGCAACAAATTCTCAAAAGTTGAAGTGTTTTGCAACGGAAACTCACGACGGTTCGTCGTGGATGTGACGGCACGTCCTGCAGGTCCGTCACAATTTACAGAGAGTCGATTTTTAATATCCAAATTGAAGAATTCTAAGTGTCATGGAACGAAAACTCCTCGACTGGCCGTCGTGACACCCGTCGTCCCAGCCAGTTTCCCAGAATTACAATCTGCTGTGCTTAAAAACTAAACAGGTCGTTACAATAGATACCAATTTACCCATCGTTCGTCCCCCGAACGATCAAAAGAAGAAAAACAATGGCGAAAAGGAGTACCTGAATCTGTAAACAGATGTGGGTATTTTTCTTGCATATCTGCCTCCTTCTCCCAAGTAGCCTCTTCAACCGGTCGATTCTTCCATTGAACTTTGATGGATGCAATCTCTCTCGACCTCAACTTGCGAACTTCTCTATCTAATATAGCAACCGGTTCCTCTTCATAAGTCAAGTTCTCATCCAACAAAACTGAATCCCAACGGATGATGTAGTTTCCATCTCCGTGGTATCTTCAACATGGACACATGAAATACCGGATGCACTCCGGACAGCCCTGGGGGCAAGGCTAATTCATAAGCCACCTCCCTTATTCTCTTAAGCACTTCAAATGGTCCAATATACCTTGGACTTAACTTACCTCTTTTACCAAACCGCATCACCCCTTTCATGGGTGAAACCTTCAACAAGACTTGTTCACCTTCCATGAACTCCAAATCTCTAACCTTTCGGTCTGCATACTCCTTTTGTCTACTTTGCGCCGCTAGAAGCTTTTCTTGAATAGCTTTCACCTTATCTAACGAATCCCTCAAGAGGTCAGTACCCCAAGGTCTAACCTCAAATGCATCAAACCAACCAATGGGAGATCTACACCTCCTCCATACAATGCTTCAAATGAAGCCATGTCAATACTTGAGTGACAGCTATTATTGTATGAAAACTCTGCCAAAGGTAAGAAGCTATCCCAATGGCCACCAAACTCTATCACACATGCACGAAGCATATCCTCCAACACTTGAATCATTCGCTCAGACTGACCATCGGTCTGAGGATGAAATGCAGTACTAAGGTCCAACCTAGTACCTAATTCAGCATGTAATGTCCTCCAAAACTTAGAAGTAAACTGCGTACCCCTATCTGATATGATGGAGAGTGGGACTCCATGCAACCGAACGATCTCTGAGATGTAGATCTTGGCTAACTTCTCTGCATTGTAGGTCACCTTGACAGGAATGAAGTGAGTCGACTTAGTTAACCTATCAACAATCACCCAAATAGAGTCATACTTACCCAAGGTCTTGGAAGACCAACCACAAAATCCATTGCGATTCTCTCCCACTTCCATTCAGGAATGGCATTCTCTGAAGTGTTCCTCCGGGCCTCTGGTGTTCATACTTTACTGTTTACAATTTGGACATTTGGCAACAAACTCAACAATATCTCGTTTCATTCTACTCCACCAGAAGTGTTGCTTTAGGTCACGATACATCTTGGTTGCACCAGGATGTATAGAATATCCGGAACTATGAGCTTCTGTAAGAATAGTGGTGATCAAATCATCGATGCGGGGTAACATACCCTTCCCTTAATCCTCAGAACACCTTCCTCATCAATTATTGCTTCCTTAGCCTCTCCTCGCAACACTTTATCTCGAATGCGACCTAGTTTCTCATCATCAAACTGCTTCCCCTTAATCTTGTCAAGGAAAGAAGATTTTGCCTCTACACAAGCCAACAATCCTCCCTTCTCATTTATTTCTAACCTCATAAGGTCGTTAGCCAAAATCTGAACCTCTCTAGCCAATGGTGTCTCGAAGCTTGCAAGTGAGCTAGACTTCCCATGCTTCCGGCCTTCTACTCAAGGCATCTGCCACAACGTTCGCCTTCCCCGGATGATACAAGATAGTGATATCGTAGTCCTTCAGTAGTTCCATCCATCTCCTTGAGTAAAGACATACTGTAAACTACGATGATCGTGTTTAGATTTCACCACTTAACCCCATATAAATAATGCCTCCATTGCTTCATGCAAATACTACCGCGGCCAATTCTAAGTCATGAGTTGGAGTTAGGTACGTTCTGCACTTTAAGTACTTGAAGCATAAGCAATCACGTTCTTCTCTTGCATTAGCACTGCACCCAAACCCGTATAGGATGCATCACAATAGACGATGAAGTTCTTACCTTCCACCGGCAAGGTGAGGATAGGTGCGGTAGTCAACAAAGTCTTGAGTTTTTGAAAGCTTTCCTCACACTCATCCGACCATACAAATGGAACATTTTGCTTAGTCAAGTTTGTCAATTGGGAAGCACAATAGAAGAGAATCCCTTGACAAATCGGCGGTTAGTAGCTAGCTAACCCAACGAAACTCCTTATTTCTGACACGTTTGTAGGTCTTACCCAATTTTCACCGTCTCAATCTTAGATGGATCCACCATCACTCCATCCTTAGAAACCACGTGCCCCAAGAAGGACACTGAATCTAGCCAAAACTCACACTTGGAGAATTCGCATAAAGCTTTTTCTTCCTCAAAAAACTCTAACACCATTCTCAAATGCTCCCATGTTCCTTCTTACTTTTAGAGTATACCAATATATCATCTATAAATATGATCACAAAGAGGTCCAAATATGGCTTAAAAATCCCATTCATCAAGCTCATGAAAGCAGCAGGGGAATTCGTAAGACAAAAGACATTACCACAAATTCATAATGCCCATACCTAGTTCGAAAAGCAGTCTTGGTACATCCGTTGCGTTATTTCAATTGGTGATAACCGGACCTCAAGTCTATTTTTGAGAAGACACAAGCACCTTGTAACTGATCGAACAAGTCATCAATGCGAGGAATGGTGGTACTTGTTCTTAATAGTTACTTTGTTCAACTGTCGGTAATCTATGCACATTCAAAGCTCCCATCCTTCTTCTTACAAACAAGACCGGAGCACCAAGGAGATGCACTTGGTCTAATGAAGCCTTTGCTCAACAACTCTTGAAGTTGTGCCTTTAACTCTCTTAACTCCGCGGGGGGCCATTCTATAAGGGGGGATAGAAATGGGGCGAGTACCCGGTTCCAAATCAATGCAGAAATAAATCAATATCCCTATCCGGTGGCATGCCAGGAAGATCTGCAGGGAACACACCTAAAACTCACGGACTACCGAAACTGACTCAATCGAGGGTACTTGGTGTAGTGTCATCCTTAAGATGTGCCAAGAAAGCTAAACACCCTTACTCACCATTTTCTTAGCACGAAGAGAAAGGATGATACGCACTGGATTGGAAGTGTAGTCACCCTCCAACACTAAGGATCTGCCCCAAGTTGGCTAACGTCACAGTTTTAGCATTGCAATCAAAATCGCAAAAAGTCGGAGAAAGCCAAGTCATACCCTGAATTACACCAAAGTCACCCATTTCTAAGATGACCAATCTACATAAGTGTTGCTCCCCTCAAAAATTCACCAAACAAGACTATATACCCTTTAACTATCACCGACTCACCCACCGGAGTCGAAACACGAATAGGTATGTCAAGTAATTCACAATTGATATTTAGACCATTAGCAAATGAGAAGATACATATGAAAAATGGATCCAGGATCAAACAATACGGAAGCCATGAAATCACAAATCAAAAGGTACCTGTGATAACAGCATCAGACGCCTCCGCTTCAGATCTCCCAGGGGAAAGCGTAGCAATGGGCCCCATTATTGTCTGTCCATTGCCCCTACCATGTTGCGTAGTAGGGCTCCCATTTGCCCATCACCTCTGCCGTTTTGTTGTTACCACCATTACCGCAACCACCACGCCCTCCAGAATAACGGCCTCTACATGACCACCCCTACCTCAGCTAGTGGGGCTTGTAACTCTGGTTTGGACAATACCTCTTAATGTGTCCAATCTCTCCACATCCATAAACTTTCGGGGGTTCACGCATCGGCCTCTCAGAGAAGTGTTGACCGTTCTGAGGTGGACCCCCAACTACAGTCTGTAGTGAAGACTGTATTGTCGAACTGAGTGACCTCCGGATCTGTCCTCTAGGTAAGAACCATTAAACTCACCTCCCCTTCGAAAACTCTTTGATGTCGATGTCGTGGTGAAGTCATCTGGCTTCACTCCTTCCACTATCACGAAGTCTACCACTTCTTGGAAGGATGTTGCCGTTGCCGCTATCTGTAAGGCTGAAATCCGCAATTCTGACCTCAACCCTTCACAAACGGCGAATCCGTTCTTGTGGACTGAAACAGAGTTGGGTAGCATATCTGGATAGTGCGCAAAATTTAGCCTCGTATGCATTTACCGTCATCCTTCCTTGCTCTAGAACCAAGAAAAACTCATCCCTTTTCTATCTCTCAAAGTCCTTGGGATACTTCTCCATAAATAGGGTAGAGAATGATTCCCAAGTCATAGGTGGTGCCTCTGTTGGTTGACACTCAACATGTGAACGCCACCATATTTGGCGTTCCCTTGGAACTGATAGCTCACGAACTCAACGCCAAACCGTTCTACTATCCCCATCTTGTGTAGTAGCTCATGACAATCAACCAGAAAATCATAAGCATCCTCAGATTCTGCACCCTTGAAGACTGGAGGTTTCAATTTCAAGAACTTACTGAAAAGTTCATGCTGATTGTTGTCATAATAGGCCCAGTAGTGAGACGTGGAAATGTGCCTATCCCAATGTTGCATCCATGCGGGGAGCCATAGTAGCCGCATGTCGATCTTCTGAAACCGGGGGTGTTGGTGTAGAAACCACTGGAGGTGCCTGACCGTGATCAGATAACCCGCTCAAATAAGCAAGACCTGATTGATCATCTCTGGGGTAGGTTGGGTTGGGTGGCATTTCCTCATTTTGCACTTGTTCATTCTCCCCTTCCTCACCCTCTCTTATCACCTCCTCGGTCGGTGGAGGAGTCACTGCCCTAGCATCAGATGGGCTAGGTGCTCGTCCTCTCCTCTAGAGGACGTCCTCCCACGACCTCTACCACAGCCTCTTGCCGTGTGTTCTTCCTCGAGCCACAGCCCCAGTGGCTGGCTCAGTCATTTCTTGGTCTTTCCGTTGTTGCTACTGGTGCGGTCGTTGCTCTAGTTCTAACCATCTGCGAAATAGAGTGAAGATGGTCAGATACCAATTTGTATCACCTAGATACCAATTGACTCAAGTTGTAGCACGAAAGAAAGAATGAAAGAATAGAATTTTTCCTAAAGTCTTATAGCCTCTCAAAGAAGTAAAGGCGTCCCCCTACCGTTCCTTAAGACTCTACTAGACCTGTTCTTGTGTGATGAGACCAATGAACCTAAGGCTCTGATACCAAGTTTGTCCACGACCCAAATCGGGGACGCGACTGGCACCCACATTCACCCTCCTATGTGAGCGAACCAACCCATCTAAACCTTAATATTTTAATACAATATCATCGAAAGTAATATGGAAGACTTAAACTCATTAATAAAAACAACTCAAACTATTATTAATATCCCCAAAATCTTGAAGTCATCATCACAAGAACATCTATCTCAAATTGCTAAACTAAAACTGTCTAAGAAGTTAAAACAATAAAAGCTAGTCCATGCGGGAAGTTCAAGGCATCAAGACTTGAAGAAGAAGATCCAGTCCAGCTAGAAACATTAGCTCACCCTGAAGATCCGGTGTGACGAAGACTGCTTGATTTACTGCTGAGTTGAAGTTGACGGAACGTTTGCCTGCATTACACAAATAACAAAGAAGAAAACATAAAAGTAGGGGGTCAGTACAACCACAAGTACTGAGTAGATATCATCGGCTAACTCAAAATAGGAACAGTATATATCAATAATAATGTAATCAACTACAATACTCAGCATGTAGCAATAACAATATTAATTCATCAATAAATACAACCGAGTTCACACATGAGGACTCAAGCCCCAATATCATACTCATTTGGGAATTAAGTTCATTAGATTGAGTATATTCGTTATCTTTCAAGATTCATTATCTTTCTTCCTCTTGTGTCGGTACGTGACACTCCGCTCCTCTAATTCTATCCTGGTGCCGGAACGTGGCACTCCGATCCTCATATACTATCCTGGTACCGGAACGTGGCACCCGATCCATATACTATCCTGGTGTCGGAACGTGACACCCGATCCATATACTATCCTGGTGTCGGAACGTTACACTCCGATCCTCATATTCTATCCTGGTGTCGGAACGTGACACTCCTATCCTCATATTCATTCTATCCTGGTACCGGAACGTGGCACCCGATCCATATTCTATCCTGTTGTCGGAACGTGACACTCCGATCCTTATATTCATTCTATCCTGGTACCGGAACGTGGCACCCGATCCCCTAATTCATCAAGCCTTCTTTTATACTACGGCATCATCATTCTCATTATATAATTTATCAAGCCTTCTTTTATACTAAGGCATCATCATTCTCATTATATAATTTATCAACCCTTCTTTTACACTAAGGCATCATCATTCTCATTATATAATTTATCAAGCCTTCTTTTACACCAAGGCATCCTCATTAACAAGTGACTTAGGGTTTCTTTCAAGATTTAGGATTCAATAGCTAGCTTCATCATGCTTATTTTATCCACAATTCATAATCACAATCATGCAACATACAATTAAGCATATAGAAGGTTTACAATACTACCAACACATATCATTCGGTATTAAGAGTTTCTACGAATATAATCCTAGAAAACCATAAGAACCTACTCCACCGAAGAATTGGAATCAACAAGAAATCCCCCAAGCTTTGTTATCCTTTTCCCTTGTTCGACTCTCTCTCTCAATCGATCAATCTCCCTCTCTCTTTTCTTTTGTTTTGTTTTATTCCAACCCTCTTTCCTTTTCCCCTAATTAACAAATAATAAGTGTGAAGAGGACAAATAAAAACCCCCCCTAATTAACTTAAGGTTACCTCTTTTAACCCCCAAGTATTAGACTTATTAATGTTAACCCTCAATCTTTATAATTAAGGAAAGAATAGTCCCAAAACGACCTTAAAACGTGTGGGGAAATCCTAAAACTAAACTGCCTGGGATTTGCGCAAACCTGTGACGGGCCGTCGTGCCGGCGACGGTCCGTCACGGTGGCCGTCGCAACCTCCCCAAATTCCGGTGGGGCTGTGACGGCCCGTCACCCCTGTGACGGTCCGTCCTGCACCTCCGTCATGACAGTCAGAACTCATTTCTTGCACCAAATTCTCAAAGTTGAAGTGTTTTGCAACGAAAACTCACGACGGTTTCGTCGTGGATGTGACGGCACGTCCTGCAGGTCCGTGACAATTTACAGAGAGTCGATTTTTAATATCCAATTGAAGAATTCTAAGTGTCATGGAAAAAACACTCCTCGACTGGCCGTCGTGACCACGAGGTCCGTGACGTGACACCCTTGTCCCAGCCAGTTTTCCCCCCAGAATTACCAATCTGCTGCTTAAAACGACTAAACAGGTCGTTACAGTTTAGGGGTTTAGTATTTTTGGTTTTAAATATATTGGTGAATGTTTAATGTTTGGGTTTTGGTAATTTGGGCTTGGTGTTTTCGGTTATTGGTTTAGGGTTACAGTTTGGGTTAAGGTTAGGGTTATGGTATGGGTTAGGGTAATTGCTCAGAATTTTTAAGGTTTAAGGGTTTGTTGTTTAGGATTTGAGATTTAAAATATATGGTTTAGTGTTTAATGTTAAGGTTTTTGTATTTTCAAACTAAGGGTTTTTTTTTAGACATAGATTTTAGGAATTAGGCTTAGTGTTAAGGTTAGAATTATGGTTAGGATGTAGTTTTTTCTTTAGGTTTTATGGTTCAATGTTTTGAGGTTTAAAATCTATGGTTTAGTATTTAATGTTTTGATTTTGATATTTTTGACTTAGGGTTTATGGTTTATGGTTTAGAGTTAGGGTAAGGGTTAAGGTTAGGGTTAGGGTTAGGGTAAGGGATAGTTTTTTTTTTTTTTTGGTTTTTTTGTATTTTGGGTATAGAATTTGAGTCTTAGTATCAATGATTTAGTATCTAATGTATTTTTTGTATTTTGGGCTTGGGGTTTAGGATTTAGAGTAGGGTTAGGGTTAGGGGTAATACGTAGGTTGTTTTTCATGTTTTCGGGTTTGTGGTTAAGGATTTCTTTAGTAATATCTATAGGGTTAATGTTAAGGTTCGTGATAGTGATAGGGTTAGCATTAGGGTTTATGTTTTTTTGGGTTTTAGGTTTTGGAGTTTAGGATTTGTATTTTAAAATCTATGGTTTTGTGTATAATGTTTCGTTTAAGGTATTTTGGGCTTAATTTTTCGGGTTAATGGTTTATGGTTAGGGTTAGGGTTATATTTTTTTTTTTTAAGAATTGCGATTTAGTATTTGATGTTTAAAATTTTTGGTTTAGTGTTTGATGTTTGGGATTTTGTATTTTAGAGATATGGTTCTTTTTGTCTTCGGGTTTAGGGTTTAGGGAATATGGTTACAGTTAATTTTTGGATGAGGGTTAGGGTGTATTTTTTGTAGGTATTATGGTTCTAGGTTTAGCCTTTGAGGTTGAAAATCTAGGGTTTAGGATTTAATGTTTGGATTTTGATAATTTGGGCTTAGGTTTACGGGTTTATGGTTTTGAGTTTGGGTTAGGGTGAATGTTAGGGTTAGGGTTCGGGTTAGGGTTACGGTGCAGGTTATATTCTTGGTTTTATGGTTCGGGTTAAGTATTTGAGTTGTAAGTATATGGTTTAGTGATAAATGTTACGGTTTATATCTTTGTGCTTTTTATTTAGGGTTTAGGGTTAGGGTTAACGATAGGGATAGTGTTAGGGTTCCTGTTAGGGATAGTGTTAGGTTTTTTGCTTTTTTTTAGCATTTATGTATTGGGGTTTTGTATTTTTTTTTAAATATATGGTTTTGTGTTTAATGTTTGGGTTTTGGTTCTTTAGACTTATTATTTTAGGTTAATTGTTTTGGGTTAGTGTTAGGGCTACAATTTAGTTTATGTATGTTTTAGGGTTTATGGTTTAGGATTTGAGGTTTTAAATCTATGGTTTAGTGTTTAATCTGGGTTTTCGTTTATTTACTGAGTATTTTTTGGACTTAGGGCTTAGGGTTTAGGGTTAAGGGTTTAGGTTTAAGTTTTGGGTTAGGGTTAGGGTAGGTGTTTTTTGGGTTTTTTTTGTTTAGGGTTTAAGATTTTGAGGTTTAATATCAATGGTTTAGTGTTTAGTGTTTGGGTTATCGTATTTTGGTCTTGGGGTTTAGGATTTATGCAGGTTGTTTTATAGTTTTTACAGTTTGGGTTAAAGATTTGAGTTGTATTTCTATGGTTTAGTGTTCAATGTGAGGGTTTTGGAATTTTGAGCTTTGGGCTGAGGGTTGAGGGATAGGGTTAGGGTTAGGGTTTAGGAATTTTTGAGATTTTAGGTTTTGGAGTTTAGGATTTTTTGCTTAAAATCTATGGTTTGATATTTAATGTTTAGGTTAAGGTATTTTGGGCTTAATGTTTTGGGTTAATGGTTTAGGGTTAGGGTTAGGTTTATTGTTAGTGTAGGGGTTAGGGTTAGTTTTTAGGTTTTTCAAAGGTTTTAGGGTTTGTGGTTTAGGATTAATTGTTTAAAATCCATGGTTTATTGTTTAATATTTTTGTTTTCTTATTTTAGACTTGGGGTTTCATGTTGAGCGTACATGGTTACATATAGGGTTAGGATTTATGATATGATGTATGGATTTTTTAGGTTTTACGGTTCATGGTTTAGCGTTTGAGGTTAAAAATCTACGATTTAGTATTTAATGTTTGGGTTTTTGTTTTTTGGTATTAGGGTTTTGGGTTTGGGTTTAGGATTAGGGTTAGGTTTAAGATTAGGGTTAGGGTTAGGGTTAAGGTTAACATTTTAGGTTTTCTTAGGTTTTTGGGTATATGGTTTAGGATTTGAGGTTAAATCTAAATGGTTTAGTGTCTAATTTTTGGATTTTGGTAGGGTTATGGTTTAACTTGTTTTTTAGGATTTAGGGTTTGGGGTTAAAGATTTGAGTTGTAATATTTATGGTTTAGTGTTTAATGTTAGGGTTAGAGTATTTTGGGCTTTGGGTGTAGGGTTAGGTTTCAGATTGGGTAGGGTTAGGGTTCGTGTTAGGGATAGGGTTAGGGTTAGGGTTAAGTGCTTGTTTTTAGATTTTAGGTTTTTGGGTTTAGGATATTTTTTTAAAAATCTTTGGTTTAATGTTTAATGTTTTTGTATTGGGGCTTGGGTTAATGGGTTAGGGTTAGAGTTAGTGTATAGGGTTAGTTTTTTTTTAGTTTGTAGGGATTGTGGTTTAGCATTTGAGGTTTAAAATATATGGTTTAGTGTTTAATGTCTGAGATTTTCTATTTAGTTGTAAGATTTTTTTGTCTTAGGGTTAAGGTTTAAGGTATAAGTTCTTATTAGGTTTTATGATTCAGTATTTGAGATTAATAATCTATTCTTAAGTGTTTAATAATTTTAGTTTTTGTATTTTGGTCTTTAAGTTTAATGTTTATTGTAAGGTTAGTGTCAGTATTTAATGTTAGTGTTAGTGTTAGTAATTAGGTTAATTTTTATGTTTTAGTGTTTGGGGTTATTTGATTTGTAATATCTATTGTTTAGAGTTTAATCTTAGGGTTTTTGTATATTGGGCATTAGATTTAGGGTTTAGGTTATGGATAGGTTTAGCGTTAGTGTTAAGGTTATGTTTTGGGATTTTTTTAGGTTTTAGGTTTTGGAGTTTAATGTATTTGGTATAAAATCTATTGTTTGGTGATTAATATTTGGGTTTTGGTATTTTGGGCATGGGTTTTGGGATAATGTTATGGGTTAGGGTTAGGGTTAAGGTTAGGGTTAGGATTAAGGTTTATTTTTTTAGGTTTTCGTGTTGGGTTAATGATTTAACTTGTAGTAGGTATGGTTTAGTGTTTAATGATATTGTTTTGCTATTTTTAACTTTGAGTTTAGGGTTTAGGGATTAAGGTTAGGTTTAAGTATAGGGTTAGGGTGAAGGTTTGGGTTAGTGTTTGTGTTAGGGTTTAGGAAATTTATGTTTTAGGGAATGTGGTTTAGATTTTGAATTTAAAAATTTATTGTTAAGTGTTTAATCTCTCGATTTTTGTATTCTTGACATAGATTTTTTTTTTGGACTTAGGATTTAGGATTAGGATGTACATTTTTTTTATAAAAAGGTTAACGGTTTAGCATTTGAGATTTAAAATCCATTGTTCAGTATAATGGTCGGGTTTTTGTATTTTGGGCTTAGGTGTAACGACCCGTTTAGTCGTTTTGAGCAGCAGATTTTATTTCAAGAAAAATTGGCTGAGACGACGGACACCACGACGGACCGTCATGGGCACGACGGACCGTCGAGGGTGTCTCGTTCTAAAACACTTAGGAATTCTGAAATTTGAGTGCTGAAATGGACTCTCTGAACTCTGTGACGGACCTGCAGGACGGACCGTCACAGGCACGACGAACCGTCGTGATCCCTCGTTTCAAAACACTTCAACTCTGGAGAATTTGGTACTGGGAACAATTCTCTAAACGTAGTGACGGAAGTGCAGGACGGACCGTCACAGGGACGGACCGTCACAGATTGCTAATCCCAGTCGGAGTCAGATTTCTGGTTAAGTTTTAAAGGGACGTTTTGGACTATTCCTGCCATAATTATATATTTCGTGGGTTTATATTAATAACTGAACTTCTTGGGGGATAAAAGAGGTAACTTTGAGTTAATTAGTGGGGTATTATTGTCATCTTTTACACTTAATTATATGTTAATTAGGGTAAAAGAAAGAGGGTTTGAATAAGAAAACTAGAAAGAACAAGAGAGAGAGAGAGGATCGAATCACGAGAAGAGAGAAACAAAGCTTGGGAAATTGCTTGCTTGATCAAAATCTTCGGTGGAGGTAGGTTATGGTTTATTTTACGATATTCGTAGGGAACTCTTAATAGCGAATGATATGTGTTGATAGTATTGTAAACCCTGCTATATGCTTAATTGTATGCTTGTATGAATGTGATTATATAATTGTGATTATATGAGCATGATCAAGTTATTGAATCCCAAATCTTGAAAAACCCTAATCTCTTTGTTAATGATGATGCCTTGGTAATAAAGAAGGCTTGATAAACTAAAATAATGAGATTGATGATGCCTTAGTATAAGAAAAGGCTTGATGAACTAAAGCAATGAGAATGATGATGCCTTGGTATAAGAGAAGGCTTGATGAATTGATAGAATGAGATTAGGGGATCGGAGTGTCACGTTCCGACACATAGATTTAGGGGATCGGGTGTCACGAATCGACACATAGATTTAGGGGATTGGGTGTCACGAACCGACACGTAGATTTAGGGGATCGGAGTGTCACGTTCCGACACATAGTAGTAGGGGATCGGAGTGTCACGTACCGACAAAAGAGGAGTAAAGATAATGAGGGATCGGAGTGTCACGTACCGACACAAGAGGAAGAAGGATAATGAATCTTGAAAGATGATAAATATACTCAATCTAATGAACCCAATTCCCAAATGAGTATAGTTTTGAGGCTTGAGTCCTCATGTGTGAACTTGACGGTAAATTTTAATGATATAGTACTTGTTGTTGCTACATGTTGAGCATCATAGTTGATTTTATAATATTATTTGATATATATTGTCTTCTATTTTGAGTTAGCCGATGATATCTACTCAGTACTTGTGGTTGTACTAACCCCCTACTTTTATGCTTTATTCTTTGTTACTTGCAGAGTGCAGCAAACGTGCCGTCGTCTTCAACTCAACAGTGATTCTAGCCAGTCTTTGTCACACCAAATCATCCGGGTGAGCTAATGCTTCTAGCTTGGACTGGATCTTCTTCTTCAAGTCTTGATGCCTTGAACTTCCGGCATGGACTAGCTTTTTACTTGCTTTTGTTTTCTTAGATACTCTTAGTTTAGTAATTTTGATCATAGATGTTCTTGTGGTGATGACTTCCATATTTTGGGGATAATTATAATAGTTTTGAATTGTTTTTATTAATGAGTTTAAGTCTTCCGCATTATTTTTTGTTGATATACATTGAAATGTTAAGGGTTAGATTGGTTGGTTCGCTCACATAGGAGGGTAAAATGTGGGTGCCAGTCGCGGCTCGGTTTTTGGTCGTGACAAACTTGGTATCAGAGCATTAGGTTCGTTGGTTTCATCACACAAGAACGAGTCTAGTAGAGTCTTAAGGAACGGTAGGGAGACGCCTTTACTTTTCTTTGAGAAGCTATAAGACTTTAGGAAAATTCCATTCTTTCTTTCTTTCTTTCGTGCTACTACTTGAATCTAATTGGTATCTAGGTGATACAAATTGGTATCTGACCATCTTCACTCTATTTCGCAGATGGTTAGAACTAGAGCAACGACTGCGCCAACATCAACACCGACCCCGGCAAGGCAAGAAACGTCTGAGCCAGCCACTGGGGCTGTGGCTCGAGGAAGAGCAGTGGCAAGAGGCCATGGAAGAGGCCGTGGGAGGAAGTCCTCTAGAGGAAGAGGACTAGCACCTAGCCCATCTGATACTAGGGCGGTGACTCCTCCACCGACTGAGGATGTGATAAGAGAGGGTGAGGAAGGGGAGAATGAACAAGTGCAAAATGAGGCATTGCCACCCCAACCTACCCCAAAGATGATCAACCAGGTACTTGCTTATCTTAGCGGGTTATCTGATCAGGGTCAGGCACCTCCAGTGGTTTCTGCACCAACACCTCCGGTTTCAGAGATACGACATGCGGCTACTATGGCTCCCCGCATGGATGCCTCATTGGAAATAGGCACGTTTCCACGTCTGACTACTAGGCCTATAATGACAAATGATCAGCATGAACTTTTCAGTATGTTCTTGAAATTGAAACCTCCAGTCTTTAAGGGTGCAGAATCAGAGGATGCCTACGATTTTCTGGTTGATTGTCATGAGCTACTACACAAGATTGGTATAGTAGAACAGTTTGGTGTTGAGTTCGTGAGCTACTAGTTTCAAGGGAACCCCAAAATGTGGTGGTGGTCACATGTTGAGTGTCAACCAACAGAGGCACCACCTATGACTTGGGCCTCATTCTCTAGCTTATTTATGGAGAAGTATATCCCCCGGACTTTGAGGGATAGGAAAAGGGATGAGTTCTTAAGCCTATAGCAAGGTAGGATGTCGGTTAATGCATATGAGGCTAAGTTTCGTGCATTATCCAGGTATGCCACTCAACTTTGTTTCAGTCCACAAGAGCGGATTCGCCGGTTTGTGAAGGGGTTGAGGTCAGAATTGCGGATTTCGGCCTTACAGGTAGCGGCTACGGCAAAATCCTTCCAAGAAGTGGTAGACTTCGTGATAGAGGTGGAAGGAGTGAAGCCCGATGACTTCACCACGACATCGACATCAAAAAGGTTTCGAAAGGGAGGTCAGTTTAATGGTTCTTACTCTAGAGGACAGAGTTCCGGACGTTACTCAGTTCGACCCATCCAGTCTTCACTACAGACTGTAGATGGGGGTCCACCTCAGACCGGTCAACAATTCTCTGAGAGACCTATGCTTGACTCCAGAGAGTGTTATGGGTGTGGGGAGACTGGGCATATTAGGAGGAATTGTACGAAACAGAGTTATAGACCCCCGATAGCTAGAGGTAGAGGTGGTCATGGTAGAGGCCGTTATTCTGGAGGACGTGGTGGTCGAGGTAATCATGGTCACCAAAACGGCAGAGGTGATGGGCAAACAGGAGCCACTACAACACAACATGGTAGGGGCAACGGACAGACAAGTAATGGGGCCCATTGTTATGCTTTCCCTGGGAGATCTGAAGCGGAGACATCAGATGTTGTCATCACAGGTAATCTTTTGATTTGTGATTGCATGGATTCCGTATTATTTGATCCTGGATCCACATTTTCTTATGTATCTTCCTCATTTGCTAATGGTCTTAATTTACATTGTGAATTACTTGACATGCCTATTCGTGTCTCTACTCCGGTGGGTGAGTCTTTGATAGTTTAAAAGGTATATAGGTCTTGTTTGGTAATTTTCGTGGAGAGCAACACTTATGTAGATTTGGTTATCTTAGAAATGGTTGACTTTGATGTAATTCTGGGTATGACTTGGCTTTCTCCGAATTTTGCGATTTTGGATTGTAATGCTAAAACTGTGACGTTAGCCAAGCCTGGGACAGATCTGTTAGTGTGGGAGGGCGACAACACTTCCAATCCGGTTCGTATCGTGTCCTTTCTTCGTGCTAAGAAGATGGTTAGTAAGGGTTGTTTAGATTTCTTGGCACATCTCAAGGATGACACTACACAAGTACCTCCAATTGAGTCAGTTTCGGTAGTCCGTGAGTTTTTGGATGTGTTCCTTGCAGATCTTCCCGGTATGCCACCGGATAGGGATATTGACTTCTGTATTGATCTTGAATCGGGTACTCGCCCCATTTCTATACCCCCTTATAGAATGGCTCCCGCGGAGTTAAGAGAGTTGAAGGCACAACTTCAAGAGTTGTTGAGCAAAGGCTTCATTAGAACAAGTGCATCTCCTTGGGGTGCTCCGATTTTGTTTGTGAAGAAGAAGGATGGGAGTTTTCGGATGTGCATAGACTACCGACAGTTGAACAAGGTAACTATTAAGAACAAGTATCCCATTCCTTGCATTGATGACTTGTTCGATCAGTTACAAGGTGCTTGTGTCTTCTCTAAGATTGACTTGAGATCCGGTTATCATCAATTGAAAATACACGGGCAAACGGACAGTATGGGCACAAGATACTTTTTTACTAGTATCTACTATGCGAATTTGGTAATGTCGTTTGGTCTTACTAATGCCCTTGCTGCTTTCATGAGCTTGATGAATGGGATTTTTAAGCCATATCTGGATCTCTGTGTGATCGTATTTATTGATGATATACTGATATACTCGAAACATAAGAAGGAACATGAGGAGCATTTGAGAATGGTGTTAGAGTTATTGAGGAAGGAGAAGCTTTATGCCAAATTTTCCAAGTGTGAGTTTTTGCTAGATTCAGTGTCCTTCTTGGGACACGTGGTTTCTAAGGATGGAGTGATGGTGGATCCATCTAAGATTGAGACAGTGAAGAATTGGATGAGACCTACAAACGTGTCAGAAATAAGGAGTTTTGTTGGTTTAGCTAGCTACTACCGCCGATTTGTCAAGGGATTCTCTTCCATTGCTTCCCAATTAACGAACTTGACTAAGCAGAATGTTCCATTTGTATGGTCGGAGAAGTGTGAGGAAAGCTTTCAGAAGCTCAAGACCTTGTTGACTACTGCACCAATTCTTACCTTGCCAGTAGAGGGTAAAAACTTCATCGTGTATTGTGATGCATCCTATTCTGGGTTGGGTGCAGTGCTAATGCAAGAGAAGAATGTGATTGCTTATGCTTCGAGGCAATTAAAGGTGCATGAACGTAACTATCCAACTCATGATTTGGAATTGGCCGCGGTAGTGTTTGCATTAAAGAAATGGAGGCACTATTTATATGGAGTTAAGTGTGAGGTCTATACGGATCATCGTAGCCTATAGTACGTCTTTACTCAAAGAGATTTGAACTTGAGACAGAGGAGATGGATGGAACTACTGAAGGACTACGACATCACTATCTTGTATCATCCGGGAAAAGCAAATGTTGTGGCGGATGCTTTAAGTAGAAAGGCAGGAAGCATGGGGAGTCTAGCTCATTTGCAAGTTTCTTGACGCCCATTGGCTAGAGAGGTTCAAAATCTGGCTAATGACCTTATGAGGTTAGAAATAAATGAGAAGGGAGGATTGCTAGCTTGTGTGGAGGCAAGATCTTCCTTCCTTGACAAGATTAAGGGAAAGCAGTTTAACGATGAGAAATTGATTCGTATCCGAGATAAAGTGTTGCGAGGAGAGGCTAAGGAAGCAATAATTGATGACGAAGGTGTTTTGAGGATTAAGGGAAGGGTATGTGTGCCCCGTGTTGATGATTTGATCCACACCATCCTCACAGAGGCTCATAGTTCCAGATATTTGATACATCCTGGTGCAACCAAGATGTACCGTGACCTAAAACAACACTTTTGGTGGAGTAGAATGAAGCGTGACATTGTGGATTTTGTTGCCAAATGTCCAAATTGTCAGCAAGTAAAGTATGAACACCAGAGGCCCGGAGGAACACTTCAGAGGATCCCCATTCCTGAATGGAAGTGGGAGAGAATCGCAATGGACTTCGTGGTTGGTCTTCCAAAGACATTGGGTAAATTTGATTACATTTGAGTAATTGTGGACAGATTAACTAAGTCTGCTCACTTCATTCCGGTCAAGGTGACCTACAATGCAGAGAAGTTAGCCAAAATCTACATCTCAGAAATCGTTCGATTGCATGGGGTTCCACTTTCCATCATATCAGATAGAGGTACGCAGTTTACTTCTAAGTTTTGGAGAACATTGCATGCGGAATTAGGTACTAGGTTGGACCTTAGTACTGCGTTTCACCCTCAGACGGATGGTCAGTCTGAGCGAACGATTCAAGTGTTGGAGGATATGCTTCGTGCATGCGTGATAGAATTTGGTGGTCATTGGGATAACTTCTTACCTTTAGCGGAGTTTTCATATAATAATAGCTATCACTCCAACATTGACATGGCTCCATTTGAAGCGTTGTATGGGAGGAGATGTTGGTCTCCCATTGGTTGGTTTGATGCATTTGAGGTTAGACCTTGGGGTACTGATCTGTTGAGGGATTCAATGGAGAAGGTGAAATCTATTCAAGAAAAGCTTCTAGCGGCGCAAAATAGGCAAAAGGAGTATGCAGACCGAAAGGTTAGAGACTTGGAGTTCATGGAGGGTGAACAAGTCTTGTTGAAGGTTTCACCCATGAAAGGGGTGATGCGGTTTGGAAAAAGGGGTAAACTAAGTCCAAGGTATATCGGACCACTTGAAGTACTAAAGCGAGTAGGGGAGGTGGCTTATGAATTAGCCTTGCCTCCAGGGCTGTCCGGAGTGCATCCGGTATTTCATGTGTCCATGTTGAAAAGGTACCATGGGGATGGAAACTACATCATCCGTTGGGATTCTGTTCTTCTTGATGAGAATTTGACTTATTAAGAGGAACCCGTTGCTATTTTAGATAGAGAAGTTCGCAAGTTGAGGTCGAGGGAGATTGCATCCATCAAGGTTCAATGGAAGAATCGACCGGTTGAAGAGGCCACTTGGGAGAAGGAGGCAGATATGCAAGAAAAATACCCACATCTGTTTACAGATTCAGGTACTCCTTCTCGCCCTTGTTTTTCTTCTTTTGATCGTTCGAGGACGAACGATGGGTAAATTGGTATCTATTGTAACGACCCGTTTAGTCATTTTGAGCAGCAGATTTTATTTCTGGAAAATTGGCTGAGACGACGGAGAACACGACGGACCGTCATGGGCACGACGGACCGTCGAGGGTGTCTCGTTCCAAAACACTTAGGAATTCTTAAATTTGAGTGCTTAAATCGACTCTCTGAACTCTGTGACGGACCTGCCAGACGGACCGTCACAGGCACGATGAACCGTCGTGATCCCTCATTTCAAAACACTTCAACTCTGGAGAATTTGGTACTGGGAACAATTCTCTTAACGTCATGACGGAAGTGCAGGACGGACCGTCACAGGCGTGATGGACCATCACATATTGCGTAATCACAGTCGGAATCGGATTTCTGGTTATGTTTTAAAGGGACGTTTTGGACTATTCCTGCCATAATTATATATTTCGTGGGTTTATATTAATAACTCAACTTCTTGGGGGATAAAAGAGGTAACTTTGAGTTAATTAGTGGGGTATTATTGTCATCTTTTACACTTAATTATATGTTAATTAGGGTAAAAGAAAGAGGGTTTGAATAAGAAAACTAGAAAGAACAAGAGAGAGAGAGAGGATTGAATCACGAGAAGAGAGAAACAAAGCTTGGGAAATTGCTTGCTTGATCAAAATCTTCGGTGGAGGTAGGTTATGGTTTATTTTACGATATTCATAGTGAACTCTTAATAGCGAATGATATGTGTTGATAGTATTGTAAACCCTGCTATATGCTTAATTGTATGCTTGTATGAATGTGATTATATAATTGTGATTATATGAGCATGATGAAGTAATTGAATCTTAAATCTTGAAAAACCCTAATCTCTTTGTTAATGATGATGCCTTGGTAATAAAGAAGGCTTGATAAACTAAAGTAATGAGATTGATGATGCCTTAGTATAAGAAAAGGCTTGATGAACTAATGTAATGAGAATGATGATGCCTTGGTATAAGAGAAGGCTTGATGAATTGATAGAATGAGATTAGGGGATCGGAGTGTCACGTTCCGACACATAGAATTAAGGGATCCAGAGTCACGAACCGACATGTAGATTTAGGGGATCAGGTGTCACGAACCGACACGTAGATTTAGGGGATCGGGTGTCACGAACCGACACGTAGATTTAGGGGATCGAGTGTCACGAACCGACACGTAGATTTAGGGGATCGGAGTGTCACGTTCCGACACATAGTAGTAGGGGATCGGAGTGTCACGTACCGACACAAGAGGAATAAAGATAATGAGGGATCGGAGTGTCACGTACCGACACAAGAGGAAGAAAGATAATGAATCTTGAAAGATGATAAATATACTCAATCTAATGAACCCAATTCCCAAATGAGTATGGTTTTGAGGCTTGAGTCCTCATGTGTGAACTTGACGGTAAATGTTAATGATATAGTACTTGTTTTTGCTACATGTTGAGCATCATCGTTGATTTTATAATATTATTTGATATATATTGTCTTCTATTTTGAGTTAGCCGATGATATCTACTCAGTACTTGTGGTTGTACTGACCCCCTACTTTTATGCTTCTTCTTTGTTAATTGCGGAGTGGAGCAAACGTGCCGTCGTCTTCAACTCAACAGTGATTCTAGCCAGTCTTCGTCACACCGGATCTTCAGGGTGAGCTAATGCTTCTAGCTTGGACTGGATCTTCTTCTTCAAGTCTTGATGCCTTGAACATCCGGCATGGACTAGCTTTTTACTTGCTTTTGTTTTCTTAGATACTCTTAGTTTAGTAATTTTGATCATAGATGTTCTTGTGGTGATGACTTCCAGATTTTGGGGATAATAATAATAGTTTTGAATTGTTTTTATTAATGAGTTTAAGTCTTCCGCATTATTTTCTGTTGATATACATTGAAATGTTAAGGGTTAGATTGGTTGGTTCGCTCACATAGGAGGGTAAAATGTGGGTTCCAGTCGCGGCTCGGTTTTGGGTCGTGACATTAGGGTTTTGGGTTTATGGTTTAAAGTTAGGGTTAGGATTAAGGTAAGGGTTATTGTTAGGCTTTTGGGTTGTTTTAGATTTTTGGGTTTAGGGTGTAGAACTGTAGGTTTAATATCAATGGTTTAGTTTTTATTGTTTTTGTATTGGTATATTGGTTTTGGGTTTATTTTTTTTTTGTAGGGTTATGGTTAGGGCTGATGTTACGATAAAGATAGTGTTTAGGTTGCTTTTAGGTTTTAGGGTTAAGTATTTGAGTTTTAATATCTATGGTTTACTCTTTAGTGTTTTGGTATTTTTTGCTTTGAGTTTAGGGTAAGGTATAAAGATATGGTTAGGTATAGGATTTGTATTAGGTATAGGGTTAGTGTTAGGTTTTTTTTTGGGGGGGGGGGTTAGAATTATTTGTTCAAAATATATTGGTTAATGTTTAATGTTTGGGTTTTTGTAATTTGGGCTTGGTGTTTTTGGTTAATGGTTTAGGGTTACAGTTAGGGTTAACGTTAGGGTTAGGGTTTGGGTTAGGGTAATTGCTTAGTTTTTATTAGGTTTAGGGTTTGTGGTTTAGGATTTCAAATTTTAAATATATGGTTTAGTGTGTAATGTTTAGGTTTAGGTATTTTAAACTTAGTTTTTTTTCTTGGACATAGATTTTAGGAATTTGGGTTAGTGTTAAGGTTTGAATTAAGGTTAGGATGTAGTTTTTTCTTTAGGTTTTATGGTTCAAGGTTTAGCATTTGATGTTTAAAATCTAAGGTGTAGTATTTAAGTTTGGATTTTTATAATTTGGACTTAGGGTTTCTGGTTTATGTTTTACAATTAGGGTTAGGTTAAGGTTGGAGTTATGGTTAGGGTAAGGGTTAGGGTTAGTATTTTTTTTAGGTTTCATGGGTTTTGGGTATAGAGTTTGAGTCTCAGTATCAATGGTTTGGTGTTTAATGTAGTTTTTGTATTTTGGGCTTGGGGTATAGGATTTATAGTAGGGTTATGGTTACGGTTAAGGTGTAAGTTGTTTTCTAAGTTTCAGGGTTTTAAGGATTTGAGTTGTAATATCTATAGGGTTAGTGTTAAGGTTCGTGATAGGGATCGGGTTAGCGTTAGGGTTTATGTTTTTTTTGGGTTTTAGGTTTAGGAGTTTAGTTTTTTTTTGTTTAAAATCTATGGTTTAGTGTTAAATGTTTCTGTTTAGGTATTTTGGGCTTAATATTTTGAGTTAATGGCTTATGACTAGGATTAGGGTTAGTTTTTTTTTTAAGTTTTAAGAATTGTGGTTTATGATTTGAGGTTTAAAACCTTCTGTATAATGTTTGATGTTTAAGATTTTGTATTTTAGAGTTATGTTTTTTTTTGTCTTAGGGTTTAGGGAATATGTTTACAGTTAGTTTTAGGATGAGGGTTAGGGTGTAGTGTTTTTTAGGTCTTATGGTTCTAGGTTTAGCATTTGAGGTTTAAAATCTTTGGTTTAGTATTTACTGTTTCGGTATTGATAATTTTGGCTTAGGTTTTTGGTTTTATGGTTTTGAGTTTGAGTTAGCGTGATTTCTTAGTTTTTTTAGGTTTTAGGGTTCCTGGTTTAAGATTTGAGATTTAAAATATATGGTTTAGTGTTTAATGTTTATGTTTTTGTATTTTGAACTTAGGGTATTTTTCTTGGACTTAGATTTTAGGGATTAGGTTTAGGGTTAAGGTTAGGATTAATGTTAGGATGTAGTTTTTTCTTTAGGTTGTATGGTTCAAGGTTTAGAATTTGAGGTTTAAAATCTATGGTTTAGTATTTAATGTTTGGATTTTGATATTTTGGACTTAGTGTTTCTTGTTTATGGTTTAGATTTAGGTTAGGCTTAAGGTTATGGTTATGGTTATGGTAAGGGTTAGGGTTTATTTTTAGGTTTTTGGGGATTTGGTGTGGAATTTGATGCATAATATCAATGGTTTACTGTTTAATGTAACCAGTTCTGTATTCTGGGCTTGGGTTTGGGATTTATATTTGGGTTATGGTTAAAGTTAAGGTGTAGGTTGTTTTCTAAGATTTTGGATTTGGGGTTAAGGATTTGAGTTAGGGTTTATGTCTTTTAGGGATAGGGTTAGAGTTAGGGTTTATGTTTTTTTTTTTGCATTTCAGGTTTTGGAGTTTAGGATTTTTTGTTTAAAAGCTATGGTTTAGTGTAAAATGTTTCCGTTTCGGTATTTTTGGCTTAATGTTTCGGGTTAATGGTAATGGCTAGGATTAGGATTGGTTTTTTTTTAAAGTTTACGAATTGTGGTTTACGATTTGAGGTTTAAAATCTTTGGTTTACTGTTTGATGATTGGGATTTTGTATTTTAGAGTTATGGTTTTTTTTTTGTCTTAGGGTTTAGGGTTTAAGGAATATGGTTACAGTTACTTTTAGGATGAGGGTTAGGGTGTAGTATTTTTTAGGTCTTATGGTTCTAGGTTTAGCATTTGAGGTTTAAAATCTTTAGTTTATTATTTAATGTTTGGGTTTTGGTAATTTCGGTTTAGGTTTTCGGGTTTATGGTTTTGAGTTTTTGGTTAGGGTGAATGTTAGTGTTAGTGTTAGGGTTCTGGTCATATTTTAGGTTTTAGGGTTTGGGTTTAAGTATTTCAGTTGTAAGTATATGGTTAAGTGATGAATTTTAGGGTTTATGTTGTTATGCTTTGTATTTAGGGTTTACGGTAAGGGTTAAGGATAGGGTTAGGGTTTGGATTCATTTTAGGGATAGTGTTAGGTTTTTTTTTTTTGGATTTAGGTATTGTGTTTTAGGATTTTTTATTTTAAATATATGGTTTTGTGTTTAATGTTTGGGTTTCGTTTTTTTAGACTTATTATTTTTGGTTGATTGTTTTGGGTTAGGGTTAGGGCTAGAGTTTAGTTTATTATGTTTTAGGGTTTATGGTTTAGGATTTGAGGTTTTAAATCTATTGTTTAGTTTTTAATGTTTGGGTTTTTTGTATTTTAACTTACTATTGCTTGGTCTTAGGACTTAGGGTTTAGGGTTTAAGGTTAATATTACATTTAGGGTTAGTGTAAGGGTTTGTTTTTTTGGGTTTTTGGGTTTAGGGTTTAAGATTTTAGGTTTAATATGAATGGTTTAGTGTTTAGTGTTTAGGATTTTGTATTTTGGGCATAGGTTTTTGAGTTTTATGGTTTAGAGATAGGGTTAGAGTTAAGGTGAGGGTTAGGGTTTTGTTTTTTTAGATTTTGTGGTTTAGGGTTTTGGATTTTTAGTTTTAATATCAATAATTTAGTGTTTAATTTTTGGGTTTTTGTATTTTGGCCTTGGGGTTTAGGATTTATTAGGTTGTTTTTATAAGTTTTAGGATTTGGGTTAAAGATTTGAGTTGTAATATCTATTATTTAGTGTTCAATTTTAGGATTTTGTTATATTAGCATTGAGTTTAGGGCTTAGGGTTTAGGGTTAAGAGTTGTGGTTAAGGACAGGGTTACGTTAAGGGTTCCTGTTAGGGATAGAGTTAGGGTTAGGGTTTTTTTTTTTCAGGTTTTTGGTTTCGGGGTGTCAGGACCCAAAACTGAGCCGCGACTGGCACCCACACTTACCCTCCTATGTGAGCGAACCAACTAATACAAAACCCAACATTTCAATGTAATAACAGAATATAATGCGGAAGACTTAACTCATTAATAAAAATCAATTCAATAACTTCTAAAAACTCAATAACTATTATTATCCCAATATCTGGAAGTCATCATCACAAGAACATCTACGATCAAATTACTAAACTAAGAGTATTCTAAGAAGCTAAAACAATAAAAGCTAGTCCATGCCGGAACTTCAAGGCATCAAGACATGAAGAAGAAGATCCAGTCCAAGCTTGAAGCATTAGCTCACCCTAAAATCCAGTGTAATGAAGACTGGCTAGAATTACTGTTGAGTTGAAGACGACGGCACGTTTGCTGCACTCCACAAATAACAAAGAAAGAAACATACAAGTAGGGGTCAGTACAAAACACAAGTACTGAGTAGGTATCATCGGCCAACTCAAAATAGAAAACAGTATATATCAGTTCATATCATAAATCAACTACAATACTCAACATGTAGCAACAATAAGTACTAAAATCATCAATAAGTACCACCAAGTTCATCCATGAGTGCTCAAGCCTCAATACCATACTCATTTGGGAATTAGGTTCATTAGATTGAGTATATTTATCATCTTTCAAGATTCATTATCTTTCTTCCTCTAGTGTCTGTACGTGACACTCCGATCCCCTACTACTATGTGTCAGTACGTGACACTCCGATCCCTTACTTCTATGTGTCGGAACGTAACACTCCGATCCCCTAATTCTACGTGTCGGTTCGTGACCCGATCCCTTAATACTATGTGTCGGAACGTGACACTCCGATCCCCTAATTCTACGTGTCGGTTTGTGACACCTGATCCTTAATACTATGTGTCGGAACGTGACACTCGATCCCTAATTCTAGTGTCGGTTCGTGACACCCGATCCCATAATAGATGTGTCGGAACGTGACACTCCGATCCACTAATCTCATTCTATCAATTCATCAAGCCTTCTCTTATACCAAGGCATCATCAATCTCATTACTTTAGTTCATCAAGCCTTCTTTTATACCAAGGCATCATCATTAACATAGAAGATTAGGGTTTCTTTCAAGATTTAGGATTCAATAGCTTCATCATGCTTATTTTATCACAATTTCATAATCACAATCATGCAAGCATACAATTAAGCATATAGAAGGGTTTACAATACTACCAATACATATCATTCGCTATTAAGAGTTTACTACGAATAGTATCAAAACCATAACCTACCTCCACCGAAGAATTTTATCAAGCAAGCAATTTCCCAAAGCTTTGTTCTTCTTCTCGTTTCTCCTCTCTCGATTCGTTTCTCTTTTCCTCTCTTTGTTCTTTCTATTTTTCTTATTCAAACCCTCTTTCTCTTACCCTAATTAGCATATAATTAAGTAAAAAAGATGGCAATAATAACCTACTAATTAACTCAAGGTTACCTCTTTTAACCCCCAAGTAATTAGACTTATTAAGATTAACCCCCTAACTTTATAATTAGAGCAGGAATAGTCAAAAACGTCCCTTTAAACATTTAAAGAAATCCGACCCAGACTGTGATTACGCAACCTGTGACGGTCCGTCATAGCTGTGACGGTCCGTTTTGCAGGTCCGTCGCAGAGTTCAGAGACTCAATTTCCTTGAAGAGTCTGTGACGGTCCGTCGTGCCCACAACGGTCCGTCGTGCCCATGACGGTCCGTCGTGGGATCCGTCGACTCAGCCAGTTTTTCCAGAAATAAAATCTGCTGCTCAAAACGACTAAACAGGTCGTTACAATAGATACCAATTTACCCATCGTTCATCCTCGAACGATCACAAGAAAAGAAACAAGGGCGAAAGGGAGTACCTGAATCTGAAAATAGATGTGGGTATTTTTCTTGCATATCGGCCTCCTTCTCCCAAGTGGCCTCTTCAACTGGTCGATTCTTCCATTGAACTTTGATGGATGCAATCTCCCTCGACCTCAACATGCGAGCTTCTCTATCTAAAATAGCAACAGGTTCCTCTCATAAGTCAAATTCTTGTCAAGCAGAATGAATCCCAATGAATGATGTAGTTTCCATCCCCATGGTATCTTTTCAACATGGACACATGAAATACCGGATGCACTCCGGAAAACCTGGAGGCAAGGCTAATTCATAAGACACCTCCCCTACTCGCTTAAGTACTTCAAATGGTCCAATATACCTTGGGCTTAGTTTACCCTTTTACCAAACCGCATCACCCCTTTAATGGGTGAAAAACCTTCAGCAAGACTTGTTCCCCCTCCATGAACTCCAAGTCTCTAACCTTTCGATCCGCATATT